>CM023958.1:16344861-16472414 GCA_013407115.1 Glycine latifolia | reverse complement strand
CTCTCTTAGTATCTCTTGTGATTTTGGTACCGTTATTGGGTGTTTTTACACTTCCTTTGAAAACCCTTTGAAAATGAGATAATATAAAAGTTTCATTTTTATAAAATTGATATCATTTTTGTGACCTTCGTTGAGCCCCGGTCACATTGGTATGATCGGAATTTCAAAATAATGTCTTTTTGATGTGGACTCCCAAAACACAATTTTAGCCCATTTTTAATTTGAGTGGGTATTTGACCCCAAATGTTAATACTGACATTGTCTTTGAAATCTACATGAATTGTCTTTGATTTGGTATATAGAGCTCTAAGTTTGGGCCAAAGCACGCGAACTTGAGGGATCTCAAAACAACACCATGAGGAGCTAACAAGAGAATTTATAGTTAGGTGATGAGAGTTTATTATTTGGTTATAGCTTTTGATACCATAGTTGTGGTCAGAGAACCAATTATGGTAATGTATGCATGTCCTTGTTTTGTGCTGGTTTTTAAGAAAAACTATGTTTTAAACTAATGGGATGTGATATATATATTATTGATGTATGTTTGTTCCGGTAGTGTGCTCGTTTTCAAGAAAAATTGTGTTTTTAACTAATGAGATGCAATGAATTTGTTATTGATGGATAAAACTATGAATGATGTTATTGTAATGATTAAATTTTTAGGAAAAGTCTTAATTACAGAGGAGACTCTGCCAAAAATTTCATAATAGGTTCTCCTATGTAATTATTTATTAAATTTTTAAACGGGCATAAGGGTGTGTTTTATATATTGTAGTCCTCCTATTTAATTTAGAATTTTTATAAAATACCAGTCTCGTGGTAATATGGATTGTGAATGAATGAAATGATGTTGATGTGGTTGATGATGTTGAAAATGAAATAATGTTGATATGGTTGATGATGTTGAAATGAGATAATATAGTTGATAATATTGAAATGAAATGATATTAATGTTGTTGATGATATTGAGATGAGATGATGTTGATGTTAATGATGACATTGATGAAAGATAATGTTGATGTTGACAATGTCATTGTATGTTGTGGATACACATGAGGGTTGCATGACTGGATATCCCTGCGGCGAAGGGTTGGTCCCTATCCACAGTCAGTGCATTGATGAACCCATGATTGTATGCTGTGTATGTACATGAGAGTGCATGACTGAATATCCTAGTGAGGAAGGGTTGGTCCCTATCCACGGTCAATGCATTGATGCTGCACATGTTTTATACTTTATAATGCATTGATGGAAATAGAATGAAGGCAGTGATGGAATTCCCTTGTGACTCTTGTAGATCACCATGGGAGGGGGGAATGGCTAGTGCACGACAGAGCGACTTTGATAAACTACTGAATCATTTTTCTAAGAGAGGCTATTTCCATGAGAATGGTACCACATTGCATTCTGAGAGTTGAGTCAGGTGCATGCATCATTCTGAGCATAATCGATTGGAATTGTGGAAAAAGTTGATGACTAGTTTGTTGAGTGTGTGTTGAACTGATTGATCACTGAGAATGATTGTGGTTATCATCATTGTTTTCTTGCTAACTACTGTTGTTTGGTGCTTGTTGATTTTTGTATAATAAACTCACCCTTGCAATTTTGTACCGTGTGGTTGGTACCTGTGATGATCGCGAACCTTTGTTTGTGGAAGCTGATGAGCAGCAGTAGGAGACCTTGGAAGGAGATACTTTTTGTTAGGGCCGCCAAGCCGACGTGATAACGTTGGAATTCTTTTTTTTTTTTGGAAAAGAGTTGTGTTTTGTTATCAACTTTTTTCTTTGTTTTAGTTGGTTCCTTGATTCCTTTTTGATTGGGCATGTAGATTCCAGGGGTAAATACATGTAAAAACTAAATTAAGTTCTGACATTAAATGACATGTAATGGTTCAATTTAAATATATGTATATTTATGTCTTTGTGTGATGTCTGGTGAATGTAGTACCACGAAAAATTTACTCTCATTTTCATAATCAAATTAATGGAGTTTTCATTAAAATTTGAAATTACGCGATTAGAGTTAGTGATATCATAGCAACGAGGTGGATCGTTACAAAGAGTTTAGAGAGAGAGAGAGAAGTGAAAGACATGTTTTTTGCGCTGCTGGGCATATTTATAATCTGCAGGTCTTGCTCAGTGCGCTCGTCTCACTCTGCGCAATTTCCTCTCTGTTTGGGAATTGCACTTAGCGCGCCGGTCGCACTTGGCACGGTATCAGTAGTTTTTATTTTGAAGATCCCAACGGTAAAAATATGCAGAGATGGGTTTTGAACCTATTATCAAAATTTGAAGGCGATCCAACGGTTAATGAGTTTGAGATTGTAGTTTTACCAAAACATGTTTTGGGTCAAACTATCAATAACACATTTTAAACATAGATCAAACAAACTTCACATAACTTAGCATCCACACCAAGCAATTGCACAAGGATAATTTACATAACAATTCAACTAATCTAAACTTATCAAATAATTAAATAACACAACAAATATATCAAACATCTAGTTTCAGTTATCGAAATTTCAGGACGTTACACAATATAGTATTATGTTAATTATATAAGCACACAAATAGGTGAGAATGAGCTTGACTTTGAGTTGTACATGGACCAAAACCATGTTGTATTGGGTTCCAAAAGATTTGGCCCTTTGTGCTTTCCGAAAAGTGAGTTGTGTTGGTTCTTTTATTCCTCTTTTTTTTTATATCAAAATTGTTAAAAGCATAAATCAATTCTTCTTGAGTTATATTACGGCTTAATTATACAATTAATTTTTTAATTTTTTTGTAAAAGTTCAATTGGATCCCTCAATTATTAAAAAGTTCAATCAAATCCTCTAATTATTAAAAACACTACAATCATACACTTTTCAACAATTTTGTTAGTTTGATTAACGGAAGTTTTGTAAATAGACATTTTTGCATTAAACGACAATACAACCAATGTAAATATAAGATATTTTTTCCTTCGATTGCCATTATAAATAATGTAAAAATGATGTCCTTGTTTAGACTTGTGGCGATTATTGACCCACCACACTCCATATCTCATTTTGCGTCTACATGATTTCCACTCTCAAACTAGATTCCTTGTTATCCAAACCTAAAACTAAACAACAAACAACACCACAATATGTTTAAAATCAACATATCTGAACCATGAATTTGAATCCTTGAGTGAAAGTGCATCCTCGAATTTGTTCATCGCCATGCGAGCACATATCTGAACCAAGGTGATCACGCACAGCTATCAAACTAACGAAACTAACAAAAAAGGGTATAGTTGTAGTGTTTTTTTTAATAATAAAAGGATCTTATTAAACTTTTTAATAATTAAGGGATCCAATCCAACTTTTATAAATAATTAAGCCTTATATTATATATTTGCTTTCCACATTCCTATTTATTATTGCTTTTATCGAGCTAACTATTAGTCCACATTCTATATACTTTATTTTCTTAATTCTTTTTTCATTAAAATGATTAAAGCTCAAAGCTGGGCTGTCAAATAATCTTTTTAAAGGCAAATTATTTTTAAGATTAAAGTAATTGTCCATGTAGTTATCCTTGTTTTAAGTTTTAATTCTTAAATAAGTGTGTTCACCCTTCTTTTATCTCTTCCTTCGTTGCATTTTCCCACGTGGACTTGTGCGTCTTTGCCCTCACATAACAGAAAATGAGTTGGATGCATGGAGCATGCCAAACCATGTAATTATTTAACACACCTCGTTATTTGCTTTGTTTCTAATTGCATTATGGATTGAACAATCCATAATTCCAAAATACACTTAAGGTGTATCAAAACAAAAGAATGAGCTAAATACACTATATGTTTTTCTAATACACCATATAGCTATAGTGGATTACCCATAATGCCTTTGTGAATTAGCTTTTGTATTTGGGATTTTTGTTGTACGTACGCATTCTTTTCTTCTTCTCCTGCAACATTCTTCTTCAACACCATTCTTCTTCTTCTTCTTCTCTTGCACCATTATTTTCTTGTTCTTGGACGGTGGTGGTTGTGTTCTGTGATCGTTGGTCGTCGCATTGGGTGGCATTGGTGGTGGATAACTTTGGAGCTGCGCGGTCGTTGTTGACAGTGAGTTTTGATTTGGGTTGGTGTTGTCTGTAATATGAATTGTCGAATCCGTGGGGATGTCACGGATTGGACAATCCATAAAAAGGATGTGTGGAATATACGAATTGCACCTAATCCGTATGAAGTATACGGATTACACAATCCGTAGGCTTCATACAGATTACGTAATCCGTAAGAAGATTATGTAATCCGTATGAACCTTAAATTTAAATTATTCAAAATAAAAGAATAATATATATATTACAATGTTCAAATTTGAATGACCGTACAATTGTGGTACATTAGGGAAAAGTAAGTAGTTTAGGTTTTGTGAATATCTTTGAGACTTTGGAACATTGGTTTGACCTAATAATATGTTTTATGACATGATGTGTTGCATAACCAAATTGTTTTCACCTTGACAAGGGTTCATAGGGGCATTGTGATTTGGTTAAATTGGTTGTTGATTAGATTTGACATGACCCTTTGGTGTATATTGACCTTTTGGCAACATAGATATTACAAATTCATACAAAATACAATAAAAATTTACATTACATACATAATAAAATTTACAAATAAAATATTTAAAATTCAAAAATATCATAAACAAAACACTTAAAGGAAAACTTAACAACCTAATTAAGTAATTTACCCAATTTACCTATAATAATACATCCACAACAATTAAAACATGTATCCAATTTATCCAACTTCTTTTTTTTTATTAATTATAAACAACTAAAATATTTTTTAAATTATATTTATAAATTTTTAAAAATATTTATGAACCAATCCATATGAGTCATACGGATTAACAAACCTATTGCTTCATACGGATTAGTCAATCTGTATGCTTCATTACAATTATATTAAACTTACGGATTGTGTAATTCGTATCATCCATACGGATTACACAATCCATATGATATAAAACTAAATCACTTACCTCATAGCCATCGTGACTCTGACGACTGCCAACAGTGAACGCCCCTACCACCACCCATAATTACCCCCTCTGACACCAACACCTCCAATGCACAATCAAAATGGTTCCTATCGCACCAACAAATCGCCCAAACACGCAGACACAACTAAGCCACAGATGTACACCACCAACATTGAGCTACAAACGTACACCACCAACATAAAAAGCCAACAAACAAAGGGCAATTTTGTCATTATCAAAAATATATATAGTGTATAAGAAATGTATATGGTGTAGTTAGCACAAACCCAAAACAAATAATGAAATGCGTTAAATAATATCAAACAAATATAAGGACTCAACCCTAGGGAGAATGGTGACCTTTTTTTATGTTCCCATTTCCCATATGTGTGGACTAACCCTCAAGGGAAAGGACTATGTCCCATTCCTTGAAAAGCTTGTCATTGCTGATGGAAAATTATTTTGGCACCTCCTATTTGCTTCCTGCACCTACTTTAAAATCCGGAAACATCTTTTCAGAATGTAAAGTTTTACATTCCAGATATCCTCTTCTAAAATGTAATTTTACATTCTGAATTAGGTGTTTCAAAAGCTTAAAACAAAAGCTTAAAAAAATGCAGGAAACAACATTGGACGTGCAGGAAGCAACGGCCTTGCTGATGTTGCTGGACTTGCCCGTTGATTGCACAAGGCAGGCACCAAAGTTATTTATTATTATTCAAGGAAAATCTAATGAAGGAGTTGTTACAAAGATACCATCATATTTGTACCAACAAAATACTATAATTAACCAGATTTCTTACAAGTTATAATCTGGAAGTTGTAGTGGATTTCTATATGCCATTGTCCCCCTACTCAGATCAAGTACAAGGAGAACGCCTTGCATTAATAACTCGATTGTCGTTCAAACATGTATGATAGTTGAGAGTTATCTTGAAAGTTTCGAAGATTGTTCCCACCAACTTCTTCATTGAAATCAAGATGAAATATATGGAATTCAATTGAAGTGGACTTGAATATATAAAAAGGATTAATTCATACCTTGTCATATTCATTTTAAAAAAAGTTTTAATTCTTATAAGGAAAAAACAGTCTTTACATGTGCATAAAATTTAAGTTTTGATTCTTATTATTTAGAGTACATTTTTCTCACAGTTTATCGCCGCCAATATTCTTTAATGATAACAAACTGTCAAAAAAAATGTTAAAAAAATAAAACTTACAACTTTTTTTTTTATATATAGAAAGGATTAAAACTGAAAATACGAATAATTATACGGACTAAATGAATGATATATAACCAATTTTTAATGTAACTTTTCCTTTTAAATATGAAAGTGATCATCTTTTTATTTTCAAGATTTTACTTCTCTTTACTGTGATTTTAAACCTTTTAATTTTGGAAATGGTTTACCAGATAAGACTCTGACAGGTCTCTTACCTAAAGAAAAGAAAGTTGGCACACATCGTTTAAATAAAAGGTCAAATCAAGAATATGCATCATCTTTTTATTTTCATGTCTCTTAATGGTTTTTTCTTAAAGTTAATCATGCATATTCTTTACTTAAATTTTCGTTTACTTTGATCTCTTTCAGGAAATAAACGGTTTGACCTTTTTCCTCAATAGCGAAAGAATTAGTATAAAAAACTTATAAACAGCATATTTTTAACAATTTTATTTTATAAGGTCATTTAGGTGGTCCAATTATATTTATGATCTCAGTAAACGTTGGTATTCCCTTAATATTATAACATATCTTTGAATTCCACTTTCAGAGTCCTAGCCTGATCTCTTTATTAGTGTTTGAAAAGATGAAGGATGCTCCCAACTTTTTGTTTTCTTATACTACTTCATACACACATTGGCATGCTCTGATTACTTGTTTGGTAAAGTAAGATCCAAAGCTCAAATTATATTGCTATAGTACAAACAAATGAAAAATATATTACAAATCACAATCAAATTTGTGAAAGGAAGATGTCAAATCTAGAGTGAGCAAATAAAATACCAGTTATACGGTGGATTCCTCTTATTTCTCTATTAAGGCCCTTTACAAAAGCTAGCCACTGATTGTTATAATATAGCTTAGGAGTCCAAGATTCTTTGAATATTTGAACCTCCTCCAATAGGTCAGATCTAATCTAAAAAATTTATTTGGTTCGATAATATGCATCCTGAGTTTTAATATATGAAAATGTTGTAATACTAAATAATAAAGTTTGAACTTAATTTATAAGTAATGAATGGGCCGTGATTCTAGAAAATACTAAAAGTTTAGAATTTAAAAAACACTGTTATTGAAAAGGTTTTGGTTTAATCACACAAGCAAAAATGAGTCATGTTATATTTTGGTACGAGAATATAAATATCTTTTACACAGAAGGGAATCCTACTTAATTAGATGATATGATAATTTTTGAATGACAAATTAAGTTATCCTTCGAATAGCAGGCTAGAAATTGTATAGTTGTATTCATGAACTACGATTTATCCAACATTTATATATTTAAAAAAAAAAAACCTACATTAATTTGGTAATTTAAAAGCAATTAGTTATTCCATAGTGATAATCAAACCTCACTTTGGTTATGCTTAATAAAGTCAACCGACTCTTTTTGTGCATGAGTATAAATCTTGTGTGGAGGCATCCACCAGGTGCCCTACATATATAATTTGAAGGTACGGAACAGTTAGGTTTGAACTAATTACATGCATGTGTAAAAGAAAATATCGGTTAGTTAAAAGAAAATTGAATTCGTGAGCTGTGACCTCCTCTCCTCTCCTCTCCTCTTCCTCCCTTCTTTCTTCTTCTTTTCTCAATCATAATGGGTCAACCTTATATTATCTCTATTTCCAACGTATACCATAATAAAGGTTTAGGTCCGGTACATTCAGCTAGCATCGCATCATAATTGATTTTCTGTGGTAGATTGTCGTTGAGACAGATAAGCATTGCCTCTCTCTACCTTGTGAGTTGTGACAGCCCATTATAGTCATCAATTGTCCAGATATTGAGATAATATATCAAAGCAAAGCTAGAAATAAGTGTTTCCTATATAGGATTATATATACTTACATTGCATGTACCCCATCTTAGACTTCTGCTCGTGTAGAAGTCTCATATCTATTATGAGGCTTGGGTCCGAGCCTTTCTTTTCTAATGTCTTCCACAAAATAAACTACTCCAAATATTCGGTCATATGTTTTGATACACTTTATATTGTATCAACCTAACCGTTAAATCAAGCCATATATCCTTAAAATAATATATATTAAACTTTAAATAATCTATCTATCTAGATAAACATAAATAAATAGATGCAATATCAATAAATAAAATATTTTTATAATATAATTAATATTTTTCTTTTTAAAATGATAAATATTTTATAATAAATTAGAAATCTCAAAATATACCTAATGGATGTAACTTAGTCGACAACACATTAAATTTATGGACTGAGTTCAATCCCAAAAATACATTCTTGAAAAGAGAAGATAAACTTTACTTGTGATTAATTTCGAACTGGAGATTAGTCTCATAGCCGATACAAAGGTATGAAAATTGTGGGATACCTTAGCGTCCCACTAAGGAGTTAAAAGTCCTAATTACAATGGTTAAAAAAAATTCAAAAGTATCATGATAGATAATTCGAAATGAAGTAATAAATAAAAAGTTTAATTTATGTACATTATTAATGTAAAAACTTTTATATTATCAACCAATAAAAAATATTATTAATATAAATTTTAAAATATTTATTATAAAAATCAACTAACTTATCTTACATAGCATTTTGGTTGAAAATAAATAAAGTATAATTGAAAAGAATAGGTGAGGGAAAAAAATAAAGAAATAGGTGGAAACTAAGCTGAGAGATTACTTGGTTAAAGAGAAATAAAATATAATTCAAGAAAAATTGTAAATTAATTAGGAAAAAAGTTGTTTAATCTATAAAAATATCATTTTATCCTTTATTATTATATTTTTTTTAAAAAAAGGTCTTCTCTTTGTCCCAAAGCGGCAGACACAATGCCAATTTCCTATCAAATCTAATCAGTTGAGATATGATTCTCAACTGAACTTTTCTCTCTTTTCATTCAATTAAACTATTCAAAATATCAAACTTTCTTTCTCTTCTATTCCATCCTCTCCCCTTCTATTTTTACCTAACCAAACAAGGTAAGATAACTCACCACACACTTATAATCAAGTACACTAATTACTAGATCACCAAAATTCTTCCAAATTCCTCTATTTTTCCCTAACCAAACAAGGTAATATAACTCATCACACACTTACAATCAAGTACACTAATAACTAGATCATCAAAATTCTTCCAAATTCCTCTATTTTTACCTAACCAAACAAGGGTAAGATAACTCACTACACACTTACAATCAAGTACACTAATAACTTGATCATCAAAATTCTTCCAATTAGGAATCGAACTAGACAAATTTATTAAGAGGGACAAAAATTTAACATAATAATTAAATTTTCTCCTTCTTTTCTTGCCATCAAATACAATGTTAGTTTTTATGCAAGAGTTGGTACGTTAATGTCATCCCAAGTAGCTAGCTGTTGTCAGAACAACAAAACACTGAGAATGAGAATAGAAAAATCTATAGCCAAGTCACACACTATTTCTTTAAATTAGGGATGTTTATAGGTCAAGTTTGATAGGGGTGTATTTAAACTTGTTATCCAACCCAATCAAAATTCTATGCGTTGGGTTGGATTAGGTTGGGTTTGTACAATTTTTTTTGTAGACCAATTCAATTTAACTTGATCATAAATGGGTTAGATCAAATTGAATTAGTCGAGTCTGAATATTTTTAAAATATTTTTTATTTTCTAAAAATAATTTTTTTAGAATAATAATTTGTTTTTATCTAAAGTTTTTAAGTCTATAATAACTAAATACACTTAAAAAAAACCAAATTATGAAAATACTTGACTAATAAAATTAATGATTTCAATGTTAATACCATATTTTATTTAAGATAGAAATAAAGTATGATATGAGTTTAATATAATAATTTAATAAACTACGTTAACTAAAAATTACTAATATGTTTTATATTTAATAATTAATTTATAGATAATAAATTAAATTATATGATATGAGTTAGATTGGATTAGATCGATTAAAAAAAATAAAATGTATTATCCAATTTGTTCGTAATCAAATCTTAATAAAATTGAATAAATTTTGATCCAAATATTTTTAAAATCCAATTTAATATAATTAAGTTAGATTGAATCACAAATTAATCCTCAACACCACTAACTCAAATTGAATGACACTGAGTTTCATAGTAGTACTTTTATCTGACTATGAAATTTAGATAAGTAAAGTTAATCTTGGTAACATAGACATATGAAAGGAATGGGAAAAAAAAGTCCCTGGACCTGCCACATTCTCAAAACTTTTGAAATTTCCATAGCTAAAGTCAAAAAGCATTCAAAAAAGTTTGAAGGTTTAAGATTTGTTTGGGACTTAGCATATCTCCTATAATAATTTTCTCCTACTAACGTGTCGCCTCGTGGATAGCTTATCGTTGATTAAAATTGCACTCGTTAATAATTGATTCACATTCTACAAATAGCAATATTATGGGAAATTTGAATCAGATTGCTTTCTCTGTAGTCCCCTATCATTTAAATCGTTCCCGTGAGACAGGATAAGAATTGAGATAGGACGCATGAAAAATTAAAAGAAAAAAAAGATGATAAGATTGTAAAATGAAAATGAGAAAAGGGACGAATGAGGGAAAGTGGAGACAATCTTAACTATGTTTGAGTGAACAGTTACAGGTATGTTTATTTAAGAACATGATGCACGTTCTAAGGACACAATGTGAAAGTAAATATTTGCTTCCAGCCCATCTAACATTTTACTAGATCTCAACTATGAAAACAAAGGCTACATTTCAAAAGAAAGAAAGAAAGAAAACAAAGGCTAAAAATTTATTCTTGAATTATTTTGGATATATAAATTTATTTGTTTTTGTTAAAATTGTTCTTTTTTTTATGAGGTTCTTATTTTAATCGTTAAAAAATAGTAACTTGTTTTTTATATATGAAAAACAAATGATCAACGACATATTAGTTGACAAGCTACGATATAATTACAAATTATGAATATCTAATTCCTATAGAAATTTATATACATAATCATTACAATATGTATTTTTTTTATAACCATCGTAATTAGAGATCTTTGGCTCTCCAATGAAATCCTAAGGTATTTTCACAAGTTTCTACTTCTTGAGTTGGTTATGAGATTAATCTTGGATTTGGAACTTAGTCATACTTAAAGCTCATCTTTCCTTCCAAGAGCATATTTACGAAAATTGAACTCAAGTCTATTCCTACAAACTCAACATGTATTGTCAACTGAGTTAGGCCCATTGAATATTACAATATGTAATTTAATGGTTGAATTGATAATATTTACTTATAGTGAGATTTAGATTTTAAATTTGAGCACAATTTAAATCTGATTTTGTAAGTGATTTAATTAACTTACAAGAGTAATTAAATATTAAGTACTTGAATGAATTAATTAATTTATGAGTTAGTGTTTTGATTATGTGTGTGTGGTGAATGGGTTTTAGTGATTTGGGCTTAAGAGGATGAACTTTAGATTATGTTGGAAAGGTGGGTGTGTATGGTAAGGCTTAGGTTTGAAAGGGAGGAATTCCTAGAATCATAAACTGTAACATCCTCAAAATTATATTTTGAATTTGTAATTATAATTGAATTGTGGAAGTATGATAATACTTGAATATTTTTGGTTAACATGGAAATTACAAAAATACCCTTGGACATTTTAGAAATGACAAAAATACCCCTAAGATGAATGGTAAAATTACCAAAATGCCCTTAGGCCAGAAATGTCCAAATATCTTTAGAAATTTTGTAGAAACCAGATGAAATTATAAAATACACTTAGCTGACTAAGTATCAAAATATTTTTGTGACAAAAAATCTCAGAATAAAATTTCTAGGAATTTTACACGATAGTAACTTCGAAATGTTATTCAGGAAGATTGAGGTGGCAGAAAAATATGGAAAAATGATAAATAGAATCTATGGAATTTTTTTTTAATTATAGGATGTATAGACCTATTTAATAAAATAGTTTAGTAATTTTGATGGTCAGAAATAGTATGGACCAATCAAAATTTAGATAAAAGTAGTCTAGTATGTAAGGTTTATACAATGCTCTGTATAGACTACTTGTGATTAATTTAAACTATCATTGAGATAAATTCTTAGGAATATCTAGAGTTCTATTATTCACAAATTATCTTTAGATAAAAGAATTCACATTAAATTTGACTTCTTTTTAAGAAAATGCCATGTGAAAAGCCTTATTTGAAACTAGATTTTTCTTCATCATCAAAAATGACAACATGTAGCATGAAAGGAAGAAAAATTGGTATTCCTCCCCTTTAGATTGATGAATCACGTGAATTATAGTGTAGAAGGGAGAAGAAAGTTCTTGAATAGCTACTTGGAAAGGCATGCCATAGGATAAATACAAGTGGAAGACACTTGTATGGCATGGATTCAAGTAACATGAAAATGAAGCAAGGATTTTTCTCCATTTGTCTAGCCACCACATGAACAAAGGAGAAGCTAGGAGAAACTTCATGAATTTGGACACATGTTGGGACACTTGTTAAGGCATGCCAAGTGGGTGAACACTTGGAAAGGCAACCATTATGACATAGCCAAGTGTTAGGACACTTGTATGGTATATAATTCACTTGAAAGATTTTTAAGAAAAGTCATCATGAACTTAGTTAGATCTCAATGGAAGGAGAAGTAATTAAGTTAGGATTGAACTAAATGAAGATAATTTAGTTAGATTAGCACCAAATGAAGGTCATTAAGTTACGAAGGGCAAAAATGTCCTTGAATATTAAAATATTTTCTAAACACTATATAAAGGGGGGGGGGGACCTTAAGTGCAAGCCATTCTCAAGACACTTCCTCTACCTCAATTTCGTGAATCTCTCCCCCTCACACCACCTTCATTTCATCTTTCCCTTTTAAAGCTTAAATCAAATGAGAAAAGAAAACCCATCACCTTGAAATAATTTTCGTAAAAACCTAGCAACCTTAGGAAGAGTTCTTGACAAGCTTAGTAGAAGGATATCAAGGCTTCATCTCTAAGAGGATTTCCCAAGGAAGGAAGGAAGGAAGCCAATTATCCATTCAATTTCAGGACTCAAACTCACTTGAGGTAGGCTAAGCTTAAATCTCTAGTTAAGCAATGGTTTGGATTAATTTATATGCTTTAGTCGGCTGAATTATGATTATTATTTAGGCTTAAATTTCGTGATGTTTGAAGGTTATTCTTTAATGAAAATATGTTGATTTAAGCCATAGGATAGGTGATGATTTATAAGTATAAATATTAGTGATGAATGGAAACCCATTTGATGATCTTGGAAGGTGATTTTGACGATAGTTGGGCCGTTTGTTTATATTTTTATTATGGGAATGTTTTGAATTAATTTTTAGAAGTAGAGTATGAATGGTATGTAGATAAATGGCTCAAATACTAAAGATTAAATTTTGAGGATTAAGTTGTGATGTGATAGGTGAAAGGAGAATTAACATGCATATTAGGCTTTAATCTTTTCCTGTAAAGGCATTAAAGGGATTAGAAATTATTTATATTGTGGATTCTTAGTTAGATTACTAACATGATTTTCTGTAGTTTAAGGATATTTAATGGTCATGCCTAAGTTGGTAATGATCTTACTTGAATAACGTATGGTGGTTTAACCATACTTATGGTACGTATGATGTTATGATAAAAATATTTTTCCATAAGATAATATGTATTTTGCTTATGGATTTGATTTTATTATGGATGGATATTGATGTGATAATAGGTGGATTCTTGTTTCCAAGTCCAGTACGAGGCTTTGGGAAACAGAATCTGATGCTACATATAGTACGATATGTAGTACCCAGGTGCAAGATACATGGCAGTAATTCATGCATGTTTGCGTAAGACGATCGCGGCGTCTACATCCAGTACAAGGTGTAGCCACATACAGTACGATATGTGGATGCCATTTGCACCCTGGGATAGTTCATTTCATGCATTCATATAGTTTGCATAATTATTTTATGAATTTGTTGGAATATATTAATGATTTACTAACTTAATAATGAGTTCGAGATTTAGCTTTACCTACTGAGAAATTTTATTTCTCACAAAGATTTGTTTCATGTTTTTCTTAGATGGCAACGATGGTCAGGTACTGTGATGCTTTGAAGTAGTGATGATAAATAAAGAAGCTATGTACTAGGCTGGAGTATAAAAAATTATTGTACCTGTATGATATAGACTTTTGTATCAGAGACAATGGCTATGTATAATATATTAAGTCTATATTTGTACGTTTTATGTTTTAGAATCTTTACTAATATACACTTCTTAGAAACTTATCTTTAAATAATAATAAAAATTAATAAAAATGAAGTAGAAAATTAGGTCGTTACATAAACCCTTCCTAAACTCTAAAGAATCTGAACACAACACAAAAGCTCTCTTTCTACCCTCTTCTCCAAGAAAACCATTCATTGAGGATTTGAGAACTTGATTGTCTTGCTCAAAGGCGGTATTTTTCTCCTCTTTTTTCATTGGTTGTCCCTTGATGTGGTAAGCACCTCTCCTCTCTCTTTTATATTCCATTTCCATTTTTCCCTTGGGCACCTATAGGGGTTCCATGGTAAAGGCTTAGTTTTTGGGTTTGAATTTGACTTTGGATTTGTTTTGGGTATGGATAATGCCTTTCTAGTGTGAATTGCTAGTGGAGTTGAGAAAAGCTTCCTCCTTGGACCCAAAGTTCTCTCCTTTATTATTTTTTTCTTCATCTCAAAGCAAGTTCCTTGAGTTTGATAGATAAGGGAAACTTTATCTTTTGTTTTCTATGCTTAGGTTATTGTGTGTTGGTTTGAATGTTGCTTGAGAATGAATCATGTTGTTTAAAAATGAAAATTTGAGCATTTGAGATTTTGAGTTTTGAGATTAGGGATTTTGATTATTTGATGAATATTGATCAAAAAACCCAACTTGTGAAGGATTTTGATGTTGATTATGTATTGGATTGATAGAAAATGGTTTGGGTTTGTTTTGCGATGATTTGAAAGCGATGAGAGGATAATTCTATCAAATTTTAAAATTTTGTAGAATTAGCATCCAATGTTGAGTGTCAAATATTAAGCGTCTAATTTTGAGCATCCAATGTTGAGCGTTAGTGCTGATCATCCAATGTTGATAGTCCAAACGTCCAATTTTGAGCATCCAGTGATGTGCGTTTGATGACGAGCGTCCAGTCCATAAACTAGTTTTTAATGTGGATGTGATTAATGTTAAGGGATGTACTTGGGTTAATCACTCGAGCTGGAATCTTCAAGGAGTAAATAGTTAGCATGACATAACATGATAGTTAGACATGTGCATTGATAATTGTGACTTGAGAATGATATGTGACTTAAAAAAAAGTAAGTGGATACAAAGACGGTTTTTCCCCAAGAACCGTCTTTGTTTGTATTATTAATTTTTTTTATTTTTTTTTTAAAATAGGTAGGCATATTTTCATTAATACAAATCACAAGCTATTTAAATGACATTTGTTTCATTAAATAATATCACATTTGCAGAAAAATTAGAGGTATAATTTTTATTCGTTCTGAACACAGTTTGAATTGAAATAACAATTGCCAAAGTAATTAATTATGAACATACCATATTTTCACATTAAGACCTTGAAACAGAGATGAATTTAATAATAAAATCAAACCAAAAAATGTATAAAAGTGCAAAAACACTGGGCAGGAAACTTTAGATAAAAAACAAGCATACTTAAGTCTCTACTCCAACCTAATCTAAAGGCAATACTATTTGTCCCTTTGTAACCAACCTAAGCATCCTTCCGTCTTCTTTGGATGGGTACAATGAATATTCCACAACAAGATTGCTCAAATCATCACCTAAACACACAACAGAGCATTAGAAAGATAAGCTAGAAATAAAAATATATCTTCTAAAACATAAGAAAAAACTTTAGAATAAGGTATTCCCACCTCCAGAGCTGCCTTTAGTACCCATCAGATCAAATGGCTTAGATGAACTTGAATATGGATCACCACTGATATAAGAAACATTGTGAAAGTCAGGAGTCAGGACAATAGAAACAGGTGCAATCAAAGTAAAATCAGGAAAACAATTGTGGCACGCAAAGTTATTGCCAATGATAGCAGTACTCTTCCCCTGAACCTCATGAAGATGCTCACATTTATCAAGAAACAATACTCAAAAGTTGACCATCATAAACAAACCTGTAAGAACCTTTTGCTGAGAATGTAGTTTGCCAGTAACATCAGCATGACGCAAGGCAATGACTCGACAAATGTATCCCTTCAAATGACGTATCCTAATTCTCAATGTTTGACCAATACTAAACATGTTATTGTTGTCCCCACGACTAACAGAAAGAGGCAATAATCTTTTCTTGTAACCTTTTGTCACAAAATCTTTCATAACTTCCTTGCAATCACTGGCACAAATATAATCAGAGTCAGAATTTATACATATAGTTACATAAATTTCAGATTATTAATACTATTGAATCCAATTATTAAGTGACAAAAGAAGGGTCAGTTTCATAAGATTTCTAATCTTATCCCAAAATATTTTGAAAGGAGAATAAGCATAAGAATATGAATTTGGATTTTCCTAACATCCCTAGTTAATTCATAGAAAGTTACGTCATAATTAAGTATGAAATAACCATTGCCTCTAGATTCATAAAGAACAGCCCTAGTTGTGCTTTGCTACTGTGTATTTCCTTTATTTATTTAAAGTTACCTGTTCACCCAACTCATCACAGTATCCAATCAAAGACACAAGGTTGTCTTGGTGTAGCCTTGATAGCAATTATATTTCTGTAAGGAACTCCCTCTCACCTTGCAGTGAACCCTGCTGTACACATTTTATGGCAACAACAGTGGCATCAGGGAGATGACCTTTATAAACCTTCCCATAGCCCCCTTCTCCAATTTGAGTAGACTGGCTAAAATTATTTGTAGCGAAGACTATTTCTTTGTAATCAAATGATCTTACACCATCAACTTTTATCATGATCTTAGATGCTGTGAAAAATATAAAAGCCTTTGTTGGAAATTTAATAGAGTAGGAAGACAGTAAATTTAATCAAAAGCTAGAAATTTTGAAGTTGTAAAAGAAAAAAAGGAAAAAGTAAATCTATCAGAAAGTGTAATGTACGTATATGCTTGTATATAGAAGCATCCCTTTCAATGATTTTAAGAAAACTTTAGCAAGAAGCCACCATATAAACAGTTTGAAATGGTTTTAAGTTTAACTTATAAATAGTCCTTAGACCAATTATAGCATCCATAGTTGCAATATAAAACATATCAAATTCAATTGAAACTCTGAAAAAAGGAAACTAGCTCATGGCTTTCTGATTAAAATATGGCATAAATCAATCACCATGGTCCTTAAGGATGTTTGGATGCTTTATGCTCACCCTCTAGTTACAAGTTCAAAACATGTTATATAAAATTGCCTTTGAAAGCCACAGTTTTAGGGCATTTGGGTAAGAAAATTAAGCTCTTATGACTTGAAGGTTTATTTATAAATTTGATCATCAGACTTAATCGAATAAGTTTAAAAGAGCTTATTTTGATAAGCTACACCAGAAGTGTATTTCATTTGAGGTAGAAGAACTTAAGGAAGTCTTCTAAAAGGAAGTATTCATAAGCTCTTCCCATAAGCTCTTCCAAAATGCCCATTATTGTCATTCAGTGGAACCTCAAGAATATTTGATATCACTAGAATGAATACTGGTAATTACAAATAATAAAACTACAATGGATATCCTCACCAGATATTTGTATTCTCCATATGACCATGACTAAGTATTCATTCAACACTAAACTTGTAGATTTACAATTGATTTCAAATAGGTTTATATTGATGCAGTAAGAAAAATGTTTAACTTCACTGCATGAAAAATCACTAACCTGCAAAGATGATATGCCCCCCCCCAAGCCTTTAAGAAGTCACCCTCCTCCATAAGCTTGAGTTCAGGCATAGTTGGTGAATGATCGGTAATTAATAGGTCAATATGTCCCTCCTGAAATGAATAATAAAACATGTAAAAAATAGATGAGATCGTAAATGATCATAAAAGAAAGAGAATACTTTGTATTTTTGGAGAGGAAGCATACTAATACAGCCTCCCATAATTTGTCTTTGTTGTATGCATCACGAATGGGTGGGGAACACTTAAAATGAGTATCCCCGTGTGGTATCTCTTCAGACGTGAAAGCTAAGTAATGGAGACAAGTCTTAATACTTATGTTGTCACATGACTTTTTGCTTCCTGTACAATATAAATTTATACATTAGCACTCATATCAATTGATAAATTCCATTTTTAATTTTAATGAGGCAACTCAATGCACACAATACCTTAATCAGATCTAAGGAAGCACTTGAATCAGACAAGTGAACGATGTGAACATGTGCGCCTTCTAAAGGACCACCTTTTCTTGTGTCCTTCGTAACACTTACAAGTTGTTTAATGGCTATCTCCTCCATGGAAAAGTAAAGAGCTACAATATTTTTTCTGGAAACTTAATCAGCATTTTGCCAATTAAAGATACATCATATTGTGCTCATCCAAGATTTAAAATAGATTGCATCATAGATAAACATATTGGACCGATATTTCATATGGCTAGGTTCTCTTAAAATATTCCAAAACATCTTGAGAGTCATGCCTTCCTAACCACTTCATGTTATACAAAGTACAAGGCTCTTTTGCAATAAAAATAAGTACAATGCTCTAGAATAGGGGTACTTTTATTTTCTCAACACCCTCAGTTACAGCCTTCACCTCATTGAGACTCATATTTCAACTTAATTAGGAAGCCCACACCTTTCCCTCAAAAGAGCTTATTTTAGTCACACATTTCCGTTATTCCTTTCTAGGGAGTGGAATATTGAGTATCAGCCAAATCTAAAGTTAAACTTATGAGCCACCAAGACCATGAGGCCTGGTCTTGGCTTCTCCTACAAGCTGCTAATGACAGTCATTGAAAGTGTTCTTAACTATCACTATGTAGCTACTTCTAGAACAATCTTTCTTAGCTAATCACTCCAGCCATGTGGTTACCTTCAGAAATAAGTCTAGGATTCCCTAGTTGGCAAAACCAGTGAACAATAAGCATCCCACTCCATTAGATATGAAGGATCCGTTGGTGCTTTTTCAGTCATTTTAAGAACTAACCTAGCAGTTGCTTGGTTGACAAGGAAGTTATCTGTCTCAACTCTCAAGTTGTGAAGTTACAAGATAATCACCACTCAGACTATGCCACTTCTTCTTCTTGATGGTATCTTGGGTGCTCTGCTGTTTACTGTGACCATTCATTGCTTCCTTAATTTCTTCCTTGTTCTTCTTGCTTCCCTCCACATATGGCTGCATGAAAAGTAATCAAACGTGGCAAATTGAAAGCAAACCCCATAGTTGCATAAGAAAAAGAACAATGATATATCTTTCAAAGAATAGATATTATGTCAACTTCTATATACCTGTTTCTCAATGTCAGACATATTCCTCCATGTATCAATAGCCAAACGTAGGATTTTCTGGCCACCTTCTAAGGCCTGACTACAAGTTTTCAATCAAGAACATCATTGCTTGAGGAATATCTGATATGCAGTCTTTCGTCCCGGCGGAGAACCTCAGTGTTTCTTCATTTCTTTGACATTTGAGGGTGGCGATAAAAGCACCGGCTGTTCAACATACCCTGCCCCTACTAAGTTAGAATCCAAAGTATTGCATAAGCACTTCTAAAGTCACAAAAGACCACTACATTGTTGAAGAAAACTGTATATATTGTTTTAGGATATGAAAAGTGTTTAGCCAAGTCAGAAACCTATCATGTGGCAAGAGTAGTCCTTGGACATCTCTGTGACCTTTTGACCATCTTTAATATTTATTTTATGAGATAAACTAGTTGTTGAATTCCGCTTCTTTTGAAGTAGACCTTTAAAAAAAAGTGGAGGATGTGAGAAGGGAAAAAATCCTTTAACATTAAACAGAACATTTTCTAAGACCAAAATGTAGCAAAAACATCATATAGTGAAGCTACTGAAATGTCTTATGTTATGTCCAAGCAGTAACATGGTTGCAGTTTAATTTCAATCATCAGCATTTAAATAATGTTGCACTAGAAAATAAAATCATAAATAAAGCAGTGTTTTGGTCCTATCGCAGGGAAATAAGATGCAATTACACCAGAAAAGACGCCATGGTGATGTTGCATAGAAAGGCAAAGCCCTTATGCCTCAAAGAAGAAGCCATTGCATTTAGCTTCAGGCTTCAGCCAGGAGGCATCTCAATGAAATAAAATGGAAACACAAGTTATACACACAACTCAAATAAGAAATTACCCAAGATTGCTGCATATTTTTCTTCTTTTTTTTTTGCACAGGGGATGGGGTTATTATCTTGCTGATATTCTCGCAAAAACTACCAACAGACTAAGACTAATTAAGCAAGTTCATTTTTCTTCATTTTAATTTCCTCAATTGTTCTTAGTAATATGCAGATCCCTATTCCCACTAAAAAAGGTGATGTCTTTATTATGACTAAAAATCAGATCAAATTAGATGATGAAATTCCCAAGTCACATGTTGTAGATTATGAGCACAGAGACAAAATGGTTAGCACTTACCAATTAGAGTGCCTCTCATTCATAGACAAGCAAACTTGAGGGTCCCGAACAAGAATGTTCACCTTTAACTCAAGGCTTCAACTTGGTAATGCACCGCATCTTCTGCACTAAACTATACCAAACATTCATATAGCAGAAACTAAAAAGAAAAAAGAAAAAAAAAAGAGGATTAGGGTTAGTGGTTACATCTAATCGTGGTCCAATGGGTCTTTTCTTGCGCGATTCAAACCTGCAAAAAAGGGAGGATAATGGTTAGGAACGAAAGAATAATAGTTATCACTTACCAATCTGCAGAGACAAAATCCATTACTTGGGAAGTGTCTCTAAAGCGGTAGTTTCTATTTCTGTTGTTGTTGGATAAGAATGAAAGGGCATGTGAATGAGACACCATAGATGACCCAAACGACATCGTCCTGGCTTCAAGGCAGCCCTATGACAGAGAAAAGGTTTATAGGGGAAAGGGTTTACACTAGAGAAGGTTTCAGCCCCTTATGACGGCAACCTCAACGGAGAAAGGGCTTTTTTGTGCCGGTGAAGGAGGAAGTCGTGGTGGCGCGGACAAAGCTAGACGGAGAACGGGGAGGAGAAGGGGACCTTCGAGGAGAGACAGAGTGACGAAGATTGGAATTAATTTGTTTGAAATGAGAGACTTGCGCGAGAGAATGAAAAAAAGCTTAAAATGGATTTCAAAAAAGGAGGTTTTGATAAAGACGGTTTTATCAAAACCGTCTTTGAAGACATTGATACAAAGACGGTTTTTATAAAACTGCTGTTGTTCAATTCGTTTTAGTTACAAATTTGCCACCGCATACCTTTCAAAGACGGGTTTAAAGGAACCGTCGTTGCTTTGATGTCGTAAAATGATCTTTTTGTAGTAGTGAGCTAATGTACATAATCTTGAATTTTAAACATAATTGTTGTATCTGAACTTCCTAATCATCAATTGAAGCTGAAGATTGGTGTTCTCATCATGCTATTGAGAAATATAGACCAGTCTTTTGGATTGTGTAATGAAACTTGACTCATTAACAGTTTGTCATTCAATAATTCCCTTTAAATTTCAATGTAAACATTTTTGATGACTGACTCTTTTGCAATAAGTTAAGGACAAACTCTTAAACACATTGGAATTTATCTTCCCCGTATAATTTTTTTCCAATGATCAATTGTATGTTACAATATCAAGAATTACATCATGTTGGGGTTTGAAGATACTTATTTTTAACAATGAGGGTAATGTTACAAACATGATGACTTGAAAATTAGTCTATGGAAAAGTCTTTTCAGAATTTGAATTATGTATTATTACACCTCATCATTGGTTATATAATTTTTTTTCATAGATTATGTATTGGTTCTATAATTTTGTCCTCAAAATAAAATTATAAATATTACATTTGTTAACTGTTTGATCTTTAGTTGTCGTTGTTTACTGACAAAACAATGCAGGATGAAGATCAATCGAAATGGAAACTTCTACAAATTTATCCAAATCTACAGTTTTATGATTATATATACACGCAACTTCTGAAGAAACCATTATTTGAGTAATTTGATTTAAATATTTGTTAATTATTTATGAAACACAAAAGAAAGGTAAAATAAACATAATGTTATTATGTTTTGAATAGTGTCACGTGTTCTTATTTATCCGCAATTTCATGTGTTATTTACTGTCAAAATATTGTAGTTCTCCACAGAATGTTATTTGTCATCAAAATACATTCAAAACAAAATTTGTATTTTTTATTTTTCTTGCAAAGATTATGTTTACTTCATGCATCGCACAGCTAAAAACTGATTCTTTAATAAAATGAATAACTTGTGTCTCAATAAAAATTACACTATCATGTATCATGAATATAGTAATATTTTTATGAATGGATTAACCAATTATTCATTATTTTTGAATTAAACTAATTATCTACTAATTTGATATAACTAATCACTCATACAAATACATTTTATTCATCTCACGAGCCATATCTCGCGTGATATATATCTACCATCTGGAAGTAACATATAATTCTACTACTATAAATGCGCTAATCAAAGACGGTTCTAAACCCCATACAAAGACGGTTGTACAACCGTCTTTGTATCGAGCGTCGTCGAAAATCGTTATTCACTCGGTTGTAAAACCTGCTCACTTTCTAAGACGGTTCTTTGTAAAATCATCTTAGAATGTGGTCATTCTAAGACAGTTGTGCAAAGAACCGTCTTAGAAACTCATTTTTATAAAAAAAAATATACAATATTTTTAAGACGGATTTAGGTGAAAACTGTCTTTGAATGTCACATTCTAAGACGGTTTTCCCTATAACCGTCTTAGAAACTTGTTTTTATTAAATAAAAAAATATGTAATATTTCGAAGACGGTTTTTAAGAAGAACCGTCTTAAAATGTGTCATTCTAAGACAGTTTTCCCTACAATCATCTTAGAAAAGGTTTTTTTAAATAAAAAAAATTAAATACCACTAAGCTACCACCACCACATTACATTAAAAATTGCAGGTACAGCATGAGCTAATTTTTAAATACCACTTAGTTCCTCATATAATTCACATACATTCACACAAGTATGGTACTGTCTGCCGTCTGCATACATCTATCAATTGCTTTTTTAGCTCCGCAGCGCAATTACATTCAACAATTGTACACACTCTTTGTCCCATAACACAAACTTTGCACACACTTTTTCTTGAGAAACTAGGAGCTCTATTCTAAACGTGTGGAAAAAAATAAAGGAAACACTCGTAGAAATGTCTAAGTGTAAAAAGTGTATACACAAAAAACTTGTATATAGTAGAAGCTTAAAAAAACGATGAAATTTGAGACATGCCTTGACTTATGACTCAAACAGGGACTGAGTCCAATCTGCACTTTGAATGATTAAAACATTAAAACAAGTTATCTATTACATAATATTATTATTACAAAAAAGAGAGTCTCTTACCTGTTCATATATTGTTGAATATATACAATATTTTCATTGATGAGAAGCTTCGAATCATGGGCCTTGGAACTTGGATAAAAAATACAATATTCACCTAATAAGCCGAAATTGTATTTAGCCATCCACATATTGAAGTTGAAACTAAGATTGCCAAAAATAGATAATATGTAAATAACCTAAAAATGGTTATTCCAACCTTTCGTGTCCTTTATCTTGGCTAGTGTTAGGATTATAATGATAGGTCCAGTTTCATGTTTCTCCATATTATTCAATAACTGTGTTGCACATGCATCCCATAGAATGCAACTAAGGATGTAAATTAATGGCGAAAATCAATAACTAAATGTGCTTGAATTAATCTAGTATGTCTAACTAATAGTAGTAGTAAATTAATTTTATTTGACTTGAAAAATAAAATAAAGAAGAAAGAAAAATATAAGTAAGAATAAAGAAGAAAGAAAAATATTTTACACCTTATTACAATTTCTTTCTTCTTTTTATAGTATTTTTTTATCGACAAATATTAGGTGTTAATTTTTATTAGTAAAAAATATTCGAACTAATGATTTTTACTTCCTCCTTTCTTCCTTTGATCATCAACTCACTATTACATATTATAGTTTTCTCTTTTCTTCTCATATCTTTCATTCTATACTTACTGAAGGAGAGGCAAGCTAGAAATAAATATTGGAAGGAATACTACAAATCTTACAATAGAAAAGTAAGAGAGAAATTAAAAGAGTAATGAAATAATATTATAGAAAGGATGTAAAAGAAAAAAAGAGATATCAAAATTAGGGACGTCACATTTTCTTTTTCCTAACAATAAAGAGTTTTAGCACTCAATTATTAGGTGGGTCTTAGACACACAAAAAATCTTAGTTAATTATGAATAGTTTATCCATTTTTACTATTTTTTAGCATGTGTGTGAGAAAAATATTAGAATAACAAACATCCCACTATCAGCTGTCTCACTATCCCAATTCCAGAGTTGCCCCGTGACGCTATCTAGGATTGACAACTATGCATTTGAAAGTGGGCTATATTTCTTATAATTAGGCCTAGAGGTAGTAGTATTCAAAGCAATCACATAAATTTTAAAAGAGAAAGTAAATAATCTATTTATACCTTACACTTGGCTTGACATTTGCATAAAATTGTAAAGCATTAACTGTAGAAGGAATATCTTGCATTTAAAGAGCCTGCAAGAGCAATAGATTATACAAATAAAAGAAAATATTTAGTAATAATTCAGCCTTGAATTGTAAGAATCTAAGGAAAATAGAAAATAATTGTTTAAGCATGAATAAAACCTGATTTTTGGCACGCAACATGACAAGCTTTGTTATTACTCCAAAAGGCTGAAATACAAAATTGCTCAAAACTGCAATGTACAAAGAACTTGCTTGAAGTTTATGAGCAGGAATAAATTACTCACATTAGGAAAGGCTTGCTTCCTCAGATAAAATATCTTCAAAGCGATTTTGTATAAAAACATAACAGAGTTTAGAAAAAAATGGCGTTTCAGAAAAATGAATTTCTTTGGACAGAGAATTTACAAAGTACTGCACTATAAGTATTTAATCATACCTGGTATAAAAACATAAGTAGTCCATGAGCAAAATGAACCCATCTTGGAGGAGCATATTAACGAGAACACAAATCTTGAATGCGTGCACAGGAAAAATGAGGCCAATAAATATCTAAGTAACTAACCAAAAACCAACCAAGTTAATATCATAAAAATAAGTATTAAATATCATAAAATGCAAAAAAAAAATCATCAATAAAAAATAGATGTATTAAATATCACTTTTCTTTTTACCTTCTAAGAATAGTACTAAACAAAATTTCCTCGGAGTTTTAGCTTATTTTAAAAAAGTTTAATTAAACTTTTTATCACTATACATGACACATGTTTAATCTAGTCCTTGCACAAAAAGAAAAGGTTTCCAAATCAATCCTTGTATATTAAGGCTACCAAAACAAATTAGTAGCTACAACTCTGCAGTTCTCTGCTGCACCATAACAAATGCTGAACTATAAATTTGAGCACAAGAAATACATAATAAACCAGAACTAGATTGTACCTTCATTATTGTTAAATCATCCAAAGGACCATCAGTAGTCCTATTATTCATCATTCCCAGAGCATTTCGCAAAGAAATCTGCATTGCTGCTTCAATTTCTTTTGAACATTCCAAGGTGTAGCTTATCAAAATAAGCTCTTTTAAACTTATTCGATTAAGTCTGATGATCAAATTTATAAATAAACCTTCAAGTCATAAGAGCTTAATTTTCTTACCCAAATGCCCTAAAACTGTGGCTTTCAAAGGCAATTTTATATAAAATATTTTGAACTTGTAACTAGAGGGTGAGCATAAAGCATCCAGACATCCTTAAGGACCATGGTGATTGATTTATGCCATATTTTAATCAGAAAGCCATGAGCTAGTTTCCTTTTTTCAGAGTTTCAATTGAATTTGATATGTTTTATATTGCAACTATGGATGCTATAATTGGTCTAAGGACTGTTTATAAGTTAAACTTAAAACCATTTCAAATTGTTTATATGGTGGCTTCTTGCTAAAGTTTTCTTAAAATCATTGAAAGGGATGCTTCTATATACAAGCATATACGTACATTACACTTTCTGATAGGTTTACTTTTTCCTCTTTTTTCTTTTACAACTTCAAATTTTCTAGCTTTTGATTAAATTTACTGTCTTCCTATTCTATTAAATTTCCAACAAAGGCTTCTATATTTTTCACAGCATCTAAGATCATGATAAAAGTTGATGGTGTAAGATCATTTGATTACAAAGAAATAGTCTCCACTACAAATAATTTTAGCCAATCTGCTCAAATTGGAGAAGGGGGCTATGGGAAGGTTTATAAAGGTCATCTCCCTGATGCCACTATTGTTGCCATAAAACTTGTACAGCAGGGTTCACTGCAAGGTGAGAGGGAGTTCCTTACAGAAATAGAATTGCTATCAAGGCTACACCAAGACAACCTTGTGTCCTTGATTGGATACTGTGATGAGTTGGGTGAACAGGTAACTTTAAATAAATAAAGGAAATACACAGTAGCAAAGCACAACTAGGGCTATTCTTTATGAATCTAGAGGCAATGGTTATTTTCATACTTAATTATGACGTAACATTCTATGAATTAACTAGGGATGTTAGGAAAATCCAAATTCATATTCTTATGCTTATTCTCCTTTCAAAATATTTTGGGATAAGATTAGAAATCTTATGAAACTGACCCTTCTTTTGTCACTTAATAATTGGATTCAATAGTATTAATAATCTGAAATGTATGTAACTATATGTATAAATTCTGACTCTAATTATATTTGTGCCAGTGATTGCAAGGAAGTTATGAAAGATTTTGTGACAAAAGGTTACAAGAAAAGATTATTGCCTCTTCCTGTTAGTCTCTCCATTCTAGGATAAACTTAAATTCCTTGCTTACACGCTAGTACCGGTTACACTTGGAGTGGTTTGTCAATTGATTTTGTAACGCTTAACCCTTGTGCAGGGTGATGCTAACTTTATTTGCGGTGGACCCTCGTGTCAAGGAGTAAGTGGTTTCAACCGCTTCAGGAATTATAAATCTATTGATCCGACAGTTGAATTATAAATGTATTGCTTGAATTATAAATCTATTGATTCTTTGATAACTTTCCATCCATTTGAGGCATTTCATTTTTATAAACTATGAATTTTTTATGTTATTTGATTCTGGCATCTAATATTTAGATTCATTTTCCAATTAGTCCACTTATGTAATCCGAGCATGACATAGTATTGTTTTGGATATGGGGTTACTGGATTTCAGCTATAATGTATGAGCAGAATGCTATGATGGTCAATGAGTTCCTGCATCCTTTGTTGGAGCCATGTAATTTCTTCAATTATCAAACTTCAATTGTTTTCCAGTTTCCTGTGAGTTGCTAGAACATGTATTTTTAATTCTAGGTTCTTCATATTTTAGTTTGCAAGTGTCTATGAAGCAATGGTGCTTCAAAATAGGGAAATAACCCCCTTCATAGTTCGTACTCATCCAATATCATTATGCTTCTCTTGCTTATAAAGACATGTCCTGTGAGTATCCTGCTGATTTGCTTACTTAAGATTATGGATACACTGATACAGCTTAGGTACCTCTTGTTTACACTGATACACTTATTTGACATTATCCTATAAATTTCAGTTAAGTAAAGTAATGCTTGTTTTCAATTTGGTAACCGATAATTATCCCTTATTGAACATCATCAAATATTCATATCACTTTGAATTATTCACTTACATTTCCTTACAACTAACTATTAGATCATCCATATCGTTGTGGATGAATTGTATGGTTTGTGGTTGTAGGCTGGCACTGGAATAGCAGAACTCATAGCACTTGAAACATGAAAACAGGTTAAATTATGATGTGAGGCATTGCATGAATGATTTGTTTGACCACCTCAGTGAGAAAGTGTCATTTAATTGTTTCATTTATGGTATATTTCTAGTTTCTAGGAAATTGACTTTGAAAGTGTAGTAGGTATAATTGTTTAACCAAGGAGGCATCATTTTTACTCTTTGTCTAGGAAATAGTCCCTACTAAGTCTATTTAGAGTCTATTTATATACATGTTCTACATACCATAAGTTATGTACAATGAATCCATTCCATCGTATCTCTTCCTCAGTTTATTTATTTGTTACCCTCTAACTTTGGCAGGTCTGATCCAATCAATATGAAAAACAGCTCACACTTTAGTGTTTGAAGACCAACATCTCAAATCACCACCATCTCCTTTGTCACCCAAAAAACCATGGCAAGCAAGACAAAATAATCGTGAATGTGTGTAAAGATACATGACTTCTTCACAAGTGTTTTAGTTGTGGATAAGAAAGTATTGATTATTCTCAATTTTATTATTGTTCATGCAGTTAACCGTGGGGACAACAATAACATGTTTAGTATTGGTCAAACATTGAGAATTAGGATACATCATTTGAAGGGATACATTTGTCGAGTCATTGCCTTGCGTCATGCTGATGTTACTCACAAACTACATTCTCAGCAAAAGGTTCTTACAGGTTTGTTTATGATGGTCAACTGTTGAGTATTGTTTCTTGATAAATGTGAGCATCTTTATGAGGTTCAGGGGAAGAGTACTGCTATCATTGGCAATAACTTTGCGTGCCACAATTGTTTTCCTGATTTTACTTTGATTGCACCTGTTTCTATTGTCCTGACTCCTGACTTTCACAATGTTTCTTATATCAGTGGTGATCCATATTCAAGTTCATCTAAGCCATTTGATCTGCTGGGTACTAAAGGCAACTCTGGAGGTGGGAATACCTTATTCTAAAGTTTTTCTTATGTTTTAGAAGATATATTTTTATTTCTAGCTTATCTTTCTAATGCTCTGTTGTGTGTTTAGGTGATGGTTTGAGCAATCTTGTTGTGGAATATTCATTGTACCCATCCAAAGAAGACAGAAGGATGCTTAGGTTGGTTACAAAGGGACAAATAGTATTGCCTTTAGATTAGGTTGGAGTAGAGACTTAAGTATGCTTATTTTTTATCTGAAGTTTCCTGCCCAGTGTTTTTGCACTTTTATACATTTTTTGGTTTGATTTTATTATTAAATTCATCTCTGTTTCAGGGACTTAATGTGAAAATATGGTATGTTCATAATTAATTACTTTGGCCATTGTTATTTCAATTCAAACTGTGTTCAGAACGAATAAAAATTAGACCTCTAATTTTTCTGCAAATGTGATATTATTTAACGAAACAAATGTCATTTAAATAGCTTGTGATTTGTATTAATGAAAATATGCCTACGTATTTTTAAAAAATAAAAAAAAATTAATAATTCAAACAAAGATGATTCTTGGGGAAAAACCGTCTTTGTATGTGTACATACAAAGACGGTTCTTCCTCAAAACTGTCTTTGTATGTCACTTAATTAAAAAAAAAATTAATAATACACATACAAAGACGGTTCTTGGAGAAAACTGTCTTTGTATGTGTACATACAAAGACGGTTCTCCCCCAGAACCGTCTTTGTATCTCACTAATTAAAAAAAAAATTATTACATACAAAGACGGTTTACAACCGTCTTTGTATGTACACATACAAAGACGGTTGTTTCCTAAAAACCGTCTTTGTATCTCACTAATTTAAAAAAATTAAAAAAATTAATACATTCAAAGACAATTTTTGGGAAACAACCGTCTTCGTATGTATACATACAAAGATGGTTCTTCCCAAAAACCGTCTTTGTATGCCATTTAAAAAAAAAAATTAATACAAACAAAGACAGTTTTTGGGAACCGTCGTCGAAAGCTGTACGTTTCAATGACACGCGCAACAAAGACGGTTCTAGAATCATGGTCGTATGTGCTTTAGAACCGTCGTTGAATGCGCTGTATGTAGTAGTTGCTGGTTTGTCAACATTTCCATGAATAGAACAAGCGGAATTAAAACTTAAATAAGTTTTTGTTTCTCCAAGAACCAATGACATATGGTATTCATTTAACTCATTAACAATACATTTGTTGGTGCTTAAATAACTTTATGCTAGAAAATACAATATGTATCTTTCATATTGTCCAAAAGCGATGGGTATGTACTATTAATAATACATGGACGAGGATCACATGAGTTTTCAATAAGAATATCAACTGAAATATCAATAATAGTATCTTGTTCATTAATTTGACCAATTTTTCCATTTCCAATAGCCAACATATTGTCCAAAAGTGATGGGTATGTACTATTAATAATACATGGACGAGGATCACATGAGTTTTCAATAAGAATATCAGCTGAAATATCAATAATAGTATCTTGTTCATTAATTTGACCAGTTTTTCCATTTCCAATAGCCAACATCCAATTTGCTAGGGGTGGCAATGAACCAAACTAACTCGAAAATAGTTTGAAACTCGATTCGGTAATTAATTCGTTGAATTTGGTTCATGAACCAAATAAGCTAAACTTGAACTAAAAATTGAGCTCGTTAAATAAATGTGTTGAACTTGAACTGCCACTACTACAAAATATACATTTAACATCGCCAGTTTAACATCGGTTACAAGAAAAATTGATGTTAAACTACTCACGGTGGTATTTCCGTAAATAAAGGGATATCATTAACATTGGTTTTTTGAAAAACTGATGTTGTTACTTAATAGTTAACATTGATTTTTGAAAATCGATGTTGCAAAATGAGTGAACAATATCGATTTTATTTAAAAATAGATGTTGTCGGTTCTTTTATAATGAACTCTGGCGCTCAAACCCTCGACATTGCAACCTTACTCCCTTACTCACTCTCACGGCGCTTCCACTCCTTGCTCTCACTTTCACTTTCGTTCTCGTTCTCGGTGTTAGTTTCGCTCACACAACTCTCTACGACAGGCAATGGCGGGTACAAAGTGCACAGCCTGAGGGAGGAGGAGGTGTGTGTATGTGCCATCGCGAAGATCATGAGCTCCATGGTGGACCTCTCACAAAGGCCAGAACGTGGACCTCAGCTCGCTCAAGTCCGTGGCATCCCACAAGTATGAGCTCTCACACGCGCCCAAGCTCATGGAGATGATTGCAGCACTCCTCGAAGCTGAGCACGAGACGCTCCTCCACAAGCACTGCGCCAAGCCCGACCGCATCGCCACCGTTCATGACTACGTTTTTCATCCAATATCCCACCACTCACATTCCCTCCGAACATTGCCACATCTAACGGTGTCGATGGCTTCACAAGTGTGGTTGCAGGGATGGTTTGAATAAAGGACAGGGATAATTCTAATTTGTGTTGATATTTTGTTTTGATTTTGATCAGATTTGGTTTCTCTAGTTGCTGATAAGGTGTTTGATGAAATGTTTTGAGTAATGATTCTAATTTGTGTTCATATTTTGTTTTGATTTTGATCAAATTTGGTTTCTCCAATAGTTGCTGATAAGGTGTTTGGTGAAAGGCCTCAATCAAGTTTTCAATATTTTCATATTTTGAAAATAGAATATTCTTGTAAGTAGTCTAAGATGATGTATTGGCCAGATCATATTCGGAAGATGGAAGAGTCTAACCGAATCTGGAAGGAATACAAACCAGTGGAGTTGATGAAATTGGTATGAACAGTTATTTTTTGTATTTGGTTCGAGAAAACACTTTTTGGGAAGTTAACTGATAGTTATTGTTGTGAAACTTGTGCAAATAGGTGAAGGAATTTGAAGGTGAGTTTTCAAGAGAAAATGTGGTGGTTGAGTTGTCATGGCATTTGAAACAGAAAATAATTGTTGCAGGTATCATCTTTACCTGGTCAATTTCATGTCTAGCAGTGTGTGTGTGTGTGTGTGTTTATACAAATTGAACTACCTCAGGCACATGAATTCTCCTTCCACATTAACGAGAATACAAACACAACCTAGGAGATGGGGAAGTGTTTTATTGTTGCTTGTTGATAAACTTTTATCTATTTTCTAAGAAAATTAATACTAATTTTACATGAGCAACTTGATTTTTATCTTGAAGTATATGTGAAATATGTTAATTGTGAACTTGATGGAATCTAGTTTATTTTATTTGGTGTTAGAATTAATGTTGTCACTATATAACAAGAGGATCAGTATCTCATATTGATAAGACCATTGACACTGAGATTTGACCTTTCACTGTCCTTAAGAGCATACCTTTTATTGTTGCCCCGACGCTGTTGCACTATTAAAAGTTCTTCAGTAAACAATGAATTTTTTTAGATATGATGCATTCAACTATTCATAGATGTTACATTTTTTCTATTCCTATGTTTTTGTTGCTTGCCAGCTAGTCATTTAGTGTATTATTTGTTCAATGAGGAAACTATGTGTTTGATGTTTCAAATGTAAATGTTTGATGTTTTGAATGTAAATTGGATTGTGCAGTCGCTTTCTGTAAATCTTAAGGCAGTTCACAATTAGAACACACACTTGCCAGTATTTTTTTTTTTTGTTTTGAAATTGCTTTGATATGTTCATTCATTATCCTTTCACTCTCTCTCTCTCTCTCTCTTCAATCTTAAACTTAGAAACATGTTACAATTGGATGACATTGCCATAGTAGTTTGTTGCATGATTGACTCTTATTCTTGTTAATCAAAATATACTTTGTGATTTGTTTCCTGTTATTCTCTAATTTTCTTCCTATTTGTTTTGTATAAATTAGGATTTGATTTTATAATTATCTCTTCTATTCTCTTCTCTTGAAAAGCATAATTAACTAGCTACTTTGGGATGAAATTGCAAATTTTAAAATTATAGGGGTTTCCTTTGAATTAGTGATGTTATTGTGTGTGCTTGATCTTGATTAGGTACCTATATATTGATTCTGCAACATCGTTTGGACTCGAGGAAACTGGTGGCTCTTCTTCAGCTTCACGACACATCGGTCCGATACCTACCTCATTCTACTGCATCTTTGAAACTTCATTTTGCAATTTACAATTGTATTCAACAGAATACCAAATAAGACACATTTTCTGTTTTACAATTGTCTCTTTGTTCATGTTTTTACCATTTGCAGTTTGCTCTTGTTCCTATTTGTGCTGGTCTTCCTTCCCAATTTAAATTTCGTTACCCTAGGTATGTGTAGGTGTTTGAGAACTGATCTATTTTTCTAAATTACATTAGAGTAATGTTATGGATAGAGGAGGGTTGGTGTGGGAAATTGTGTGTGGTTATTCTAAATTCTAAAATTTGACTAAGCCGAGTCTAAATTATATTAGAGTTCGTTGTTGAAAAATTGTATCACTTTAAAACTCTCCAATTATGTACACTTGTTCAAAGGTGAAACTTGTTTTTTCCATGCTTAATGATGCTTTAGAAGCTGAGGTTTCACTAAATCATTGCACTGACCAGATGTTCTCTTCAAGATATTAACCAATGATTCTAGCTACACATTTTGGCAATGCTTGGAAGTAGGAGTGTAGGACTATTTGCTAATGTAGGGTCTTATGCAAGTTATTCCTGCATTAGTTGCATTTTTTTAAGTTTATTCTCCTTAAATTGTGCGAAATGCAAACTTCCATAATTGAAATGCATTAATATTTTAATAAGCAAGTAGAAGAATTTTAATACCTACCATACCAAGAAAAGCTATAATATTCTATAGCTAGTAGCTACATGCACCTATATTGTCTTTTCTTTTTTCTATTTTCTATTTTTGGTTTTCTGGAAAGTATTACTGTCTTGATTTGCATGTTGTGTTTGCTTGTGTGGTTCATTCACCATCACAGTCATCCACAGATGATGAAATGAATGAGACATGGCCACAAAGAAATGAAAGCAAAACCAAACCCAGAATCTACGGATCTTTATATTTACTAAATGTAGCTTAATTACAAGTTAAAATTAGTGTATATATATGTGTGTATGTGTGTTAATTTTGTCAAGTATAAATGATTAGTATTATTTAATTTATTTAACTTTTTAGTCTACCACTAAATATGTGACTCAACTAATATGACATTATTCTAATTAATTTAATAAGTAATCTTGAGTTTTACATTATAAATCCTTCCTTTGAAGAAGAAATTAACAAAGTTTATTGTTAGACAAGTTTATTTCATAACAACTACCTTATAAATTGTTCTCTATATACTATTTCATAACAACTATTCAATCATGTTAATGTCAAAGTTTTCTTATTCTATGCATCAATGGTATGACGCCACTTATTTGCTGGACAGGGTAAGAATGTAGGGGGATATACTGGAGGAGTAAGATAACATGCAACATGGGAGTAAGTACATGAAAGCACGAAGGTAGTTGTAATTTACCCGAATATGGTATTATAATTTATTTGAATTGTTGTTTCGAGTACTTGTGAGGGGTAATTACTACTAAGTGTGTGAGATATGAAGTGGATTGAAGAATTAAAAGAAAAGAAAAAAAGAGAAAAGAAAAGCATTGAGAAAGATATTTGCGGATAAAAAAAATTGCTACCAAGTGTGTTGGTTGTGTAGATACAGGGATTGTTTTGTATTTGACAATGATATTTTAAACAAATTAATGTAAAATAAATAAATAATTAATTACTATGGGACTATTTTTGTACATGTTCTTTGATAGGATAGCATGTGATCAGGACTATTTTTATAATTGAGATTGAGTCTTATAAATAAATATATCATGACCGAAAGTGTTGAAAATAATATGACCTGCCCACCATATTGAGTATGTATTAATGTGGACACACCTATACTACCTACCTTTTTTGTTCTTATATATCTTTCTTGTTCTCTTTATTTAAAGTTTTTTTTCCATTGTAGAATATATATGAAAAAGGGACCAATATTTTTTTGGATATATGATTGTATGGGTATTTGTATTAATTGTTAATAGAAGTATCTTAAAATTTTTGTTTAAGCTTTTAATGCATTTTTTAATATTACAGGGAGGGAATAAAGAGAATAGGCCATATTTATTTTTAAAAAAGGAGATTCTACATCGGTTATGTAATAAACGATTTAGAAAGGGACTATACAACATCAGTTATAGAAAAAAAAAATCGATGTGGAAAAGGTCATTTCTACATTGGTTATAGACAAAATCAATGTTGTAAGTACTATACAACATCGCTTTTGTCTATAACCGATATAGAAGGTGTCATTTTTACATCGGTTTTTTTAGAATCGATGTTGTTTTGCACCTTACAACATCAATTTTTAACAAAATCGATGTTGTCTAGTGTACGACAACATCGATTTTCTAAAAATCGATGTTGATTTTTGCTTATTTTACATTTTTTTGGTTAATTTCTTATTAGACAACATTGATTTTTAACAAACCTAATGTTGTGTAGTTATGTTAACATTAGTTTTAAAAAACTGATGTTATTGTTGATACTTTCAATGTCGGTAGTTTAAACATCAGTTAAAAACTGATGTTAAATGTCTAAAAAAATCGATGTTGAATGCTATTTTTCTAGTAGTGTGTGTAGTTTAACTCGTGTGGTTCATGAATCGGCTTATATATATATATATATATATATATATATGATGTGATATGGTTCCAAAGAGTGAATTGGACAATTCCAATAAAATTTCATTATGAAACAAAAATTCATGTGTGTGTACTTGGGTTGTCTGTTATTTTATATATGCAGGGTGAAAGAGTTTTTATTTTTATTTATGCAGGCTTTGGTTGTAATTATTTTTTTTTTGTCTTACCTTGTGGCCTTAGATAGCTAATAGAATAAGTTTAGTTCTTCCTTTTTTTAAAAATTAAACAATCATTTTATCTAAAATCTACTTATAAATTGAAAATTTGAAATGTATAGGATTTAAAAAATTTGATTATTGGTTCATGTGATTCGAGCTAATGAGTTAAACCCAGCAATTCGCGAGTTTCTATTACAACAATCTGTAAATTATTTCAATTGAGAAATTTCTTAATCTGAAGAGATGGATTGAATCATTTTTTATTTGTTAAAGTTAGAACTTTAAATAAAGTCAAAAAGAGGTAAGAGGATTAAGCCTAGCATGAACAATATCTTGTTTTGTCTCTTTTAGTATGACTAGAAGCATTTGCCTAAAATCGCCCCTCAAAAATACAACTTTCCCTCCAAAGGGAAGATTTAATGCTTCCCTGTTAGAAAATTGAAGAATATCCTTGAATGTTTTATCAATAGCTTTAAAACAATGTCTGAGTCATTGGAGCTTCATGCCAAACTATTAGTCATTGTGATCAACTCAACTAAATGACTATCTTTCTTTATGTTGCAGGTAGAATCTTCATTAATATTGTTTAGAATTTGAAATCTAAAATGTGTTGTTCTTCTACCAAGAATTAATAAAGCATATATTCTACTAGATGTTATAGTAAAAAATTTCTCCTTTAAATTTAATAGTTATAGTTACAAAAATAGTCCTCCAAAGAGAAGTTTTTCCTCTTCCTCCATAGCCATAAAGAAGTTTATCAAAAGAAGAAAAGTTATGATATATATATATATATATATATATATATATATATGTATGTATGTATGTATATATGTATCATAACTTTTCTTCTTTTGAATAAATTTTGACCAACTATTACACCATTCAATAACTTTTGATTGAATAATGTTTTCTTAAAATCCACCACTGGATTGAAAGTTCCTTTCACATAGATCACATATACGAAATTTCATATTAATTCAAAATTATTTGATACCTCATTCATACAGATTAAAATTGACGTAATATGAAATTTTCAAAATATACTAAAATATGAATTAGTTGGTTACCTTCTTGTTGTTATTTAATTTTGACAAAATTTGACACAGATAATCTTGATAATATGTGGATATAATTTAACAATTGAATCAATAAAAATTACATTCTATATATAATATGAAAGATATAACTCAAAAGAAGAAAGTTATAATATTCACCATTGAATTGCATAATGAATCCTTGTATATGAAGCATATAATCCCTTACATACTTCCAAGTCTTTTGCCAAAGTAATTCGGGCCTAGACCTCTAATTTTAAAAGCTAAAGTAAGAAAATTCTTCTCAAATAACTTCCTAATTTTTCATGACTTGCTTCAATAAATGCATCAATATATTCACAATCATCATCTAGTAGACCTAATGCATAGAAAACTTCCTTAAATGTAGGATAAATAACATTATTAATTTTTTTGATCTAAGAATATGATTATGGTACCTTTGAGTAATTCAACAAAATTCTAAAATAATACAACTCGACTTCCTATAGAAGTAAACAATAGTCTTTCAATTGTGATTCTTTTTTTTCTAGAACAAAATTGGCGTTCACATTGCTTTCATACAAATTTAGAGGGAAATTGAGTACCTAAAAGATTTTTTGCTTCAGGAAAATGTTTTTGCATCTATTTATGCCAAAAACTTAGATGTGTTATTCTTTGTTTTATTAACAACCTCTTATATGGGATCATTTTCATCAAGTACAACATATTCAATAGGTAAATGGAATAATAATCTCTCAACAAAAGGTTCTCTCTAATCACTACAAATAAAAACATATTTTAGCGACCAAATAATTCCGTCGCCAAATGGTTAAATTCGGTCGCAAAACTCTTCAGCTACCGAAATGGCGATCGAACCGAGTCACAGAAACCCTAGTTGCTAAAATTTCAGCAACCAAATTAAATTTCGGTGGACTATTTAGCGACCAAAAATTCCAGTCGCAAGAGTATAAAATTCGGTGGCTGAAAATTTGGTTGCTATTATATATGGCACTAAATGAGCCACCAAAAGATTCAGTCGCCAACTCCGTCGCTAATAAGTAAATAAATTTTAATTATAAATTAAGTCAAATAACTTTCAGTCACTAATTTGGTTGCCTAATAAATAATTAAATATAAACACAAAATTTAGTTAATTAATATTCGGTGGCAAATTCAGTTGCTATTGAATAAATAAATAAAAATAAAAATAGTCAAATAATCTTCAGTCGCAAATTCGGTTGCTACAAAATATTAATATTTAAATACAATATAGTCAAATATTATTGGATCGCCAATTCGGTCGCTATTATTATAATAAAAAACCAAATTTGGATAATTTCACTCCCTCTTTAATAACTGATTTTTAACCTAAAATAAATTAAAAATTCAATGAATATTTATTTTAATATTTAATTTTAAATATATAACAAATTAAAATACAATTGAATCACTATTTGGTAATGATTTTTATAATAAAATAAATCGATCGCATATATGATTGTTAAAAAAAATGATATATTGTTTTTTCATTTATTAAATTGAAACCTACTTAATAATTAATGAATATAAATGAAATTGTTAATTAAACTGTATAATGAAACTTAAAAAGAAAGATCCCAAATCTGATATTCGAAGTGCAAATCACTAACACAATAGTGTACTGTCAAAAACATTACACATCAAGCAAATTCGAATTATCTTAGCTCCCAACCAACTCTCTAATTATCATTGAATGCAAACCTACAATTCTTTAGTCCTATATCATTGTGTCACATTATTTCAATTAAAAACAAACATACACAAAATCAGAACTATTCAGTTTGAAAGCTAAGACATCATTTGAGTCAAATGGAGATTCAAAGTAAAGCTAAGACAAGCCTAATAGTTTCTCTTCTTTTGCTAGTAAATAATCCAAGACAAGATTCAACAAGCCTAGGCCTAGAATGACAAGTAGAAATAATGCACGTTTGAAAGCTAAATTAAATCATTAATAATTCAATATAGAGCTCACCCTCAACTTAAAAAGAAAGACATAAAATACATATCAAATTAAAAGAGATTAATAAATCATTAATAGTTTCATTTATATTATTGTTTAGTTTATCATAGTATATGATATGCTTTAAATAAATAAAAATAAAGAAAATAGAGAAGCTAAATTGTACCTAAATTGAGGCACAACAAACCAAAACAAAAATGTTTGAAATACATGGACCGATTCCCCTGAAATCCTAACTCCCTAGGACCTAACGGATGCTAGATATGTGTCGGACCCTGTCTATTAAACCCTAACTCCTTATGGCAGAGATTGCAGACAGAGTGGGAGTTCAGTGACAGTAAGAGGGAGGGGGTACATGCTGTCCAGCAACAGCATAGGTCGTAAAGCCTTTGTTGGACTCGGAGCAGCCAAATCATCACATTGATCCTTCCACCCCCATCAATAATGTCCATGAAACACCACCTGCACTGAAAAACCTAGAGCGGATGTTATTTGTCACAAGAGGCACAATTTGCTTTGTGATTTGGCCTCTGTGATAGCAAACTGCAACACGACAATATTAGGAGAAGGAAGGGGTGCCCACAACAATGCCATAGCAGTGTGTTTGCACACGATTGACGACTATGGTCTAGAGGACAACATGAATAGAATGGAAGAACCTTGCTGACATGAAAATGGACATGTATTTTAAAAAATGACTCATTTCTAAATTGTCAGCAACCAGCACACCACTGAGAAACTAGCAAATGCAATCCAAAATTTGTATCTCATTAGAGAAAGAATCAGTAACTATGCTAGTGAAACTTCTAGTATAATTGCATGATATGAATATCTAAGGTTCCACCAGAAGTGGTTCTCCCTCCCTTTAAAACACAATCACATAAATATTGTACTAAAACCAAATTGAGTGGATATATATGAAAACAAATAAAGAAAAAGAAAACACACTATGCACGGTCATATTGTTCTTTCCTTTCTTCCAGAACAAGTGACAAAGGAAAAGTGCAAGTGTTCAATGAAGAAACTAGAATTCTAAAGCAACAAACCAACTTCATTTATATTTATCAAGTAGACATTTCAAAAAGCAAATTGAGAGAAACATGAACAGTTACAATAGAGGACCCATTTGCTAGTTGATATGGTGCTTTGGACCTATAAACTTCAAACGATCATAACTTTTGATAGAAATGTCTGATTGAGGCGTACTATATGTCAAAACGCTCGAAATTCAGAGAAGAAGGCCCAGGCAAATTCCCAAAAAATGCCTCTAAGTGGGTCAAAATTAGGATTTAGGATTCAATCACCCAATTATAATCAATCAACCCACAATAAAAAGTTGTAAGCCAACATCAATTAAATGGAGATTCTTTTTGAACTGGTATTGCTAATATAAATACAGGGATCAATAAGAAGAAAGATCAAAGGAAAAGGAACTAAATTACAAATTTAATGTGACTTATCATTGAAGTCCTCTTAGAACAGTAAAGCTAACCTGTGACAAGTGAGAGCATGCTGCCTCAACTGCATTGATGACCATGACTTCCCAAGGAATTTTCTGACAATAAACCTCAAAGCCTGGACAGGTAACAATCCTAATAATGCTGTCAGATAACTAAGAACAGCAGCTAGAACTTGGGATATGAGATTTTCAAAGAAAATTAGCAGTACTAAGCTTTCCTGTTAAATATTTAGCAATAACAAATACATAATTACCATTATTTTGTTTATCTGAAATTTAGGTTCAGATCAAATTATAAAAATTGTTTTTCTGCGTAAATCAAATCCCATGAGGTATGAGAAGATCAAACTGCTACAAGCACCACTACTGACATTAAAATCTTTCTTATCTATGAACCGAAACATATGACTTAACAAAATAGATTTTATCACTGAATTATGCAACCAACTTCATCCAAATTAAAACAATTACAATAGAGGCAAGTTGGTCCATTACTTTCGAGAAAAATTATAATGATTCTTGAGCTCTAATTAATTGCCCAGTGAGTTGGAAGTGATCTCCTGAGGCAATTGAGTGCTTGCTGCATTCATTATAGTGTTTTCAGACAATGATTGCAGACCTACATTTTATCCATTCTAGAACACACCATACTTTGAATCACCCAATTCCAAAAGAAACAAGGCTCCAAGGCACCACCAATTGAACCACTGAGCCACTATAGGAATGTTTTCAGACACCAAATTCTGAAGACCCAGTTTATTCTACAGCACTTAAAACTGATATCCAACTAGTCCGTATTATAGCATCTACAAAACTGTAATCTTAAATGGCAATAATAAAAGCTCTTGTGCATTTTTCCATTCTCTTGACAGTTACACCATAATCCTAAACAAAAACAAACAGTAGATAGGAATTCTAGAAAAAGGGGTGACAGTAGAGGTCTAATGCAATGCACAAACTATCAGGCATTCAGGCTTTATGTTCGAAATAAATGAGTTTAGATTGCATTACATATCTTGAGACATTGCCTCTGTTCAAGGATACGAGATATGAGGTTTGGGTAGGGAGAGAACTGTAAAATGGACCCGAAATTAGTTTTGACTGAGAATCTTCGACAAGACAGTGATTAAGTAAAATGACGATGAAAAAACCCAAAAGAAACCTGATTCTGCAAATGTTATGCAGGAAATTAATGAGGGTAGACGAATAATGTTGATGAGTAAGAACTACATACTAGATTCTTAGGTGGACTTGTATAGGACAGAACACATGCACACCGAAATGGGATCGAGAACGGGGGTTCCATCATTCCTTCATTCTTTCTTTTCTTCTTTTCCACCACCGCAACAACCACCACTGTCCCATTTTCTCTCCTTTGCCGTTGACAAGGAAGATGAAGAGGGCCATGGACAAGGAAGACGAAAGCGCCAATAATGGCCATGGACACGTAAGGGTTGATCTTGCCAAATATTTGGAGTGCAGAGGCAGCGCTGATGTGCTAGGTGACGAGGTGTAGAGGAAGAAGGGTTAGGGTTTGGAAGGCGCGGCGACAATCGAGTGAGAATGTGGACGTGAGTGACAAAAGGAGGAAAAAGAGAATAACATAAAGATATTTTAACCAACAGAGAGCATAAAGGCTTTATTTTGGATTAATTTAGCAATAAGCAGCACTTTTAGGAAAATAACACATACCATTATGATTATTTTTACCAAATTATAAATACATGATCATATTTTTTATGGATAAATGTTAATTGTTACAATTTTAAGATATTTTTGCCTGCATTTTTTTAATTTCTTTAAGATATTTTTTTGCCCATTTTTAATTTGTCAATTATTCTTATGACTAAAAAATATCAAATATAAAATAAATGAAGGATTATAAATGGACAAAAAATATTGTAAAATAAGTATTAGAAAAAGATAATTGAACTTATAAATTTCAAATGCACATATTTGATGAAAATATTTGTTTAAGGCCCATAATAGGTCAAAAACACTCGAAAAAGGAATGAAAAATATTAAAACAGAAAAAAAAGAAAGAAAACATAAAAAAAAAAGATAAAAGAAAAAGGAAAAAAATATTAGTGAATTTTAATATTTATAGATTGTACACTCAATTATTTTGTCTAACTTTTAATTTAAAAAGATTTTTTAAAGTATAAAAATGAAAAGTAATAAACAATTTCTACTTATTTTTTAAGTTCTAATTTTTTACTTTAATAACTAACTTTCAAGTTCAAAAAAAAATTGAGCCAAACAAAATACAAGACTATTTCGATCCCCTAATTGAAAATTATAATTTAATTATTTTATTAAATTTTCTAACTTAATTAAAACAACAATTATCTATATTATTTTTCTTAAATTATTTTATAACTTTACCAATATAATATTTGATAATTATTTTTTTACAAGATAACTATTTGATGATGATGATAATAATAATAATAATAATAATAATAATAATAATATTATTATTATTATTAAAAAAAAATAATAATAATAATAATGGTGATGATGGCAGTGATGATGATAATCATAATATTATTATTAATAATAATAATGGTGGTGATGATGATGATGATGGTGGTGATAAAAATGATGATGATGATGTGGCTAAAATATAATTTTCATTCCACTATTTTCACAATTATGCGCTTTATCTCTCAATTTTAAAAAATTTGAACATTTTGTCTCTTACTTTTAAAAAATCAATACTTTTAGTCTTTGTAAACTAATTTTAAACGTTAATCTATGTACTTGGTAAACGTTGATTGACAACTATTTATTTATTATGCACATGAAAAGTGTTTTTTTTTAATTATTTAATTGCTAACAAACTTAATTTACTAAAAAAGAACTAAAAAATACACAGCCAAGCAGTATGAAATTAATCAAGAGGACTAAATCCTAATTTTGAAATTACAAGTTATATAAAATTAGTGAAGTGGTTAAGTAAGGAAAGAAGAAGAAAAATGTCACATATCTTTGATCTTTAATAAAAACTATCAGAAATGCATGCAATATAGTTGTTACTAAAGCTTTATATTTTTTTTCCCTCTTCAGAATGTAAGTTATTTTTTATAAACCTTGTTATTATTTATTATTATAAAAATCAAAAGTTAATTCTAAGTTAACTCTCACAATTATAAGTTAATCATTGACTGTTAAATTTTAAACGTTGACTAGATTGGGATGAGTGAAAATGGGCTTGCGGAAGAACTAGAACCATGGTCTTTGGAGTGAGTGACACACTCCTTTACAACTACACCCACATATCCATTTTGATATTTGGTACAAAATATATTATTAATATAAGTCTTTAGAAAAAATTGTTCAAAATTAGTGTGCATCTATTTTTGCATAAAACTTATATTAATACTATATTTTGCACAAAATATTCAAATAAACACTTGGGTGTAGTGGTAAAAGTAGTGTGCATCTCACTCCAACGAGTATTGTTCTAGTCTTCCCTCAAGCATTTTTAAGGTTCTTATTTTTTGAGAAAATGTTTGTCAACTTTCTAGTCTAATCAATATTTACAATTTAATCGTTAATGATTAAAATCACATAAATTAGGGACTTAAATAGTGAATTTTGAAATATGTAGGGACTTAGATAATGAATTAAAAAATTGGAGGACCAATTTGGTGAAATAGGAAAAATAGGGGGATAAATTATGCAATTAAGCCTTAAGTTAAAGTCAATTTGAGATTTTAGTGAATACATAAGTTACTCATTGCATCTTAATGGGACATTGCTTAGTGCAATATTGTACTAAAGTCACCTTTTGGTTTTCATCAATGCATATATTTTACTTAGACCATATTGAATCTTAATGAATAATTAGTGTTACACTTATGTTTTATATTTTAAAATACTTAATTTTACAAAATTATATTATAACACATATTTTAATAATATAAAGGGTATTTATTTATTATAATTTTATAATAATTATATAGAATAAACAATTATTTTGTTCAAAAAAAATTAATGATAAGTATGATTTATTTATCTTAATCAAAAATGTAACTATTGGTTTGTTAAATTTATTATTATGACTTATAAAATATTGTAAATATTTGTTTGTTAATTTAAAAATAATACTAATATATTATTTCAATAATTTTCAAGTATTAAATGTATTCAAGTATATATTATATACTTATTACGATTTAAAATAAATAAAAATTTAGTTTCTAAATGATAGAAGAAAAATATATTCGATCACTAATTTTGTCACAAATCATATAGTAAATTAATCTTATAGCGATCGAAATAACTTATGTCGCTATTAGCACAATATAGCAACCGAATAGATTTCAGTGGCTAACTTCCCGTCCCTTTCAGTCGCTATAATGCTTTTATATTAATATTAATATAGTCACCGAAATAGCCACCAAATTTACCCGTGACCCTTCGTTTCGGTCGCTAATTCGGTTGTTAATGCAAATATGCCACCACGTTAAGATTTGGTCACAAATTCGGTCGCAATTGGATACAGAAACAGTTCAGTAACTATTTCGGTCACTATTTTTGGTTGCTAAAATACATTTTTGTAGTAGTGAATAAACGCTAAAAGTAAAAATTCTCCATGCTATCTCACATGATGACAAATTCCTATAATCATAATACATTTTGTCTCTTCAACACATTGAGACTCCTTCTGTCTAATTGCACTATCGTAGAAAAAAGTGGTAATTATCCGATCATAATATTTGTTCACATATTTGACGAGCTATTTTATAGATCAAGACTAGTTACACAATTCTACATTAATATGATCATTGTACTTTAGAAGTAGATACCTATTATAAGGGACGACAAATTTATTATCAATGACATAGTCAACCTTCTGAAGAAGTCTTCCATTATTTTTCCTTTTGTACAAAGGATATCCATCAGCATCAAAGTTTTCCTATCAAAAAATTCCTTTGAAAAGTACCTCGTACATTTTGAATCCATAGAGATTTTCTATTTTGTACAGTTCATGGTTCATCAATCATTACAGATGCTACAATCTTATACAGATCATATTCAATTTTTTATATGGAATTTCAATATAAATTATGTTGTCAATATCAACAACATTTGGGTGTTTGTACTGAGGTTGCAAAAAACCAATATGTGTGCATGTGACATGCTTCGTTTTTGAAGTGAATAAAATAACACAAGAATGAAGGATTGAATTGAGTTTTTGCAAACTTTTAACTCTTTTTCAAAAGAAAAATTTATTCAAAAGTTAGTTATAAAGCTTATGTGTAGAATAAATATTTTTTTTGATCTCATAATGAAAACTTAGTAATTTATGGAAATTTGTTGCTTACTCAGAATGAAACTTCCACTTTTTTGTTTAGTTAAAAAGGTTTACTAAAAACTGTGTGTTCAAAATATTGTTTCACAAATGTTTTTTAATGAAACAAGTTGAAAAATCTAATTGTTCAAAGAAGAAAAGAGAGGGGAAGGATAATGAACACCGCATATTTTATATTGGTTCACCTCAATCCCATGGCTACATCTAGTCCTCACTCTCCAGTGAGATTTTCACTAAACAACACAATAACAAGCCAACCTTGGCTTTTGAATAGCAACCTCAATAGGTTCTCCACTTCATAGAGCTAAACTTGAGCTCTTGGTGTGACAACGACACACCTTAATCAATGTACCCACAATGACTTAAGGTTCACAACATTGTTGCTCCCTCACCACAATAGCACACCTGGACCTGGTCTTGGCTTAGAGACTTTATCAATACAATAAAGGTTTTATGTGGTTCACTACAAAGGATACATAATTTCCCTAAACAAAGGGTTTTCACTAGCTAAGGAAATACAAATCACACTTTTCTTTTTACAAATATGAATATCACTTGTGTTTATGTAGAAAGTGGTTACTCTTAATTACAGAGGCTTGAACCAAATTGAACACTTGTGCAGAATCCTCAAAAAGGTGTTTTCTCTTTCTTGCTTGCTTCAAGTTATCTTCAAAATCTTCCTTTGAGTCTCCTAAAACACCCCAAGAAAATAGTCATTGGAAATTGGGCCCTTGGCTCTCCAACTCCATAAAGTGAAGTTCAAAAAATGGTAGTTGTACTTGACAAATTTGATTTTTGTTTTGAAGTATTTATTTTGATGTTCAATATGAGCAGCTTCTGAATGTCTATTAGAAATTTATTCTGATGTTGTTAAGGAAGAACCTATTATGATGTAGGTTCATTCTAATGAAGAATTCATGTTTACTTGTAGCTAGCTTGGATTCATCATGTTGGTTTATTCTTTATAGCAAGAACCATTCTAAAGTAGCTTACTTCAACATTGATAACTTATATAAGTTGTTGTTAATGTCTTTCTTAATCTGTCCTTGGTGAAGGCTTCTGAACAATCTTCATAACTTTATTATGATGTTTCACATTAAAATCTCTCAAGGATTTGTCTCAACTTCAACTCTATGCATTATCTGATACTATCAATTTCAATCTTCTGGTGAATCCTCATTCATTATGATTCATATGATCGTCTTGATGCTATTTCATGTATCTTCTACTATCGTCAACTTTAGTCTTCAAATGAATTCTCATACATTGTGATTCATATGGAAGACATGATGTTGCTTCATGCATCATTCTAATGTTGCCAACTCTAGTCTTTTAATGAAACCTCATCACTTGTGAATCATATGGAAGACATGATGTTGTTCAATCATTTTGATGCTTCAATCTCAGAGTCCTTCAAAGTCTTGTGGTTAAGTTTCTTCAAGGTTTTGAATCTAGTTTAGATTTTGTGCATCATTCTAATGTTGTATTCTCATTGTAGCCTCAAATAGAATATAGTGAGGCACAATCTTCTGAGTATAAGTCAGTTGTGTGATAAAGGATTAAAGGTATCCTTTAATGAAAATTGCTTCTTGATATGTGATGGCCAATCTAGTGAGGTTATTCATGTAGCAAAAAGAAAAGGAAACATCTACTTGCTTGCTATAGAACATGCATTCATTCATAATATTGACTGCCTAGTAAGTAAGATAGATGAATCATGGTTGTGGCATAGAAGAGCCAGTCACATTAACATGCATCACGTGAACAAACTCATTAGAAAATATTTAGTTATTGGTTTACCTAAACTTAAGTTTGAAAAGGACAAACTTTGAGATGCATGTCAAAAGGGGAAACAAACAAAGATCTCTTTTCAAAATAAAACTTTGTTTCCACCTCAAGACCTCTTGAATTGCTTCACATGGATTTGTTTGGTCCTTCAAGAACTATGAGCTTAGGTGACAATTACTATGGGCTTGTAGTAGTTGATGACTACTCAAGATTCACATGGACTTTGTTTTAAAATCCAAGAGTGATGCTTTTAATGCTTTTAGAAAATTAGCCAAGCTTGTTCAAAATGAAAAAGGCTGCAAAATTATCTCAATAAGAAGTGATCATGGTAGTGAATTCCAAAATGAGCATTTTGAAAAGTTCAGTAAAGAAAAGGGAATTAACCACAATTTTTCAGCTACAAGAACACCTTAAGAAATGGTGTTGTGGAAAGGAAAAATAGATCCCTTGAAGAAGGAGCAAGAACTCTTCTTAATGAGACAAATTTGTCAAAACATTTTTGGGCTGATGCAGTAAGCACTGTTTGTTACACTTTAAATAGATTACTCATAAGGTCCATCTTAAAAAAAACTCCTTATGAACTATACAAGGGTAGAAAACCAAACATTTCACACCTTAGAGATTTTGGTTGTAAATGTTTTGTTTTAAACAATGGAAAGGAGTCTCTTGGAAAATTTGATGCAAAGGCTAATGAAGCTATCTTCCTTGGATATTCATTACAAAACAAAACATATAGAGTTTTCAATAAAAGGACCTTATGCATGGAAGAATCAATACATGTTGTTTGTGATGAATCTAACTCCTCAAGAGGAAAAAAGCTATGATAATGATGTAGGTCCAATAGAAGATTATGTCAAAATCAATGAATCAAATGAGAAAAAAAAAGGATGAATCAAATGAAGAGATTGATCAGTTAAGACCTACTCAAAAGCCTAAGGACTCGAGAACAACAAGAGATCTCTCCCTTGACAACATAATTAGTGAAGTAACTAAGGGAGTATCTACTAGATCTTCTCTCAGGAATTTATGTTGTGATATGGCTTTTGTTTCTCAAATTGAACCTAAGAATATTGATTAAGCATTACTTGATGAACATTGGATGCTTGTCATGCATAATGAACTGAATCAGCTCAATAGAAATGAAGTATGAGAACTTGTTCCTAGACCTTCTTCTCATAAGCTAATAGACACCAAGTGGGTTTTTAGGAACAAACCTGACAAAAGTAGCATCATAGTAAAAAATAAAGCTAGATTGGTTGCAAAATGTTACAACCAAGAGGAAGCATTGACTATGAAGAAACCTATGCTCCAGTAGCAAGGTTGGAAGCCATTAGATTGTTACTTGCATTTGCATGTTTAATGGATTTCAAATTATTCCAAATGGATATAAAGAGTGACTTTCTTAATGGTTATATAGAGGAGGAAATCTATGTTGATCAACCTCCTGGTTTTGTTGATTTTAAACATCCAAATCATGTTTTCAAACCAAAGAAATCTCTCTATGGCTTAAAGCAAGCTCATAGGTCCTAGTATGAAAGATTAAGCAACTTTTTACTTAGTTAATCCTTCATAAGAGGACAAGTGGATAAAACATTGTTCATTAAGAAATCTGCCAATGACATATTACTGGTTCAAATATATGTTGATGATATTATTTTTGGTTCAACTAATAATTTCTTATGCAAGAAATTCTCAATCTCTATGTAGAATGAATTTGAAATGTCAGTGATGGGAGAATTAACATTCTTTCTTGGACTTCAAGTGAAACAAATGAAGAATGAGACATTTCTCTATCAAACAAAGTATTACAATGAATTGATCAAGAAATTTGACATGGAGAAAAGCAAGGATGATGCAATTTCTATGGCAACCACAACTTACCTTGATTCAGATGAAAAAGGCAAGAAGGTTGATGAGTCAAAATACAAAAGAATGATTGTATCACTATTGTACTTGACTGCAACCCGTCCAGATATAATGTTGAGTGTGTGTGCTTGTGTGCAAGATATCAAGCTAATCCAAAATAATCACACATCACTGCAGTCAAGAGAATCATCAAATACCTTAAATCAACTCCAAAAGTTGGTCTATGGTATCCCAAAGGTGCATTCCTGAATTTAATTAGTTACTCAGATTCTGATTTTGCAAGCTACAAATTAGACAGGAAAAGCATAAGTGGAACATGCCATTTATTGGGAAGTTCACTAATCTCATGGCACTGCAAGAAAGAATCTTGTGTTGCTCTATCAACAACTAAGGCAAAGTACATTGCAGCTAGGAGTTGTTGTACTCAAAGCTTGTGGCTAAAGCAACAATTACAAGATCTTGGTGTTGAACTGAAAGAAATTCTTTTGCTATGTGACAACATAAGTGCTATCAACCTATCAAAGAATCCAATAATCCACTCAAGGACAAAGCATATAGAGATCATACATCACTTTCTCAGAGATCACATTCAAAAGGGTTATTGCTCAATTGAGTTTATTGATACAAACAATCAATTGGTTGATATTTTTACTAAACCCCTTGCTAAAGATAGATTTTATGCTCTTAGGAACATGCTAGGAATTCTTGATGAATCTAATATCTAATAGCATGCTTATGATGTGTTTGACTTCATGAAATTCAACTCACAATATTCATTATGCATCACATTTGGCAAAAATACGAATTCTGGTGAATGACACTATTCATGCTACATAATTCTCTGTTGTAATTGATTACTCCTTCGTATTAATCGATTACATGATGTTTAAAGGCAACTTAGAGTTAAAAAAATCCCTAGAGTAATCGATTACAGCAACGTATTAATCGATTACTTAATGCTTAAAAGGCAATTTTGAGTTAAAAACTCTCAAGAGTAATCAATTACGATAGCATATCAATCGATTACATGATGCTTAAGGGATATTTCAAAACTAAAAACTCTTTGGAATAATCGATTACGTCCTCAAATTAATCGATTACACAAATCTCAGAGGAATACTTTGCCCTAGAATAATCGATTTCAAGAGTTCTATAATCGATTACTTATGGCATTTCTACAAATCTGCACAATTTTCAATGAAAAATAATTGACATCTTATCTCCAAATTCAAATTCAAATTCTGGTTCAGTGAATCCAGACAATCTTGGAATTCGAGATAGTTGTTAGCAAGATTTCAAAATTCAAAATTTAAACTTGAGAATCTCTATAAATTTAGATTTCTAAGCCTAAACTCCTCACACCTGAAATTCACTCTCTCCCTCAGCAAAACTGAATCATCTCTTACTCTGCATTTTCCTCTTTTCAACCAAACCTTTTCCCAATCCTCATTCCTAATATCATCATATCTCAACCATCTGTAACCAATAAACTAAAAACTAGCAAAAGGAAAGCATGCCAAAGTTCTAAGGCTACTGAGAACAGGTTAGATACCTGGTTCTCTACTGAGGTAGAAAGGAACAACTATATGCAGTTCCATGCTACAAAGCTAGTGATGCCTCCAAAATACCTGGATCTTGATTGGTTTGTATATGAGGGATCCACATTCCCTAAGATGCTGCAAGCATAGGGCCTAACAAAGCTGCTGGAAATGAAGGGTACCTTTTACCCTGAATTGGTAAAAGTATTCTATACTTGTGTCAAGGCTAGTATGGATGGTGTTTTCCGCTCCAAAGTGAATGGAGTGGCATGGAAATTGATGACACCGTGTGGAATGCAGTGGCAGGCATCTCTTGTGGAGGTGTTAGGAGGTTTGAAGAAGAAATTGGAGGTTATTCAAAGATGGATACCTATAGGCGTATGTTGCTGAATCCAAATGCTCCAATAAGGAACAGATTGGGTGTTGGAAACATGACCAGAGAAGATAGGTTGCTTCACTACATCATTACTTACATCCTTACACCTCGATCAACCAATCATCCACAGATCACTGATGATGATCTACAACTGGTGTATGGGATAAAGTCTAGAACTCAAATCAATTGGCTTCTAGTCATTCAGGAAACAATGATGAAGTCTAAGAGGTTGTTAAGCTATCAATTCCCCTATACTGTCATGGTCTCAAGGTTTATGGATTACTTTGGGATTGATGTGTCAAATGAGATTGTTGACAACACCACCAACATCACCAACCTCATATCTGTAAAGCATCTCACCAAGTTGGGATTGATGAAAACCCCAAATGGGTGGACAATGGCTAGAGCTCAAGCTCCTCAAGGAGTTTCTAATGAGAATCAATAAGCTAATGAGGAAGAAGATGCTTAAGCTGGACCTACAAAGCAGTAGTGGAGTCCTTTTGAATCTCTCATGATTCAAAAGATGGATGCAATGATAGCTCTGCATCATGAACATGCAGCTGATGTTCATTCCTCTTTGGAAGACATCACCGCTAGACTGGAGAACATAGAGACTAGAATATGTCTTAGAGACTTTGATAATCTCTAGCTTAGTGGATGTCTTGTTTAGCTGCTGGTTGTGTTGTTTTTATTTTCTCATGTTTAGCAATAATCTTTGATGTTTAACCTTCATGTTTGCACCTTCAATCATTAATAAAATTACTTGTTTGTTGTTTTACATCTTCCTTTGCTTATTTCCCTATTACTGGAATATTTTGTCTTTGATAAGCCAAAAGGGGGAGAAAAATGAACATATACATACATATGCATGTAGGGTGCTAGGAGAAAAAAAAAAGAATATAAGGGGAGAAAAATAATAAACTTTTGCTCTAGTTTAACTGAACATAAACATTGCTCTTAATTTAACATGATATGAAATTACATAAGAAAGGGGGAGTAATACATATGCTTATGATGTATAGAATTTATGCAAAGATTACTTAACATTTGGTATTGGCTAGAAGCTGATTTCTTTTTCAGGTTTCAAGTAAAAGCTCCTGGAAACTCTCTCATAAGAAGAACACTAAGGATCAAGATGTTCAATTGAAGTTTGGCATGATCAAAGCCAAAAAGGGGAAAATTGTTAGAGTCAATGGGAGCTCAAGAGGATTAAGAAGTTGAGTCTCTTAGGCAGCAAAGTATTTAGGCTTTTTACATGCCAATTCAATTTATTGGTAGTTGTAATTTGTGTATGTCTAAGATGAGACTTCCTATGATCCATTGCATAAAGCTTATTCATGTTTTTGCATTAATGTTTTCATAAAAGCATAAGTTTTGTGAAAAAAAATTTCTAAAACATAAAGTTTTCATGATTGCATAAAAATCCAAGTGTTCAACGTTTAAGTTTTTGGAAAAACAATTTCTCATTGGTTTAATCGATTACCAGCAAATGGTAATCTATTACTTCAGCTTTAAAAAGAACACTTTAATCGATTACAAGAGTATGGTAATCGATTACACTACACAGAATCACATAATAGTCTTCCTGTGATAATCGATTATGATATTGTAGTAATAGATTACTTGACATGTGTCTGAAACAAAGACTTCCTGTGATAATCGATTACATTGCTCATAAATCTTTTCCAGAACAAGAACACTTTAATCGATTAAATGAGTATATAATCGATTACATAAGTGAATTTAATTTATTACATTAGTGAATTGATGGATTACTGACAATTACAAACAATTTTCTATAAATAGTTGTTGGGTGTTTTGAAAATAAACAACAAATTATCAAAGTATTTTCATAAGCTTTCTGAAGAAAGAAAAGATTCAAAATGTTATACTCTGTTAGTCCCACTAATCCTCAAGTTTCAAGATTTCTAAAGAGAATTTCTTTTTTGGCAAAATTCAAAAGAAGATTTTGGAAGGAAAGTTCTAAAGTAGTATCTTTCACCATTGATTCAAGTCTGATAATCTTTTGCATACATCACTAGTGGATCATTAAGTGGTTTCCTTCCATACAACTTGTTTGTAAGATCTTTCTGAATTTATTTTTGTGTAATAATAACAATAGTTTTTCTTAAGGCTTTTCTAGAATAGGTGTTTCTAGAGGTAAGAGTAGAGATAAGTTTTCTCTATGTCTTGATAACAGAGAAACATATTGTTATTAGTGGAACTCTAACTTGTTGGTTAGAAGAACTGAATGTAGCTTCTCTAGGTTGAGAAGTGAACTAGTATAAATATTTGTATTAACTACTTTATCTTTGATATTTTCTTGTGGTTATATCTTTTCATTCATTGGTGCAACATTTCACAATCAAAAGAAAAAGTTTTGGATTGCATTCTTTGAGTAAGTGGTGTTTGATTGGTTGAAAGCTTTCTTGGATTTTTTTGTGTTACGATCTTTTTAACTCTGATTGTTTAATAATTTTTAATTGGTCAAGATCAACCAATTCACCCCCCTCTTGGTTCTTGTGTGTTGTTCATATTGTTTTCATTTCTTCCCCGCACCATATATCCTCCCAAAAGTTAATGCAACTCTCATCCCCTACCTTCCATATCACTTTTGAATTGAACCAATCCACTTCTCCATTGACACCATATACTTTGCCTAGATCCTTCCACCAAAGAGATTGTTTTTGTATTGATCTTTGTGATCCAAGCTATTTTGTGTGTCTAATATGAGCACACAGGGAATATATTTATATTAACAAGTACAAAAATTAATCTATCATACATAAGATGTGGGACTATTATATTATATACATTGTACTACTCTAACACTCCCCCTCAAGCTGGTGTATATATATTGTAAGCACTCAACTTGTTACAAATATATTCAACCCGAGGACCTCTAAGAGCTTTAGTGAAGACATCCGTGAGTTAATCATTTGAGTTGACAAATGTCGTTTTGGTTTCTCCCAACTGAATCTTTTCTCGAATGAAGTGACAATCGATCTCTATATGCTTGGTTCTCTCATGAAACACAGGATTAGATGATATATGCAGCACAACTTGATTGTCACAAATGAGTGTCATGAGCTATTTTTGTTCACAGAGATGGAGCTCTCTAATCAACTATTTTAACCAGATTAGCTCGCAAGTAGCAACTCCTATTGCACGATACTCAACCTCTGCACTAAATTGTGCAACAACAGTTTGTTTCTTACTCTTTTAAGAAATCAGGTTTCCTCCAAAGAAGATACAACAACCTGAAGTAGAGTGTCTATCCGAGAGTGAACCTGCCCAATCGGCATCTGAATAACCACAAATTTTTGTATGTCTCTTATATGGATATAATAAGTTTTTCCTTGGTGCTCTTTTGATGTACTGGAGAATCCAAATGAGAATCACAATGGGAGTTAAGGAAGTGACTAACAACAAAAAATGTGTGGCCTAGTCATAGTAAGGTAATTGAGCTTCCTGATCAACCTCCAATAACATCCAGGATTAGATAATGGCTCCCATTGTCCGGACAATAATTTGATATTAGGATCCATGAGTCTGTGACCACCACACATGATCCTCCAACGCCATTTTGCTATGAGGGCCTGATTATCCCAAAATTATTACTTTGTAGTATTTTTGGGTTTTTAGCTCCGTTGATCATCAACAAAAAAAATTATGCTAAATTTAGTAAAGTTGGGATTTGCGTTAACTTAACCTTTTACATTCTATCAAGAATGTATCATGCCATTCGATGCTCTCGGTCCGTACAAAACTACAAAAAAAACTAATTTTGTATTCAGATGAGTTTCAATTATATATATATATATATATATATATATATATATATATATATCATCAAATAAAATAAAAAACTGGCATACACAAAGGATATATTATACTTACTTATTGGAGCTGGCAATGTTTTATGTTTCGATAAATCTCCACTTCAATATTTTAAAAGGAAAAAAAAAATCCCCAATAAACCTGGGCTTAAAAAATTAACAATTGGGGTTGTACAATCCGACAAACACGATGCCAAATCTTACCATCAAAATATTACAATGCTAAGTCCCAACGACATCTTATACCACACATAGTCACTTACCACTAAGTTCTCTGTCAAAAAAAAAACTAATTTCTCTGGCAGTGGAATATGGATAAATGCAAAATTGGAAAATCTGTACCAAAATTCGCAACATGAAAATATACCAACCCTTATCATATATATTTTTAAGTCTTCATGAAACTTATACTGTCGTACAAAAAGGTTATATCAATTATTTTATGAAATTTATTTTCTCTTTTAACAAAAAAGCATATTTCATACACTTTTTCAATAGAATAATGCATTTCTCATATTTAATTTCCGGTTACTGCAAGAATTAGTGGATAAAATCAGATTGTGTGACATATTTGAGCAATGGATAAGAGCATTTACAATATATGTAAATATGATTAAATCGTTTATCTTAAATTTGTGAATCTACAACATTACATAGATTTAAAAATTTTATTTGAAAATTTACTATAATACTAAAATTGTTAAAACGAGTGCTTAACTTGAGTCATATTAAATTTTGTAATTAAAAATAGTTCTTTAATTGGTAAAAATAAATTTAACAACAATTATTTATATAAATAACTCACTTAATCAATATATTATCAAATCACATGTTCCAATAATAAAAATTTGTTAAGCAACCCATAACTCATGAAGTACCTGTGTTTGTGTTAGAGATACTCTAAGATATTTTGTCTTTGTTATTTTTAAATTTCTTATAATACAATACTTGAATATCTCTAATATTCTTGATTTCTCACATATTTATGTCAATCTATTCTGCAATTTAATTCTAAGAAAATACGTGCTTAAAAGAGATTGTAGAAATTAGTAACTATTGTACACACTTCTTAGGTTTAAAATTATATGTAAAATATTAATAATAAAATTAAAAATGTTTTTAAAACTATTTAATTATTTTATTGGTAATAAAAATATAGATTAATATATAAAAATTGAAATGTTTAATTTTTATTTAATTTTTAAAAAAATTAATTAACAAAATATTGTTTGAATCATGATTAAAGATACTAAGATTCAATGTCTTCCAAAAATATCATCATAAAAAAGTACTATTTTATGTAAAAAAAATTGTACAGACAAATCTATCTCGTTATTATACATTATACATATGTTTTTAAAACTAAAGTATTTGATTCATTATATATATAACTTTTAATATTAAAATAAAAAAATTTATATATATATATATATATATATATATATATTTCAAAATAAATTATCGTATGACCTACTAGAATACAAACAAAAGGATCGCACACGAGGCAAAACGTGCACGTTATCGCTTCCACGATTAGCGATGAAGATACTCTGCACACTGCAGTCTGCTCTCGGAGTTGTCCTTACAACTTAGAGCAACTCCAATGCAAGAAACTTATTTGGATTTCTTAAGTAACTTTTGTGGCCCCCGCAGTACTTTTTGTGGCCCCACAGTGCCATGTCACAGCTAAGGAACTCATCTACTATTTTGCTCCAATGCAAGAAATCATAAGGAACTCAAAAAAATCCACATATTTATATTTTTTTAATAAAACTTAACATTTTTTCCATTTTGCATAAATATAAATTAAAATAAATCAAACAAAATGCGTAACAATATAAAATAAAATTTTACATAATAATAAATAATTAAACACTACAACATCGAAATAAATAAAAAACCTAGACCTAAAAAAAAATTACATCAATTTAGTTATTGTTATTTTCATTTCCGAAACATTCCCAAATGTGCTCAACTAAATCTGCTTGGAGTTGTCGGTGTTTTTGTTTGTCGTGAACCTCTGCTCTCCTTTGAAGGTATGTTGATCTAATACTAGGGTGAGCACCTGAAGATACTTCAAATGTTGACGTGTTGTTGCCTACATTATCGTAATCAATATTACTTTGATATGTGTCACGTTCGTCCTCGACAATCATGTTATGCAATATGATACATGCATAGATGATATTCTTCATTTTACCAATATCCCAAAAACGTGACGGACCACGTATAATTGCGAATCGAGATTGGAGCACTCCGAACGCTCGTTTTACATCTTTTCTTGCCGATTCTTGCCGTTGAGCAAATAATTTTCGCTTTTCTCCTTGTGGCATTGAGATGGTCTTCACAAATGTAGCAAAGTCTGGATAAATACCATCGGCTAAATAGTATCCCATATTATATTGGGTTCTATTTACTGTGTATTGCACTGCGGGAGCACGTGCCGACAAAACTTCATCAAACACATTAGATCCATTTAACACAGTAATGTCATTATTAGAACCCGCGGTACCAAAAAATGCATGCCAAATCCACAAGTCTTGTGATGCAACAGCTTCAAGAATGATTGTTGGGTTGCGATGATCACCTCGACAAAATTGACCTTTCCATGCAACAGGACAATTTTTCCATTCCCAGTGCATACAATCAATAGAACCTAACATACCTGGGAATCCGCGTGCTGCTCCTAGTTGTAGTAGTCGTTCCGTGTCTTCGTTAGTTGGTCTCCTCAAGTACTGATTCCCAAATATGGTGCAGATGCCTGATACAAATCGCTCCAAGCATTCCACCGCGGTTGTTTCACCAATTCGAACATATTTGTCCACGCTGTCAGCAGGCGAGCCATAAGCCAAAATACGAAGTGCAGCTGTGCACTTTTGTAATGGAGATAGTCCTCTTCGACCTAGTGCATCGAACCTCGCTTGAAAGTATTGATCATGATTGCTGAGCCCATCTACAATACGAAGAAACACATGCCTTCGCATACGAAATCTTCGTCGGAACTGATTCTCTGTGTACACAGGATTTGCTGAGAAGTAGTCATTGAACAATCGATCATGACCTTCTTCACGATTTCGATGAACCACTCTTCTTGGCATACGCCTGACGGTGTTGGCATGTAGTTGTTGTTGGCTCTGAAGTATCATCCTAATGAGGTCTGCATCGGTGTTGTCTTCCAATTCCTCATTTATCATTTGATCTAAAGCTTCATCTAAATCGATGTTTGGATCCATTATATGGTATCTGAAGTGTTTGAAATGACTGAGAAATGTTGCGTAATTTGAATGAGAACATGTGAAAATGATGAAACATTAGACATTTATATAGCTTCATTTCCAACGGTTACTTTCTAACGGCTAGTTTCCAACGGCTACTTTATAACGGCTAGTTTCCAACGGCTACTTTCTAACGGCTAGTTTCCAACGGCTAATTTGTAACGGCTACTTTGTAACGGCTAGTTTCCAACGGCTAGTTTCATAAAATAAATTTTCCAATAAAAAACATACAACAAGGACCTACATTGTTAATAATTGCATACAAAGTAACTGAATAACATCTAAAAATACATAGGGACTAAATTTTAACCAAATAATTTCTTCCTAATATGGTCACAATATTTTTCGTGGTCTTCGCGTTGTTTATCGGACATGTTGGATGTATCCTTCATGAGGATTTCATACTGCATACGTCTTTCTTGTTCCTCCTTTAACTGAATGAGTTTTAATGTGTTTGCATTCTTCTCATTCATTACACTTTCTATACCAGATAAATCGATATTGCTAGAAGCTTCTTTTCCTTTGCTCTTTCTTTTTGCTGCTTTTTGTCCAATTGGCCGAGACATTGGCGAAGGCGTATGATATTCTTCGGCTTCAACGGGTGTCTCGGTGTTAGAAGAAGACGAGTAATTTCCACCTGCGGAAACCTTAGTTCTTTTTGAAGCATTTGACATAAAATCTGCATCGAATTTTGGTTGATCTTTCAACAACAACCAAGCATGTTCAACCTCAAATTTTTTACCTGTATCCTGGGAGTAAATCAAGTGAGCATTAGCCATACAATCCTTCTCCGAACTTCCACTTCTCCTATGCTTATCTGCTTGTTTATAGCATCCGTTAAACTTTTGAACTACTGGGTGGATCCTGTTCCATCGAGCTTTCAATTGAGTCGAGCTTCTTTCACAAAATAACCCACTTTCTCGAGCATCGTCATTGTTGTACGCATTTTTAATCCTTGTCCAATATTGCTTTGATGTTTGGTCGACACCGATTATTGAATCCTTTGACACATTGAGCCATGATCGGACAAGAATCACATCTTCTGCCACTGAGAATGCTGTACGTGATTTTTTTCCACTGCCATTGTTGTCACTCTCATGTAGTAGAATATTTTCTACACCCATAGTGGATTCAACTTCATTCATAGGAGGTGAAATATTCGATAATGAAGGCCTATAACATGTGTTTGGATTAATGGGAGGTGATGGTTGACTAGAAATTTGTGGATTTTGAGAACTACCACCGGTAGGTGACTCTACATTAGATGGAGGATGCATATACCACATGTGTGAGGGTGGTGGATACATCATATATTGAGGAGGATTTTGCAAATTTTCACTAGTAAGAGGTGGTTGAGGATACATGAAGTATGGCGGTGGATGTGGGTTAATTTGTGAATTTTCACTCGTATGAGACACTGGAGGATACATCATAAATTGGGATGGATGTGGTGGATTATACTGATTGGGATCCATTTCAGAAAAAATCTTGGCAATGGATAGGAACAAAAAAAAATTAAAACAGCCAATTGTATGTGAAGAAGCAAAACAATCCACCGTATTTATAATCACTTTCATCTGCCCGTTATTTTTTTCCAACGTTCATATTTTTTACGGTTAACTTTCTTTTCAACTCTGAAGGACAACATTCATAAAAGCTTTCAACGTTCATATTCTGGAATGCAACGGTCATCAAATCCTATATTTGTGATTTTTAATTTTTTTTAACAATAAAAAAATCATTTTACATACACACCCTCTCCATTCACACACACAAAAAAGCTTTCAACGTTCATATTCTGGAATGCAACGGTCATCAAATCCTATATTTGTGATTTTTAATTTTTTTTAACAATAAAAAAATCATTTTACATACACACCCTCTCCACTCACACACACAAAAAATTCCAGAAGCTTCACATTTTTATATCCCTCTCACGCTTCATCTCTCTCTCGGCCCCTCACCTTCTCACCGACCTCTCCCTCTCTCGGCCACTCACCTCTCTCGGCCCCTCACCTCTCTCGGTCCCTCACCCGTGCCTTTCACTCTCCCTCTCGCCCCCTCTTCTCTGTTGGCCCCTCACTCGTGCGTCTCTCTGTCCCTCTCGCCCCCTCATGTCTCTCACCGCCTCACCGCCTCATCTTTCTCACCCCCTCACCCCCTCAGCTCTTTTCCTTCTCCATCTCACTCTCACTTCTCCCTTTTCCATCTCAGCTCTCTCCCTTCTCCATCTTTCTTCACTTCTCCGGCATGCACCTCGCCTGCGCCGGCGGCTGTTCTGGTGGAGGCGGCACCAATCGACTGAGGCAAACGTTTTCCCCCCTCCTGTGGCTGTGCTCCGTCGCGGGTAAGGTAAGGGTAAGCTTTAATTTTTTTTTGTGGCACTGTTCATCTTCTTCCCAAAAATGTTGAATCTCTTGCTGTGGCTTGTGATATTCTGTTGAGGGTAACCAACATAACGATTTTGAGCCTAAAAAATTATTTTTTATTAACAAGCAACCGGTTGCTTATATAAGGAGCGGATCCTGTGATAAAAATTTGGGTTCCGCCACGTCATTCTCCTCCAATGCTGAAAAATGGTAAGGAACGGTTTCTTAGCTTAAACAATCCTCTATGAAACCAGCGTTGGAGATGCTCTTAACTCCACCTGAAGATAGAAGAAATGTTTACTTATTCGTATATAATTCATTATATTTTTATTATATTCCTCTGATATTTTATTAAAGATACTTATATTTTATTTCCTTTACTGATAAAAAAGATACTTATATTTTTTTGGTTTAATAAATAAAAGAATTAGTAAAAATATATTCTATGAATTTCAATATGATATTTTTAAAATTTTAACTAATATAAATTGAGTAATTATTTCACATTGAAAATAACATACAATTGTTTATAAACTTAAATCACACGGCTTGTGGATGAACTAACGCAGTTTTTAGCTTAACTAATACTCTTTAAATTATATGTAGTTGCATTAGGTATTCGGAAGAAGATTATTGCCTTTCAAATATATTGTTTTTAGTAAGATGCATTTAAAATATATTATCTCGTAACAAAAAAATTTCACTAGTAAAATTTTGAGAAGAGCAAATTTTCTTTCTACTTTTCATTTATTTGATGAGTAAAATCTTAAAAAGAACAAACTCTCTTTACTTTTCAGATTTAGACATTAGACTCTTGTTAAACTTTTTGATTTTATATTTATAATGCAATTTATTTTTGGATAGATACTTTTATTTAGTGTTAAAAATATATGAATTTGAAAGTTTTCACAAAAGAGAGATTCGATTTAAAATAATATCATATATTTTTATTTAAGAAGATTCTTAATTTAGGACAAATATAATTTCCAATTGATTACATTAACTAAACATGTGATTTAATCATGATATGTAACAAGAATCTCATTCTTATTTTTATGTAGAACTTTCACATTTAAGAAAAGATACACTTTATATTTATATTACTTATATTTTTTGTGCTAGTAAAGAATATAATAATATTCTACTAAAAATATTTATTTGATTATATTAAATTATGTAATTTAATTATTTATTAAATAAATTATTTTCTTATTAAAGTTTATTAAACCACTCGTTTGTGTTGACCCCGTAAGTTCAATATTAAATTTATGTGATTAATTTAATAATCAAAACAAGCGTCTAGCAATATTCTTTAATGTTTATATTATATGAAATAACATCATACACCTTCAAGAACCAATAGAAATATAGTATAATATTTTCTTTCATCATTTACAACTCTAAGTTAACTCTAGAATATGGTATTATTGTCAAATTCTAATAAGTTAACATATGACTTGAGAAATTATTTTCTTGTTTCATTCAATTGCCTTGATCAAGAATTCAAACAATTGCCTTGATCAAGAATTCAAACACATTACCTAAAGTTGATGGATTGCTCCTAAATTAATCATTAATCCTACAATTATTAAATCATATTCAATATTCATTCAACTACTGTCTTAGTGTCTTAAGACAGTAGGTGTACATAATTAAAATACAATAAATAACTTTTATTTACTATGATAATCTCAAGTCAATCATTACGTTTCTTCTTAAAAGTTTCCTATTAATTGATTAAGGTAATATTAAACATTAAGAATTCTTAATTGAGTTAGTTCAATAATCACATCCATTATTTGCATAATCTATATATGTATTTTTTTGGTCCTGTATTAGAGATCGTGTCTCCCAACCTCCTAATCAAAGATTAATTTCACTCCTAGTGTGTGACTATCCTGGCCCAAAGAAATTTTGCATATGGAGGGAATTGAACATGGATTTTTTCACTAAATAGATTGTTCCCCCACATGGAAACACAATAGAGTCTTACATCATGCACCAACCCTATGGATTATCAATATATGTAATTTAATAAATAAGATCTGTCAACCAATAAAGACTATTACACATATATACATATATTGATCTATCTGGATTACTAAATTCTATTCACAATAATTCTACGATCAATTTAATTAAAATTACAAAGATCTTGTTTCTCATTATCAATAATCTCTATTATGATAACAAGTCCATAATTTATTCAAGGACCTTCTTAAATCAACTATTTTAGAGTATAATCAATGATGAAAATCTAATAATCTCTATTATGATAACAAGTCCATAATTTAATAAGGACCTTCTTAAATCAACTATTTTAGAGTATAATTAATGATGAAAATCTAATAGTACTTTATTATTAGAATTGAAATTGATTACATGATAAATTGAGCCTTGGATATACACATTTATCCCTCACAAAAGTATCACATAACTTAGGTTTGGTTTGTTTCAGAGATAAAATTTTACTCCGAGGAATATGTTTTCCTGATAATATGACATGAGAGGTTATTCCTGGGTACTATTAGAAAATGTGTTTCGTTAATTATTAAAATTGGTTGGAATTATTTTTGATATTTCCAAGGATGATTAAAACATGTGTTTGGTTGAATTATCTTTTGAAAAATATATATTATAATTACTAAAATATCTTTATTACAAAAACTCTCATTACACACCTCGTTTCCTCCCCATTTGTTTGATGCTTATGATAATTGAAAGAGAAATAACAATTACCTATTCAAAAATGAGCATTGGAGGGAAATGAAAACTTATCAGAAAATATAAGAATGAATTGATAGTAAATCAAATTGTAGAAAAATTGTTTTGGATAAGAACAAAAATTTGTAGGATAGGAAAAAATTTAAACACGTATGATTAATGAATAATGAGAGACTAATGCATGGGATAATGGTTGATAAGAGCACATATATGAATTTTTACTCATTAAGAAGTGTTCTTGTTCTATGGGAATAATTTTTTTCCTGTCAAGTCTCTATTAAGACTAAATATTGGTAAAATGTTAAAGGATAAAATATATCTATGATTAATTTTTTTATGATCATATAATAAATGTGAGCTAATTTTTTCTGATCCTATATTTTTAGGAATAAAATAGGCCGTAAAACAAACATCCCTTTAAAAATATATAAATCAATTAGTATGAGATTTTTCTTTCTTAAACAGACTTAAGAAGAGCATTTTAAGAAGAGCATTTTGTTTGTATTTTATTTTATCTGACTCAAACATTTACTTTATGTAAAAATAATGTATTGTTTTTTTTTTTTAAATTACACAGCTTCTTTAAATCACACCTGGCAAAGAAATTTTCAAAAGAAGAAAAAAACTTTCATGATCGAATTATCATATCCGCAATGGTTCTTAAAAGGAAGAAAAGAAAGAAAATCAAAGAAGCAATAGTGTCGCCGAGAAAAGGCGTTGTTAACTTGTTATGATGCTTCCAGTCGAGGGAGTTGCATGGACCGGCACGGGATTTGACGGCGCGGTTTCGCAAAGCATTGACTTTGGGTCAACCAAGCCAGCCAATCACTGTGTGACATGATATCTCTTCGCACATCCCAAGTATTCGACCAAAATCTCGTCAATCACACGCGATATATCATTCCTCATCACAATAATAATAATATTAAAAAAAGTTTCTATGATACGAAGAGATCATAGCTCGAAGTGGATTTCAGATTCTCAGCTCCATGTCTAAACATTGAAAAAATAACAAGAAGAAAAAGGAATAGTGAAGATTTTGTGATTTCCTAAGAGATTTGCTTTTGCGAAAGGGACTTTATATTATAGAGAGATATCAGCTGATATATGGTATAGAAAAATCTTCCATTATATATATATATATATAAAAGAAAATCTTCCATTCATAATTCAATTAGTATTTTTAAAATAAAAATTTAAGAAATAAGAATTTATGGGAAACAATCAATGAGAGTATTCTTTTTTGTTAATTACCATTTAAGAATTATTATCAAAAAAGAGATAAGTCGTAATGTCTGTTATGACTATTAAATTGAAAGTCGTAATCAATGATATGATTTTTAATTTTTTTTTTATTTCTTTTAACTAAAGGCTTAAAATATTTTATGATTTTGATAAATTTTTTTTTTTAATTTACAACTTTAAAGTAATAGAATTTTTTTTAGACTGAAATCATAAAATATTTTATAAGTTTAGTTTAATTTTTTTAAAATTTACTACTTTAAAGTCATAGAATTTTTTTTATTTATGACTTCAAGTGGTAAAGATTCTTTTTTATGATTCAAAGTCGTAAATTTTGTTTTTTATAATTTTTTCAAATATTTTAAAAAAATTGTAAATAATTTTTAATTTAATTATTTAATAAATAAGTGTATTTTTAATTTTTAGTTTTATTTTAAAAATATATTAAATAAATTAATATATCAAAAATTAAGAAATTATTAAATAAAACCATATAAAAATATTAACTAAAACTAAAAAATTAAAAATATATTTATTTATTAAATTAAAAATTATCTAATTTAAAAAAAAGTGAAAAACTAAAAAAAAAAATTATGACTTTGAATAGTAAAAATAAAACTTTATAATTTTGAAGTCTTAAACAAAATTTACGACTTTGAAGTCCTAAAAAAATCTTATGATTTTAAAGTTGTAATTTTTTTAAAAATGAAACTGAGGTCGTATAATATTTTATAACTTGAGTTTTTAAAAATATTTCTATGATTTTAAAATCGCAAATTTTAAAAAATGTTAACTAAAGTCGTAAAATATTTTACGACTTAAAAAAATTAAAAATCATAATATCGATTACGACTTTCAATTAAGAAATCATATCAAATATTATAATTTATCTCTTTTTCGATAGTAATTAAAAATCGACCCCAAATAATAATTAACCAAAAAAATATCTCCCGTTGATCATTACCCCATGATAATTGATATATTGGTAGGAGAACATACCATCTTACATTATTATTATTATTAGGAGAGAAATCTCTTTATCTATTTTAACTAAAATTAAAAATGAAAAATATAAAATTAGAAGTAAAAAAATCTAACAATGTGAGAATAATAAGTAATTATTAGAAGAGAAATAATAAAATTTTTAAAATGAATAAAAAATAAAATAATCTAATAAAATAGTAAAATATGTACAATGAAATATTTCCTCTAGTAAGCTGTATTTAAGATCTAAGCACCCAAGTTACGTTGAGGATTCCTTTCTCTCTCTCTCTTTCTCTCTCTGTTCACTTTTTCTATCCTCGAAGCAAGAAATGGACTCTAACAGCGTCGTTTCTTGGCCGAGGATGCCAGAAAACATCAACGGTTTCGGTCTCAAACAGAACCAATACGAAGAGGTTCATGTTTTAGCCGTTGATGACAGCATCGTTGATCGCAAAGTCATCGAACACTTGCTCAAAGTCTTAGCCTGTAAAGGTTAGTGCTCTCAAATATATATATTTTTAAAACACCCTTTTAGTTTACTTAATTATTTTTTCATTTTTTGGATGCTTGCTGAAGATTGAAGTTTTGTTCTTTTTTTCTTTTTAATAAATTGCAGTCACTGCTGTGGATAGTGGGCTGAGAGCACTGCAATTGCTTGGACTATTGGACGAGCAGAAAATTCCCTCTGAAACTAATGGTTTTGTGGTATGTATTATCATAGGGATTTAATTAATTAATTCAATTTCATTTTCCCTGAAAATGAAAATTTCACATCAGAAGAAACCATAATAATTTGGGTTGTGTTATTTTTCCCTAACAGGGTTTGAAGGTGGATCTAATCATCACAGACTATTGTATGCCCGGAATAACCGGTTATGAATTACTCAAGAAAATTAAGGTTAGAAAATTTAAACAATGTTCCTTCATTTTCCACATTACATAATCTTACTATAGAATAAATTTTGGTTTTTCAACAAGGGCTGATTGAAAAGTGTTAACTTGGAACAGGAATCATCTACTTTCAAGGAAACTCCTGTGGTTATTATGTCATCTGAAAACGTTTTGCCACGCATAGACAGGTATCATTTGTTTCTTATTCTATATGTCTATTATTTTTTATGAGTTTTCTTTTCTGAGACTTGAATTGATTCAACATTAGAAAAAAATAATAATGAATAAGATTTGGAATTTTGGGAAATTTTGCAGATGTTTGGAGGAGGGTGCAGAGGATTTCATAGTGAAGCCAGTGAAGTTATCTGATGTGAAGCGTTTGAAGGATTACATGACAACAAAGGAGATTAGGGGTGAATTAAGCCAAGAAGAGAGGGAAGGGATCAACAAGAGGAAGCTATTGGACACCTCTGATGTGTCGCCATGATCACCACCGTTCATTTCCTCATCATCACTTCCATCTTCACTCAGCTCAGTCATTGACTCTCCAATCAGACGGCTTAAAATGACCAACACTGATTGATATACTCTAGCAATTTGCTGTTTTTCTTTTCTCATTCCTGTAGGCACTACTGCTGCAATGTCTATCTTTATAATTATATTAGTGTTTATTTTTTTGGATTTGTTGTTTTTCTCTTTTAGGGTTCAAATTGCAATTACCTCCCCGTTTAATTGTAACGGTTTTGGTTGCGCTTCCCTCTTCTTATTTTTACTTAGTTATTTTAATTTTTATATATGAAGGTTAATTGGTTAATAAGGTTGTTCACTTAATACTGAAAATAATTAACGGATTATGTTACTGTTTTTTCGTTTTTCCAAAAGGGTAAAAGCAAAAGTGAGCAAAAAGATTAAGGTATTTTTGGATAGATTATTTTAAAATTTCAGAAAATTTGAAATTCAGGAAAATTAAAATACATCAATTAAAATTCTTGAATTTTTAAAAAAAATTGCTTGGATAAATCAATTTAAATACTAGACCCCAAAACTAATGCATCTTTACTTAGAACATCCCTTTTGCTCAGATCATTCCCCTTCTTCTTTTCTATTCTCAACATCAAACTCAAAACCCCCAACGACACCAACTATGTTTGGTGCTGGTACTCTTCTATTCCCCTTCTTCTATTTTGGAGTTGGTGGAATCTTTTCTTCCTTTTTCTTTTTCAGCGTCGCAACCATGTCTAACTCTAAAGGAGCCACCAACGCCGTCACCCCCCAACGACACTAACAATACAATTGTTGAGTACCAGCAGCGAACCACCACCACCACTGTCCTCGACTTCAAGAAACCTCCGTCCAAGGACCACCACAACAAGGTTGACGGCTACGGGCGTCGCGTTCACATGCCGATCATCTACGCTGCGCGTGTCTTCTAGCTCACTCATGGGCTCAGCTGCAAGTTCGACGACCAAACCATTAAGTGGCTCCTCCGCCAGGCTGAACCCTCCATCATTGTCGCTACCAGCATCGACACCACTCCTTTTGAGCACGAGAGAGGAACAAGCATGAGAGAGACAACACGAAAGGGACGATCAGGAGAGGAATGTTGAGGGAGAATTTTTCAAATTCTCACATTTAACTCAAAAATTACAATTCCTCAAATTTAGGAAATTGAAATTTCTGTTTAAAATATCTTAAATTTTAAAATCTTTCAAATAAAATATCCAAAAACACTGAATTTTATCTTAAAAAATTTTAAATATCTGTTTAAGTTACTTTCCCCATTTTAAATACTCACATACTCTAAGCTCTTTTGTGAGTTTGCATGGATTGGTCATCAAAATTAACTAGGAAAAAGTGTAAAAAAAGGGAGAAGGAAGTAAAGCAATGTTGGTTGGATCGAGAGAAATGGATTTAGGATTGGAAATTAGGCTAGTTTATTGAAACTTGAAATAAATGTTTATTTTAATACAATAAAATGAATATTTTTCTAGTTTTTTAGTGTTTTATGTTTAAGTTACTTTTACTTAAAAAGTAATTTTCTATTTAGTTTAAGAAATAATTTTTTTTACTTCTTAAAAAAAACACTTGTATTAAAAGTATTTATGTTAAAGTTATTTTTTAAAAATTTAAACAAACTCACCCATATCATGTGAACCAAATATGAAATACAGAAAACTTGTATAATGCATACTATTTACTCCAAAAGGTATCTATTTAATGCGTAAATTTAAGTGTTATATATAATAATTTCAAACTTTGAGTCTTAAATATGCAATTGTATTAAATTAAAAAAAGAAGTTTACTCCTCCTAATAATTCTGTTATTCTATTTGATTTAAATATTTGAATATGATGGTCTCATGTCAATTATAAAAATTAAAGGAGAATAATCAAAAAATATTTTTTAATTTGGGAGAATGATACTAAAAAATAAAGGAGATGAAAACAGTTGTACACAGGTTCTCGTGTCAATTATTTGATAACCAGATAACATGACAGGGATGGAATATAAGTGTGCAAGATCTTGTTGCTATGAAGAATAACTCAAGAATAGGGATGTGAATTGGATATGTTTTTGAAGTGTCTCTGTAACGAAGAGGGTAGGAAAGTGTAGTGGGCTCAGAGGGGGCTTCAATATTTGTCTAGTTGTCTCCCATGGAGGAGGGTTCTCTGCCATAAACTGTTTACTATGCTAAATTACCAAACCTTTTTCCCATGTGGAATTGGAATATTTGGTCTTTGCTGCTGAACCAGGGTGACCTAAAGTGAGTAGGGGACCCCCCCCCCCTCTCGTACGTTTGGATCTTTAATTTTAATCTTTTTCCCTATCTCTGTTTTTAACTTCTCAACCGTTTTTAACTTCTCAACCATTTTTTACATCACTTTATCAAGCACATGCCAGAATTACTTTTACTAATAATAAATGAAAGACAATAACACTTTTATAAAATTAACCTTATTATTATTAATTCTTTTTGTTTTTGTAATTCATCTTATTAATATTATAAATAATAAAAATAAAAATAATTAATGTTACATTAAAAAATTAAAATAACAATTATTTTGAAACAATTTATTTTCTTTTTCATACGACAATTATTAGACTTAGGAATTATTATTTACCGATGCAACTTTTGAAATCAAAACTGTTGAAAACAAAAAAGCATTGGCACATGAAACATTCAAGAGAAGTTACTCAACCAAGTGTGACACTGGCATGCATGTGTCTACTGCTGATCTTGTTTTGGTATTTCTCTCTTCTCTTTGCTAGGCCTGTAGATTACGTCTTTTTCGATCTATTCCATTCTCACGAAGCTAATAACCTTATTAACAATAGTCAAGATTCCTATAATTACGAGTTGCTCTCATTGAGGCATGATCATTGTTGCGCGTTCAGTAAGTGCACCGATTATTACAAATAATAAAGTGATAAATAGAGTATCGTCTCCATGAGGATTGAGACGCCAAAATCATCACAACTATTATATTTAATTTGGATGAATAACTATTAATAGGAATGAGTGTTTGTATCAAGATGAAAAGAAATTTAAAGAACAGAAGTATAAATTAATAACAATCCAAAAGCAATATTAATTAGATTTTATGAATTTATGAGAATCAATTGTCGTCAGAGCACATATACCTTTTGATCTCAACCTTCTTTACTCGAATTGTTTACTACATTCAATTATCCTAGTTATTCAGATAATGTATTGTTATATTAAAAATAGTTAAACCTTAATTCCTTAGTGATTTTAACCCTTTAACCCAAGCAAAAACTCTAATTCCTTAGTGATCTCTCTTAAGTTAAGCATTAAGATGATACATCAATTAATCTGCAATCATACATCCATATCCCTAGGTAATGTACCAATTGTTATTTTATCGCGATAAGAAATTAAAGCCCCAATATTCCTATTGTAAACCCTAACCCTCAGAACTTTATTAGAATGATCTAACAAAGATGTATTCAATTATCACAAGATAAAATAAAATAACTTAGCATAAAAGAATCATAGAATCAATCAATTACAAAGGAGTTCACATTAGGTTTATGGCCCTAACCACAATAAAGAAACTAGCCAAGCCTATTCATACTTGGCTTCAAGAGCATAAACACAGTGTATCTAGATGAAGAAAGAAAAGAATAAGAAGAAGAAGTAAAAACCCTTCAATCTTGATTCCAACTCTTTTGGCCTAGCTTTCTTTAATCTCCCCAAGGCTCTCTCTTTGATTTCTTATCTTCTTCTCCAGTATAGACTGTTGTCTCTGTTGTGTAGAACCCCATTTTTAGTCTTCTAAGCCTCTATTTATATTTAGGTCATCAAATCTATCCAAAATCTTCCAAACTCGTGCAACATAAAGCTTTATCTTGAAGTCATGTGTCGCTGGTGCTAATGACGCCACATCTCACACCAATTGCGTGAGATGACAGTGAAAAATGCTCATTTTTAAGTTCCTGGCGCGAGATCACAGTGAAGATTTGCCTTGTTTTAGGTTTGTGGCGTGATTGGCGTCTATTCTCACGCCAATGGCAGTGAATATTGCCCTCTTTTAATTCCTTGGCGCGAATGGCGCCAGACGTGGCGCTGATGGCGTGAAACTCTAGAAGATTCAACATCTTGTTGATCCTGCTTTCTTCTCTTTTCTTCTTACTTTCTGCTACAAAAATGCATAGAATGAGAATTAGTTTGCTTGAACATAAAACTAATTAGAACATCCACAATTGAGGTTAAATAATGTTCAATTATGATCGATTCTTGCTTCTTTTATCTTGAAAAACATTATATGCTAGACGCATATCAATCATATATAGGATTCTTATCACACTCCTTCACCATATGTCAAGTAATGCTACCCTAATTCAATCTTAAAACTAATGTGGTTGATATTTTTTTTTTTGCATATTGGCTAGCTTAGCTAGGCATTTTTTTGAGCTTCAAATTTGAATGATTTTCTCTTTTTGATCTGTTTCCGCTAGCGTAGTTCTTGAATTGAACATCCAAAAATATAACTGAAAAAGTTATGTGATGTATCCAACTTTAAAAAAAATAAAACATTTTGATTTATGAAAGTTTGTATTTTTTTAACCCATTAGGATCAAAGAGTGGTGGTTGAAGTGGTATGTAACTATGTATGATGTCACAAATTCAAATCTCACTAGGATCATTGTTAAAAAATAAAAAGTTTTTGACAATGTCTTGTGTATTTAAATAGCTTACACAAATTTAGAAGGCATAGTACATGTTTAATTTTGAAGTGCTATTACTTCAAAATAAATTTACATTGTAATTCAATGGTGTAATTTAATGATGCATGTGTCGACACATCATTATTAGTTAATGATTATATAAGATGTGAATGTCATTGAATGACATAACACAGTATTAGATGATAGTATACAACTTTTTTCGCATACATCAGAATTTGATAGTGCAAGAATGCACACACACTCAGTTTACACACATTTATTATGATACTCACACACTTGTACACTTTTGTGTTTCAAACACTCTCCCTCTTTAGAAATATGCACACTGAGATAACACAATTTCACTGAATGTATTCTCTACAAAAATTCATTGATAATGCATAGTATTTATACAACTCAAGGTCCCACATTGACTTGGACAAACTCTAACTACTTTAGCTATTTTTCCTCTAACAAACTAACTGAATTAGACCAATACACCCCCTAATTCAGATTAGTCATAGATTGTACACTAGTCTAATTCTTAGTTCTACAAACTTAGCATTCTTTAGGGCTTGGTCAAGATGTCAGCTATCTGCTCCTCTGTTCTGCTATGCTATAACACCAATCTGTCCTTGTTGACTTGATCATGAAGGAAATGATACTTGGTCTCAATATGTTTGCTTCTACCATGAGCAATAGGGTGTTTTGCCAAATCAATTGCTGACTTATTGTCAATTAGTAGCTTCACTGGTTTGGCCTCTCTAAGCTTCAATTCCTCAAGCAAGGTTTCTAACCAGAAAGCCTGACAAGCTCCTACTGAGGCAGGAACATACTCAGCTTCACAGGATGACAAAGCAACAACATCTTGCTTTTTTGAACACCAAGAAATTGGTTTTTCACTAACCATGAACACATAGCCCGTGGTACTCTTTCTATCATCCTTATCTCCACACCAATCCAAATCACAGTAGCCAAGTAATTTAGATGTACCTCGATTGAACTTGTTAGGATATAGTATGCCAAAATCTAGAGATCCTTTAACATATCTAAGGATTCTCTTGGCTGCATTAAGACAAGATACCCTTGAATGCTCCATATATCTACTTATCACACTAACAATATAGGCTAAGTCAGGCCTAGTGTTGCACAAATACCTCAAGGAACCTACTATCTGCTTGTAGTGAGTAGGATCTACTGCTTCATCAATGTCATCCTTTTGTAATTTGATTCCAGTCTCTGCAGGTGTACAAGCAGAGTTACAATTCATCATACTGAACCTCTTCAACACATCTTCAACATACTTCTTTTGGCTCATGAAAATACCCTTGCCTATATGAGTAAATTCAATGCCAAGGAAATAGGATAGCATCCCTAAATCACTCATGTCAAATTCTCTCATAATTCTGGTTTTGAATTCTGCATTTTCCTTTTCACTGCTTCCAATTATCAACAGATCATCAACATATAGGCATACTATTAGTATGGTTGTTGCTGTGGAATGCCCTAACATACACTCCATGTTCTATGATGCACTTGACAAATCTCAATTGCTTTAGAAAGCCATCAATTCTCATATTACAGGCTCTTGGAGCCTGTTTTAGGCTATACAAGGCCTTCTTCAACTTATACACTTTGTCTTCATGCCTTTTTACTTCATAGCCAGGAGGTTGGGAAACATAAACTTCCTCTTCTAGTGGTCCATTTAGGAAAGCAAATTTCACATCTAATTGGTATAATGACCAACCTTTGAAGCTTGCTAATGCAATTACAATTCTTATTGTTTCAATCCTTGCAGCAGGTTCAAAGACCTCATAGAAATCCAGGCCAGGTTTCTTTAAGAAGCCTTTAGCAACTAACCTAGCCTTATACTTAGCAATGTCACCATTAGGCTTGACTTTTGTCTTGTAAACCCATTTTACATCAATAGGTCTCTTCTGTTTTGGCAAAGTTACCAATTCCCAAGTCTTATTCTTCTCAATTGATCTGAGTTCTTCTAGCATGATGTCTCTCCAATTTGGATTCTTCATAGCCTGCCCAAAACTGACAGGCTCAACTTCAGCTAACAATGCAAAATGCACAAGCTTACCTTCTGTTGTGATTGCAGAATCAGGAAACAACTTATAATCATGCAACCTTGGTGGTACATGTGTTTCTCTTTGTGACTTTCTGATATGAGTTTCAACAGCAGCTTTCATATTGTCCTGATCATCATCAAGTTTCTTTCTAAGTTGTTTAGGTACATGCCTATAGCATAATGAGCCAAAAATTCTAAAATGACTGACACTAGGCCTTTTACCTGACCATGCTTCCTCTGGAGTCATACCCTGCTGCCTCTTTGTTGGACTTCCATCCAAGATATAAGCTGTAGTAGTCACTGCTTCACCCCAAAAATAGGCAGTCATCTTCTTTGCTTTCAGCATGCTTCTTGTCATGTCAAGAAGAGTTATGTTTCTTCTTTCTGATGTTCCATTATGTTGAGGTGTATATGGAGCTATCACCTCATGTATGATTCCCTCTTGGTCAAAAAATTCCTGAAATTCATGTGAGACATACTCACCACCTCCATAAGTTCTTAGTACTTTGATTAGCTTTCCACTTTTTTCAACCATCAATTTCAACTTTTGAAAAACATTAAACACTTCACTTTTACTTTTAATGAGATAGAACCACATCTTCCTTGTAAACTCATCAATAAAGGAAACAAAGTAGCTATTTCCACCAAGACAAGTTACCTCAAAAGGTCCACATACATCTGAGGAAATTATTGCTAGCTTTTCAGTTGTATTGATGGGAATTTCTGACATGAAGGACTTTCTTGTTTGCTTGGACTCACAGTAGTCAGGACATACTTCATTTGGCTGCACAATTGAAGGAAGACCTTTGGCCATATTCTTGCTTTTCAATAGGCTTAAAATTCTGAAATTCAAATGTCCAAGCCTTTGATGCCACAACCAAGTCTCACTACTGCACTCACTAGCCAGACAATAATGCTGCATGACTTGAACACCAATATTGAAAGTTCTATTTTTTGACAGAGAAGCTTTCAAGATTAGTCTCCCTTTACTATCAAACACCTTTAAATGATTGTGCTCCATCTTCATGTAGTAGCCCTTCTCCAGTAATTGACCAAGACTAAACTAGTTAGTCTTCATGTTTGGGACATAGAGAACTTCAGTTATGGCAGCCTGCTGACCATTCTTCTGTTGGATCATCACTCTCCCCAATCCCTCAACAGTCACAGTGCTATTGTCAGCAAATTCGATCTTATTCTTTACACTTTCATCAAGGTTTGTGAACCATTCTTGATGACCAGACATATGATTTGAACACCGTGTATCAAGATACCACAAATCAGATTTGTCATCTTTTGAGTTTGTAGTAGCCATCAACAAAACTTCATCTGATTCAGAATCTTCCTCATGAGCCATTTGTGCTTATTCTTCTTGCTTTCTTGGCACTTTCTTGCCTTTACACTCATTTGCATAATGACCATATTTTTGGAAGTTGTAACACTGCACATTTTTCCTTGGAATTCTTCTTTTCTCATTGTTTCTGCTCCCTCATGTTTCTTAGAGCCTCCATCATTTTGATTCTGCTCAAAATTGCTACCTTGGCCTCTTTCATGGTTCTGCCACTTGTTATTCTTCCATTTTCCTTTCCCATTGTAATTCTTTCCTCCAACACCTCCTTTTTGTTTGGACTGAGCTTGTAAAGCTTGGTCAGTCTTCACATAACTCCTCTCATTTAGTCTCAGTTCTCGGGCTTCAAGGGTTGCTTGCAGCTTTTCAATTTTCATTGACTCAAGATCTTTTGATTCTTCCAATACAATAACTACTTGATCAAATCTACTAGTTAGTGTTCTCAACACCTTTTCAATTATCGTTGCAGTTGAAAGTGTCTCACCACAAGATTTCATTTGATTTATGAGAGCTATCAATCTAGTAAAGTAATCACTTACACTTTCTTGATCAGTCATTTGCAGTAATTCATACAACCTTCTTAGGGTCTGCAATTTCACCTTTTTTAATTTGTCAGTACCCCCATAGAACCGAGCCAAGCTGTCCCATGCATCTTTTGCAGTTTCTGCTGTTGAGATCTTCTCCCAATTGTCAGGATCCATCCATTGTTGTATCAAGAAGAGAGCCTTGGCATCTTTCTTTAAGCTTAATTGATGAGCAACTTTCTGCTCATCTATTGGATGCCTCCTAAGCTCCTTGACTCCTTCATTCACCACTTCCAATACTTCTTGAAACTGAAAGAGCACTTTCATTTGCGAGCTCCATCTATCATAATTTTTTCATGTCAAGATTGGAAGATTCATAGGAACATTTCCATTTGAGGATGCCATGCTTTCTCTCAAGAACTAGGATCAAGAACAAAGCTCTTTGATACCACTAATAGTGCAAGAATGCACATACACTCAGTTTATACACACTCACTATGATACTCACACACTTGTACACTTTTGTGTTTCAAACACTCTCCCTCTTTAGAAATATGCACATTGAGATATCACAATTTCATTGAATGTATTCTCTACAGAAATTCATCGATAATGCATAGTATTTATACAACTCAAGGTCCCACATTGATTTGGATAGACTCTAACTACTTTGACTATTTTTCCTCTAATAAACTAACTAAATTACACCAATAGAATCAAATGCCTATTAAGAAATTAGTTGTAATAGGTAACTTCTAATTTTTTAAATCACTATAATGAGAGTCTTTGACTTTCTAGGGAGATCTCTAGATATCCCAAAAAGTTTTGGTTATTTGAGATGTTTATGAAACTAATTTTTTATCTAGAGTTTAATCACACTTAAAGTTCATCATTCATTCTCAATGATATATTTTGTAGGGATTGGATCCAATTTTTTTCTTACAAAACTCAGTGTATGTTGGAACTAAACTTTACCTCTAATTTAAACAGACACAAAAATTAAAGCAATAAAATGGTTTTTTTTTCCAGTAATAAATAGGTGCATATGAATATGAAAGAATGATATGAAGTGAACATGATCTATTTCAGTACGTGGGTTGGGCCTATGTTATTAGGAGCGAAGATTTGCATTGTCTTATTTGGGGCCCATGAAACCGAAAAATGCCAGGTATAATAGAAGAAATAACAACCTTTCTGCTGGCCATCAATGTTGTATCCGCAGGCCGGTCCCATAATACAGTGCCCTTTAAATTGTCTTGGTGCAAAGTTTAAATTTAATTATGTCGCTTATGGTTGGCAAAATCGTGATACGTAAAATCTGCTATGTTTTGTTTGATTGGCTACTATGGGACATCTGGTCCATTTAATATTTGTTGTCAATTTGTCATGATTGTAGACGAAAGTTTACTAATGGATCATGTATAGATTCTCTTGTCGCTTTCGTTTCTAAAAGCATTTCTCGTTGCCTTAAATAGGTTAGCTAAGATGCTAAATAGGAGTAACGTGATCAAGTTGCCTAATCAAAATATTCATCATAATCATTCTGGATTCACCTATTACTTGCATGGCTAAAGTACGCCAGGTTGAGTCACACGTCATAAAAATTATTACGAAAACCTGTAGCATATTTATTTTTTTACAATGTTATATGTGATAAGTATCAAATTTGTTGACAACTAATATTTATGGAAGAACTTAATTTGTTATCTTTTGTAAAGTCTCAATTTTTAATCACATTTTTTTTATCTACATGCCTTATACTTAAGACACTACGAAAATGATTTGAACCAGTTCTATTCAAATAACATAATGTTGGTACTTGTAATTTTTTTTTATATTCTTACTAGCGTTGTACCTACACGGGGGTAGACAGGTAAATTTTTTCCTTGCTTGTGTCCTCCGAGTGATCTTTCTTCTTCTCCAAAGGGTACTCGACAAGCTGAAGGGTGGAATACCTATAGAAGGCACTCTGACGCTCAAGTAAAGTCTTGGTTGAGGATAATAAATGAGAATCAATAGTGTCTTACCTCGATATGCATATGGCTATTTATACATACTTTAGTGGGTCTTGGAGCTATGAGCTTTTCCCCCAAGGTTACCTCTTTAGGTAATGTATCTGTAATTATCATTAGTGAACTAATCTCATCCTTACCGATACTTTATCAAACAATCTGGTTAATCTTTCCTTAAATAGGTTGTCATAGGTTAGATGAGGCATGTTCAGTATTTGGTTAGACCAAGTACCTAGTAGAGGGGTATTTTGCTAGGTTGAGTACCTGATACTACAACGGGTGTTAGGTATTCGACAAGGTCGAGTACCTGATACTACAAGGAGCATCAAGTATTAGGTTAGATCGAGTACTTGATACTATAGGGGGTATTAGGTATTATGCTAGGTTGAATACCTAATACTATAGGAGGGTATCATGTGTTAGAATTTGCCGAGTAACTGATACTATAGGAGGGTATCAAGTATTAGTCTTGGTCGAGTACCTGATACTATAGGCGGTATCATGTATTAGGCTAGGCTGAGTACTTGATACTTCTCAGGGGTAAGCCCTATGGAAAAACAGAGCTATAGACCTTGGGTATTTGGTAGGATCGAACATTGGGTACCATTGTAGGGTATGCTTCATTGTCCCAAAGGTTTTATTGAGCTATTATTCAACCTAGGTCGAATACCTATTTGATATAAGTGTAATACCTCATTCTTTGCACGAGTGTTGAGTTTATAATTTATGATTTTCTTATTATTATATTTTTATAATATATTTATGAATATTTTTAAAAATTTTATATGTTAGTATATATGTATGTATGTAAAAAATATATAAGATAATTATGATATATAAATATTCACACACAGAGGATATTAAAATATTTTAAATTCAAATTAAAAGTTCATTTATTCATAAAATCTCGATTCGATTTACCAAATAAAAAATCAAATATCTTAAAGATTTAATTTACTTCAAGATTGCAACCACAACCACAACCACAACCACCACCACCATCACCACCACCGTGATCGTCGTCGTGACCACCGTTATCGCCACCAACATGATCATTGCTGCTACCATCATGACCACCATGGTGGTGGTGGTCATGACAATAATAGTAATGTGGGTGGCGGTTATGGTGGCGGCGATTGATGATCATGGTGGTGGTTGCAGTGGGAGCCATGACAGTTGTGGAATAATCTCATTTAATAACTATGTAAAAGAAATTAATATGAAATTAGCACGTGACATCCATCTATATAAAGTAAAATCTTCTTGTATATATATAAACACACAATCGATATATACACATACATATATTTTAAAATCCACTCACTCGTAAGTAAAGCTACTTCACTTAATAAGTACTCTTGGTATATATTAAATTTCAACAATCCAAATTTAAATTAAAAGATTTTATTAAGTAGATTAAGCAAGAAAGAATAGAAATAAGTCTTATGGAATAATACTTTTTCCACCATAGGTTGAAATATTTGGTGCTTAGGGAACAATTCTAGAAAAAAAATGGTTGAAATTGAAGCTTGACTGTGGTAGTTCCTTTTTCGATGATTCAGGAAGCAGACTTTCATCACCCTAGATTTGATAAGTGAATGTCTTCTTTTCATACATTGGCATTAGGGGTAGTTGACAAAGTCCAAATTGTCTTGCAAAAATCTGAGGTTGATAAGGATAGAATCAAATATCCTTTGGAGTAATCCCAACAAAAATTATGTCCCAAGTGAGAAAATTACTCCAAATTTCAACTAGTTCTGATTGTTGATCAGTTGTCTCACATGGAAATCTTTGTATTAGCCATGATGGTCCAATCAATTGAGAATTCAAAAAAAGAGCTAGGTCACTATTGAAATTCTCAAATAGAAAAAAGGATTTAATGTACTTGCTATAACATTCCTAAGTACAAAATTCTTTGCTAGGTGTCAGAAAGGTCAATCGAGCTCCTTCAATTTTGAGTTCGATATCATCTAGTATATCTCTTTTGATAGTTATAGGATTGGCAAAAATTGCATTTATCCAAAGTCGAACAAGCAACAAAGGGCCAACTATATGCTTCATCTTCCTAGGAGCATCCATGATTTTGATGGCCTCATCCATTACCTTGAAAACATAAGCCAAAAGAAATTTGCTAAGACAAATTTCTTTTACAAAATGAAAGGCTTGAGCTAAGTTGTAGCAATACATTGGAATTTGAAGGAATCAAGTGCAAAGAAAATGTGAAGAAACCCAATAATTAAAAATGCAATGTGATCTTCATTAGACACTTCTCCAGTCTCTTTAGCATTATTTTCATTAAATCCACCATAAGACCTAACACTCCAATCAATATTGACTTCGCTCTTTCGATTGATACTCAAATAAGCCTAGAGCATAGGGTTTCCCTAAGGGTTTGAGACCAGATAGCAGTAATATCCATTAAAGTTGGTGAGATTATACATAAGGAAGCTCTAAAGCATGTAAGCTTCAATTCCAAAACACAAAAAATGCCATTAAAATAGGCATATCTAAGCTGACTACATCATATTTAGTAAGTTGAATTAAGTCATAAATGCCTATGTTTTTCCTGTGTTGAGCTTTCTTCGCTTCTAAACATTTCAACCAAGTAAAATAAGTCTTCTTATCCTTTGGGGGAGAAACTCTATAAATCCCACTTTTCTGTTTCAAAAAATGACTTCTAATGTTATCCTTTATGTGAAGGTGATAAAGACTTGCAAAGCAAATAGTTTTAGTGTTGAGAAAAGCTAGAAGTAATACCTGAGTTTCCTAGACTCTCCTGCATTCCTCCTTGTGCCCAGGTATAAGAACCAAATAAAAAACCCCTTACCTTTGTATCGTCATAGTAGACATTGGAGTTTGAATACTCTTTTCTTTGTTGGTAGAGGTCTCTTCTTGTTTTGTTGTTGGGTTTTTTTGTTGAGATGAAGACGCCATTGTAATTAATGGAAGAAATTCTTAATGAGAAAGAAAGTGAGTTGAGGGATGAAGAAGACGATGAACAATGTTGACATAGGGATTTGAGTGAGAGAAGAAGTGGAGAACAGACAGGCTAAGGCTATTGGTTTTATAGACTATTTAAGAGATAATTTGAAAATCATTTAATATTAAATTAATGATAAAAGATAGAGTGCCATGATTAGTGGACATAGGCGATTGTATGTGATATAGGAGATAATGGTTTATCTTGGTTAGCATGTTTCCCGTTGCACGATTGAACGTGGGCGCCAAGAAATTAATATTGTTTTTGCACGTTGTAATCAATCAAACAATTTAATTGTCTCTGCAAATCATCAAAATATATATGTTCTCAAGAGTTTAGATTCTCGAACACAATATTTGGGGGGGGGGGGGCATCTATTTCCCCTTTTATGAACAAATTTCTAAGTTTAGGAAACTTAGTTAATTTTTATGATTAATATTTCAATGAGAAAAGATTAATTAGGTGAAGGAAGAATAAAAGGTTACGTATTCTCATAAAAAAATGTCATTTTGATAAACTAGTTTTGATGTTATCATGTGTACTTGAAAGATGTCATTTCTATGAAGATGGTTTCGATAGCATTGTGATACATGTGAAGAAAAAAGCACTCAGACAAAAGGATAAATTTGAATCCAAAAGGAGCAGTTGTAGCAATTTCATTGCAAAGGAACCAGAGGAAGCAAGTAGTGTCATTAGATGTAGGAAGTTAGTAAATTGTTGTAAATGTGTCAAAATCATATAATTAAAAAGATGGTATTAGAAGTCTATAAATAAGATCTCTAATTTCTATTTTTCATTGGATTGAATTACTAACACTCAAATCCTCATACACCACTTATGCTGCTCACATGAAAATGGTTCTCAATTGGAAGGTCACAGTGTATATATTTATCCAATTTTTAATAAAAGTTGATTTGTTTACTTTTATGCATTTATCTAAACCCTTATCTCTTTCCAATCTTCATTTCTTCTCTAAATTATGCTTTTATCCAATCTTTATTGCTTATTATTATCGAAATTATTGCTAGAACTGTTATAACATATATGAATGAACTTATTGTTAAAATTATCATTATCGGAAAGGGGTTTTCTAAGAAAACTATTATAATTTAAATTACTATAAAAAATACTTCTATAAAATTGTTAAATAAATATTACTGTAGAAATTATTATCACTATTTTTATCAATACTTAGATAATTCTCTTAAGTTGAAAACTATAATTGTTTGTTCAATGAAAAAGAACTTATAATCAAAAATAGATTTTATGTTTCACATAAATATTTATTTGTTAATAGAATCATTTGGGAAAATTATTACTTGATAGCTATAAAACTCTTTTTGAAAACTATTTAAAATTTTCATGATTAACAATTTTAAAAAAATGTTACTAATAAACTTTGTAACTCAATATTAATGAAAATAATAATTTTCATCACTAAATTTGAAGACTATTTTTAATTTTTGGTAGTGAATGTGAATGGTAAAAGCTATAAAGGCGTGATATAACTATGAGGATATGTGGATATTGATAGTAAAAATCACAAATCACGGATTCCAGAAGCTATCAAAATCCTCGAGTGTCTCATGTCACAAGCAACAACAATAATATTATGCTATAACCTTAGTCAGATTCAAAAATTAACTTAAGAGAGGAGGATATTGTCCAAACAATTAATGTTAGGTCTTTCAGTTGAAGAAAGGACCCAAAAAAATAAATAGCAAAAGTAAAGTTCGAAGGCTCATAAGATGACTGACTTTTAAACTTCAAAAGTTGTGGAGAGCACTGTTATGAAACCTGGTCCGGTCCGACTGGTTGGATCGAGACCCATTGGCCTAACTGGACCGGTTCTACTATTGGATTGGTTATGTAGTTGACCCAGGATAACCTGGTTAAACCCAGTCAGTTTGGTTACTAGATCCTGATTAGGTTTGACCTAATTGGTTTTACACTTTTTTAATTTTTTTTTAAATTTTTAGATTTTTTTTAAATTTTGAATTTTGGATTTTGAATTATTATCAATTTTTATTTTGGATTTTAGAGTATGGATGAACTTTTCTTACTCAAATAATGTTAGTTATATACTTATATATAATAGATATATATATAATTTTGAATTTTTAATATATATCGTGTAAAATCGGGCCAATTACTGACCCACTGGTTGGACCACTGATCCACTACCTCAATCGGGTCAATGATCGGACCGAGTTTCACAACTATGGTGGAGAGTACACTAAAGTCCAAAAGTCTTGTATGAAAATAGGGATATAATTTCGCGTAGTTAACACAAGTTTATATGAAAATCGATGTTAACAAATGCGGCATTTTTGTAAAAATGTGGAAGTTGTTAACGTTGGTTTTAGTATTGTACTCAACATCGGTTTTATGAAAATCGATGTTGAACGTCATGAGTTAACATCAATTTTATGAAAAACCAATGTTGAACGTCATGAGTCAACATCAATTTTATGAAAAATCGATATTGAGTGTCCTGAGTCAACATGGTTTTACGAAAAATCAATTTTGTGGTTCACTTTAAATATCAGACGTTTCATTTTCGTTATCACATTTTTCCTCTCGCGCTTATTACGCTTGAAACAGAACCCAACATCGTCATTGTCACCATAGCCTTAGCCGTCGTGGTCACTATCACCGTCATGGTCACTATCGTCGCTGTGTTCATTGTCATTGCCATCATCGTGGCCAAAGCAATCTGAAGTCGTCGCGTCTCGTAGCCATTGCACTCATACTCGTCGCGTCTCATCTACCTCGAATGACTCTTTCACCATCATAGAGCACTCATTGCACTCAATTGTAGCCTCATCTTCGTCTCAGGTTTGTCACATTGTCTTTTGTTTCCTTCACTTAAGTACAGAGGGTGCAACATAGAATATATTTTGTTGAGAGAAGAAAAATTGATGCATCACAACCCTACAATATATTGTGTGTGTATATATATATAAAGTAATGTTCTTACCAAAATCTAGAAGTGTTAGGCGTGAGGATGGACGTGGTCCAGGTGGGTTTCAGATTCTGCATGTCGGATGATGAGTCAACCTTATTAAGAAGGGGGACCTGCAAAACAAAGGAAAAAATTATGACACTTAAGTAAGTACATCAATTGTATAGAGAGAAAAACATACATCTGAGTATATGAATGCTTAAGTATACATGAATGAGTATGAGAGTAAATGTGTTCATGTGAGTTCACCGTGAATGGGGTTGTGTCGAAAGGTTTGATGAAACCTATATTTATGCGTAGAATGTGAGCCTTGAGCCTTTATAGATAATTAACCTGTGAATAATGCTAATAGATAATTGTAGATTGTAGATAATTAGATTGTAGATAATTTGTAACTTGTAGATAATTATGTACCTATTATTTGAAAGTGGTTGTAGCATTATCAATAACATTTGAAATAGTATGCGTTAGACATAAGTTGTTGGGCGTAACAGCCCGATTTCTAAGAAAAGTGCGTCTGGGCTCCTGTAGCAGGGCTAACGTGGAGGATTAACACGTGTACGAGGGTCTCGCATAAATGGGCACATGTATTTTTCATATTTTGGACAGTAGAAGTGGTGTATATATATATTCCTTCCCTTGTTGGTTGACTCTTATTAGACAAGATATAACATAACATGTATTTCGAGACACAAGAATCGTCCATGTGCAGGCAATTGCGAACAACAAACCATCCTTACATAGTCTATTGTTTAGGGTTACATGGTCCGTGGACAGCACTGTTCTCATGCATGTTACATCACACAGGTTGCTCAAATGAATATGGAGCATATTTGAAGGTTCACCTTTATCATATAAATTTGTCTCCAAATTAAAGCAGTCCAGGATTTAAAATAAAATAAAATTCTAATCCACTTGATCATTGCATGTCAAGAAAAATAAAAGGGAAAGCAAAAGTTCTTTATATAGATTTGGTAGAGATAATAGTACGTAAGCACCCAATAGTGATAAAAATCTTTGAATGTTATTGTCTCCGTAATGTAGAATAGTCAGAGATTGCAACTGAGATTAATCATTTACGTAGATATTTGTTCATGTTAAGGTGATACGGTTTTCGATTTGCTATTGGTTTGTACATTCAAATTAACTTTGAGAAAGAAAAAGTTTACTTATCTTGAAGCTTCAAAGTAACAAGTAAAGCAAAACTACTAGTGGAGTGAAGCTAAACGGGGTCAAAAGCTAGGAGTTGTCCAATTGGGTCGATAAAACTAAATTTAATCCAAGTGGAAGATGAATGAATGCTTTTCTCTCTTGTACGTTACAGCAATGGGATGGGCTTAATTTGTTATTGCCTTATTGAAGTGACTTGGAATTCTTAACTATTATGGAAGCAAATATCAATTTATATTTATTTCTTTGTTAAATTTCCTTGTTAATTTTTAAAGTAGTATGATCTCCTGAATCCTGATGAATAACGTATATGTCAGTGTGCTAAATACTTACACACACCCCATTTTCTTAAAAAAAATACTTAAAAACAGCACGCTAGCCAGCTACTACTTTAAGAGCTTAATTTCCATTTATAATGCAATAATTGCTTTTATTTCTAAGGAGCTCTTATTAATTTATGCTAGCTTTAGTAGCTTATCTATACCATAATTAAGCATAGAAAAAGTTCCTGCCCAGAAACAGGTAATGCAATGTGTAAAAATTCCATGGAAAAGCAAACTCTTAACTACGAGAAGCCTATGTGGCTACGTCAGTTATGAACTATGGGGTTGAATATAAAGTTTTCTTATACTACAAAAAGAAACGGAAAATAGACAATCATAAACTGTGGCTAACTGAATTCTAGTGCTAGAATGGTATGCTGGAGACTATGCTTTTGGCAACTGGTAGTTGAGCAGAGTGGTTGCACAATCCATAAAGAAGTTTTTTCTTATCTCATTATTAGAGAAATTTTAGCTTTACTTTAAAACTTAAAATTGTAATCTATTATGTTTAAGGATGTTAGACGTATCCTTCTTTCTAATAATACTAGCCCAACTTTTAGGCAGGCATGTAGCAAACATTTTCTTGAAAATGGTTGGTTATACATTAGTATGTATCAAATGTTTTGTTGTTCACTTTCTATATCTTTTTTAATGCATCCCTCTAAATAAGTATTTGCCATTTGCCATTTGCCTTTGGCGTGAAGAAACATTTGGGAAAAAGTTGAAATTGGAAAGAAAACAACCACTGAGAGAAATGGACATAACTCATCTTCATATCTTGGGGCCAAATGAGGATTTGTTTCTTTTCTGTGTTCTTAGTCATGTGGGTTGTGACTATTATTCTTTGAACAGATGTTTGTCACATTGTCTTTTAAACTTATTTAAGTAAACATAATTAATTAATAATTAAATTTTACTAGTATTCTATTAAATATTTAAATCATTGTGTTTTAAGATTATATATAAATAAAGCTGTCTATTCTTCAACTTGTCCTCTTTTTAATTTGTATTCAAGTTTGTCTTTAACCACACTGGTTTTGTATTTTCCTCTACCGTGTTATATTTACGCTCCAAATTGTGTTCTCTAACTATGTAAACGTTTTCGGCTATAAACTAATTAGCGTGCATTTTAACGGTCATAATTTGTAGGCAATTTTTGTTGTGTTGTTTGCGTCATCATCACAACATTCATTGTTGGAGATTGTTAGTGACCATCTTCACAGGTACGAATGTCTTTCATAAACTTTTTGTGCTCTTATTTGTTACGAATGCTTTTATAACTTTTTTTATGTGATTAATGACTATTGCTTTATATACAAGTTATGTTCAGTGAACCTTAGTTTCTTGTTTGAGATTCAATACAATGATTCTTCCGGAAAATTTGGATTAATCATTGTATTGAATCTTGAATTATCTGTTTGAACAGTTTGGGAATAGTCAATTTTTATAGTAGATTCATACATATAGGTTAACTTTATTTTCTTAAATTTGATGAAATTTCGACGTAGTGCATTTCACTTTATTCTTCGGGTGCATACTTGATTGTGGTGAAATTCATCTCACAGCTTTTATGTTGTGTACTTGGAGATCAATGTAAAATGTTGTTAAAATTTTGTCAAATTTAAGAAAAGAGAATTAACTTTTAGTATGAATCTACTATAAAAAAATGTCTTCTTGAATGGGATAGGGCCACACCTTTAATGAAAAAAAATGAGGTTTTCATGTATGGAATAACTTTGTGAGTCTCACAGAGTTATTAATTACACGGATCAAAGTTGGATGAATGCAAGTCGCATTAGCCCTGTGTATGAGGAAATCGTTGAACAACTATTGGAATTTTTCTTTGAAAGAAGTCGACCAGATGAGGATAGAAAATATTTTTATCCTTGTATAAACTCTTTGAATGGGAGACGACAAGTACTAGACGACATAAGGGAACATCTTCTGTGTGATGGGATTAAGAAGAATTATATAACATGGTGAATTGACAGACATGCAGAGGAGGTCCCAAACTGAATTGGTTGATGTAGAAATAGAAGATCGATTAGAGGATATGATTCATGATTTTGGACAAGATTCTTTTTAGCAAGCACATGCCCCTATTTATGATACCTTGGAAAGTGATTCGAAGAAACCTTTGTATCCGGGGTGCAAGAAGTCTTTGATGCTGTTGTCAACGGTGTTAAGTCTGGTTAATGTCAAGGCCAGATATGGGTGGAGTGACAAAAGCTTCACTTCACTGCTAGAAGCAGTGCATGATATGCTTCCAGAGGAAAACACATTGCCAAAAAATTACTATCAGGCAAAGAAGATACTGTGTCTAATGGGTATAGAGTATCAGAAAATTCATGCATGCCCTAATGATTGCATACTATACAGACGTGAGTTTGAAGAAATGCATAAATGCCCCAGGTGTGGGGTATCACGGTACAAAGTGAAGGATGATGAAGAGTGTAGCAGTGACAAAAGCACAAAGAAAGGCCCTAGCGAAGGTGTTATGGTATCTTTTGATCATTCCAAGGTTTAAGCGTCTATTTGCTAATGGAGATTATGCAAAAGACCTTACATGACATGCATATGACAGAAACTACGATGGAATGCTCCGCCATTTGGCTGATTCCTCCTAGTGGAAGAAGATTAATCATTTGTATCTGGATTTAAGCAAAAAGGCAAGAAATCTTAGGCTTGGACTTGCCATTGATGGAATGAATCCCTATGGCAGTTTAAGCACTCAGCATAGTTTGTGGTCTATTTTGCTTGTAATTTACAACTTTCCTCATTGGTTGTGCATGAAGCAAAAATACATGATGTTGTCTATGATGATATTGGGTCCAAGACAGCCAGGAAATGACATCGATATTTATCTCAGTCCTTGTTCAAGTTGCGCGCAATTCTATTTTGTAACATTAATGACTTTCCAGCATATGGGAATTATAGTGGATATAGTGTTAAGGGCCATCGTGCATGCCCTATTTATGAAGACATGAGCTACGTACAACTGAAACATGGAAGAAAAATATTATACACTCGGCATTGACATTTTCTGTCAGTGTCTAGGCCATGTCAAAGTGCCACAGGGATACTCTTCAAATATTAAGAGCCTTGTGCAACTTAAAGATCTAAAATTAGTTGTCTTAAAGTCTCATGATTTCCGCCACGTCTTGATGCAACAATTGTTAGCTATGACGATTCGAGACATTTTTCCTAGAGTAAATTACACTCGTGCCCCCTGTGTTTTACTCAAATTTCACTTGATACCTCTCCCTTTTTACATCCTACAAAAAAACCTTTAATTGTTTAGCTCACATTACACCTAGATCCCCTTCTTCCTAAACACCGTTTAATAATCTAACAGAAATTAGGTACATGTAGGTCACATGATTTTTAATGAAATTTTATGTCTAAAATATCATCATCTTCTTCCTCTCAACCTGAAAATATTTTAAGACTCTAACTTGGTTTTTGTTTTTTCTGTAATTAGACGTAAACCCAACTTTTTGTTGGATGTGAACCCACTTTGTTGGTACGCAGTGTTAACACCCTTTCTCTCATCATTTGTTCTACTAACATATATATGAACTGAATTTTTATTCTCAACAAACATTTTCAGCACATCATGATCAGTTTTAAAGGGAAGAATTTTACCACTAGCAGTAGAACAAAACCACAAAATAAAAGGGTGACATGGTGACAAGTCTATATAATTAGTAATGTTGTTTACACAGTCATGTATTCAATGTATTCTAGTTCATCCATTGTGTTTCATGTGGTCCTAAACATCAACACTATTTTAATCAACAATAATAAACAAATGATTTTAAAAATCATAAGTGGTCCTAAACTAGTCCCCCATTGAAACCCCATACAGAAATAGGCAACAATAAACAACCAAACTTAAATAAATAATCTTAATAAGTAACTTATATACAAGGTCTAGTGGTCACTTACAAGTATAACCTTAGCGTGAACAGAAATCGTAGAACATGAAGAGAAACATAGCGTTTGTAAACGTCAAAGAGGAAGACAAACGGAGGCGCTCATGAACGTCGCGAACTGGAAGAGGAACAGTGGAGAACTCGCGAACGAGAAAAGGAACAATGGAGAATTCACAAACTGGAACAGGAATGGTGAAGAACTCACGAACGGTGAAGAGAAATGGAACGTGAACGTCGTGAGAGAAAGAGGAACTTGCACCCCCTAGACATTGAAGAAGAACTTGCCAACAAGAGGAAGATGAACAGTACTCACGAATGATGAAGAGGAATGGAACGTGAATCCTAAATTCTGAAACTAATTGGGAGGAAATAATTTGGGTTTTACAGTTAAAATGTAAGGGCAATTTTGTCTACTCACATATTTTAATTGACTTTATTTAACGGTGTTAATAGATGGAGGTAAAAGTAATGTGCAAAAAGGGAGGGGTATCAGATGAAATTTGAGCAAAACACAGGGGGTGCGAATGTAATTTACTCTTTTTCCTAACAAAGTAAGGCATGCCATAACTCACTTGTTCTTTTCTACACCATCCTGAAGCATCCAGTGTTGAAAGGCACATTGCAGAAGAAACTATTGATTTTGTTCAGAGTACATTGAAAAGTAAAAACTAGTTGGGCTTCCTGAGTCTCAGCATGACGAGGGAGTGGGATGTAAGGGTTCATGAGGGCTACATGTTATAACTCCCGGTCTAGAGGAATTGCAAAAGCTCATTTGTATATACTGAATAACAATAATGAAGTCTTGCCATACATAGTTCGTCACAAAGCCTTAGTTAAGGAAAGTAACCCAAAAATGACCAAGAATAGGGTGTTGAAAGAGCATAACAAGATTTTCCTAAATTGGTTTAAAGATACAATCTCTAGTGATGATAATGCCTCTGAAATGTTAAGGAAGTTAGTAGATAGGCCTAAAAGAAATGTTAAAAGTTAGCAGGAATACGATATCCACAAGTATTCATTCTACACCAAAGAACAAGATGACAAGAGTACAATGCAAAATAGTGGGGTTAGTCTTAGGTTTGAATCCCAACACTTTGCTACTATACATGACCACAATCCATGTTTGGTGTCCATGCCTTACTTTGGAATCATTGATGAAATCTGGGAACTTAATTATGTTAAATTCACCGTGTGTGTTTTCAAGTGTAAATGGGTTGATAGCAATATTGGTGTGCAAACCGATGATTTTGGATTTACTTTGGTAGATCTTAAGGAACTAGCTAATTAGAATAAGCCTATCATCATGGAAGAACAAGCTAAATAGATGTTTCATATTTACTTGTTTCCACATTTACATCATAACTTACTATACTTTTGACTTGACTTTAATTAATGTTATTTTTAACAGACATATGATTACACCATCGATCTCTCCTCCTCATCCTGAGTAAGCACCTTCACCATCTATGTCGAAGAAGAAGAATAAAAAAGCAACATCGCTTAGATCATGGCTACCAGACCCATCGGGATGGAGACCAGTGGTTCATGTGGATCCTGCCACTGGGAAAGCTAATGGTCCCCACAAAAAGAAATTAAGGACATATTTGGGGATCATTGCTTAGGACAAGGTGAACGTTACATTTGTTAACTGGAAAGCAGTTCCTACAACTTAGAAGGATTTGATTTGGGAGGACATTCAAGTATTTGAATTAAATGTTGAATCTTATTGTAATTGGTTGTACTAAAAATTGTAAAATGTGGCATGCTATTGGCTAACTATTAAATGGAATTTTTGTATCGCAAGCTGAATTTGATATTCCAGTAGCGTCCGACCAAAGGATGAAGAAGAAAATCCTTAAGATTGTAGTAGAGCGATATAGAGGTATTTTAAGTCAGATTTGACCTCCAAATGGGTTCTGACACAAGGCAAAGAGAAGGAGGACGACGACACTGTCTGTGAGAAGTACGGTATCAGCAATGAAAAGTGCAATCAATTTTGTCAGAGTCGTAGAGACATGGGAGTTTAGTTAACTTTTATTGTTTATGAATTTGATAGTATGCATTATTTTCAAGCGCATTTTGTTGACAAGTTACTCATTACAATTGTGACAACATGTTAGAAAGAAGGCTCAGGCCATCTAGAAACTAAACATTGCCCCTCACGTGTTGTGTCGTGGGGGTTATTATTTACTAGAAGTTAATGGAGGAAAAAAAATGATTGGAGCAAGCAGCCCAATCCTGGAGCACAAAAGCAATCGTTGATCCTCCATCTCCCATTAGGTGACACATGAACTGGAAGATGACTCGCACCAAAAAATAGGAGACATGACATCTAAGGTGACATGCGAAATTGCAAATAGGATTGTAAGTTATTTTATTAATGTAAATTGTCAATCTTGATAATAAAAACAGTAGTCCGTAAACTCTTCAAGTATTTTGTTGATTGTAGGATTCCATTGAAGAGCAGTTGGCACAAGGCAGCTTTGTTACCGATGGACGTTAAGATGTACTGACTGTTGCGACTAGAGCACCCTGGCTGTGTTCTTGCTATTGGAGTTACTGTCACGATTAAAAAATACTTTAGACCAACTTCAACAAGCTCCCACATGTCTACGTTAATCAACCCAGAAGAGCTGCATCGATTAAGAGAGAATATTATCGAGAAGCTTATACAAAAAATCAAGGACGAGCTGGAGCAGTCGATCATTGAAAAAGTGACTCTACAACTAATGCTGTCCTTCAGTCAGATGCAGTCCCAGATACAATTGCAAGGACTCGTAATGCCTCTTGAGCCTGATGTCGGTCCTTATGTTGCCCATGTCAGTACAAATGGAAGCTGTGTCGATCCCTTGGGGCAAGACCCAGATATGAGTGCATCAAACAGGTGTTGGTTGTATGTTGATGACAACCCTTCCAACTTGGTTGCATATTGATGGGCAATGATCAAGAGAAGGTCGGTGTTAAGAAAGTTTGAGATGTTGATGCTCGTATCCCTATACCCACTCAGTAGGTTCAGTTAGTGGGGCAGTCCCTTAACACCTTCCTTGCTTGGCCGACACATCTTGTACAACATTTTTCAAAACATGTATTTCCTTTTGTTGTGTTTATTATTGTGAAAAAATCATTTCTTACAAATAAAGTGTTGAATGTCGTTGACTTATGTTTATTAATTGTATAGGATAAATAGGGATCTGAAGGAGAGCGAAACCTGTAGATAGATCAGAACCTGACAATCCCTTATACCTGATGACATTGACGATCCTGCAGCTTTTTCTCAAGCCTATGCAGGTGTCATTGGATTCAACTGTGTTTGGGGTGTATAATGATGACACGTCCTCTTGTACATAAAGCATGAAGATCTTTCTAAAATAATACACGGTGGTCAATGTCTCAACATCTCTATTATACAAATGTGGATTCTGTAAGTCACTTTACATTACAATCCATTACATGATTGATTGTTTTAAATTGATGCATAATTTACTTTATTTTAACAACAATAGGCATATGAATGGATTAAGTCTGCGATCGGGAAATGCCTCTGTCTATATATTCCTGGAGCCATAGTTCATACAGAGATCTGAGCAATCAAAATTTCAATCTGAGGATTATATTAAGAAATAGAGGCAGAATTCACAAAAAAAATCTAACTAGGAAGGAGCCTACTTGAATGGGTAAGTAAAATCAAACAAATCAATTTAAATAATGTTGCACTATAATAACTTAATGTTCTCCAATGGAGTGCATATTGGCAACTGGTTGTTATATGTCCTAGAGACAATGTTGTCGTCTGGTTCTGTTCCTTGCATAATAAGCTCGACAACTACTTGAAAGAAATTATTAACAAGTCAGTTGTATTTTGTAATATAATTACTTAACATTACTATTTGACCTCAATATTTTAGTTGTACAATATGTATGCATATATGTGTCTCTTAACCAATGCTTTGAAGGGACTTAACAACATTCAACAAAGTAAATCCAAGACTACTGCTAAATGGGTTCTAGTTAAAGTAAGTCACTTAAACAATGATTGATGTCTTAAAAATTACATTTATTACTGTGTACACTATTTTTTGGTTAACTTTGAATATCTAAACATGTTATTGAGTTTAGTGTAATAAGCAAAGAGGAAGTACTGAGTGTGGCTATTGTGTGATGCATGGGATGTCAACGATAGTCCTAGAAGGTTTCAAAGATAATTGAGAAATGATAATTGTTTACTTCAAAACTAATTTTATTTGCTATACTTGTTATTATTTATATTGATTGTTCTTACCAAAATCTGAAAATTCCATGTGTGGGCTAGACGTGGTCTAGGTGGACTCCAAATTCTGCACGTCGGACGATGAGTAGGCCTTGTTTAGAGGAGGAACCTGCAAAATAAAGAAAAAACACTCCGACGCTCAAGTAAGTACATCAATTATAAGAGAATAACTGAGTGTGGGAACTCAGTATGAGATCTAGAGAATGAGTAACTTGAGTAATGCATTTAACTATTGTGTTTGGAGTGAGTAAAGCTCTAGAAAGAACCTGTATTTATAGTGTGGAGTATAGGCTTTGGGCATTTGTTTGTTACTAATCTGTTGTTAAGAAAATAACAGATAATAGCAGGCAATTATCTAATTTAAATATAAGATAATATGTACCTTATTGATATACTATTATTTGTAGATAAGTAATAACTTGTAGATAACTTGTGAATATATGATATGATAAGGTGGTGACACCTATTTGAATATCCAAGCATAGTTGATATGCTGTTAATAAGGAGATAAATACTGTAGACGTCCATGCTCTTGTAGCAGGGCTGACGTGGAGAGCGGACACGTGTGTCCGGGTTGACACTTGGAGGATGACTATTTAATGTGGCAGTGCTGACGTGAAGGGTGTCCACGCGTACAATGACCCCCAGTGAAGGCCACGTGTAATTCTAGTATTTTGGACTGTACATTGATTAAGTTATATTTTATTATATCATGCAATATTTATTGATCCAAGATCATTGGAACCAAAGATATTAAAGGTAATTTGCATTCAGTGGGCAAGATTTTATCTTAGAGTTAAAATGAAATACTAGGTGTTTAAGAAATTTTACCATTGTATAAATAGTTTAATTATAATTGATTATAGTAAATGATTTTATATATTGACATTTTTGTTTTCTTTAACTATTTCTTATAAGTAATGGTAATTATTCAATAATAATATAAAAATCTGTACTATAAACTGCCTAGATTGGTCTATTTTTTAATTTGCAGGTTTAGATAATATTAAAAAAAAGACAGGATATTATTTTTTTTTACAAAAAACTGCATTAAAAAAATCGTTGTTGTAGTACATTTAACATCAATTTTCCTAAAAATCGATGTTATATTTGCACGACAACATCGATTTTTTGAAAAACACATGTCATGAGTTGGTTTCTGGAAAAACTAATGTTGTGCAAATACAACATCGATTTTTCCTAAAAATTGATGTTGATTTTTGCATATTTTACATTTTTTGGCTTAATTCTTATTATACGACATTGATTTTTTAAAAATTGATTTTGTGTAATGTATGTTAACATCGATTTTTGAAAACCGATGTTATCATTGATACTTTAATGTTGGTGACTACAATATCGGTTAAAAATCGATGTTGAAAGTAAAAAATAACCGATGTTAAAAGTTTATTTTCTAGTAGTGATTAATTAAAAAATACTAATAATATCCAAAATAATGTGTCTAATATTTTTCCTTTTTAGTTTGTATACATATACCTGCCATCCTACAAACTATTCTAACCATCTAACTGCGCAGTGGGATCGTAATCCTTGCGGTCCTTAAGATCAATATCCAAAAAGTTAAGAGTGTGGCCATTGAAGTTTCTGCAGAAGATACTAGTCTTTACTCATCAAAAAAGAAGATACGAATCTTCATCAGTGCATTTTTTTTCTTTTTTAACCTTTGCGACTATGTATTATGCTATTTTTTTTTATTTTCACTTCTAATTACAAAATTGGCACATTGTTTTCAATATTTTTTAAAAAGATTTGTATATGAAATAGAGAAAACAAATCTTTGAAAACAACAAACAGATTAAAAACAAAATAACAATTTTGTTATTTAAAGTGAAACCAAAAAACAAAAATAAAAAATAAATTCTTAAAGTAAAGGTGCCCTTAGCTATTCTCAATAAAATGTTAATGACTAATTTTTCAATATATATACTAAAATCTATTTAAAGAGTTATATAACAAATGTTCTTCCATATAAATATGAGGATCAAACCCTATGCTTAATTTAGGAAAGAAGGTGAAATTAAAAAGAAAAAGATAATTTTTTAGGTTGATGAAATGAGATAAACGAATTAATCATTGGTTTAATTGTGTTGAAATGGGAAAGAAGCAAGAGAATTTTTTCAAATTTTTTATGTAGATCTCACACGTTACTACATTCACTACTACAAAAGATGAATTCTACGACGCACATTCAAAGACGGTTGTAGCAAAACCGTCTTAGAATGAGAGGCAGAGGCAATTTTGTAAATATTTCATGATTTGCTATAACCGTGTTTGATTCGTTAAAATGACGTCATTTTTAACGAAAATTGTCCTTGTTTTGTTGTATTCAAAGATGGTTCCTCAAAACCGTCTTTGAATTAAAGGTGATTAAATCCCTAAAATGTCTCTTTCGTGCTTTCTGTCTCTAACACTTAAATTATTTGCGACCTTTCTTGACCTTGTGCACTTGTTGCGAAATTAAAAGTGTACGGCAAGTGCACCGATCGTTTCCAAGTAATAAAGATTAGGTAAGTGAGTATCGTTCTTCACAGGGATTGGGGTGATTTCACAGCAATAGTAAATTAGTGTGATTGAAAGAAAAACAGTAGATTTACGCAGAGAAATGTTGTTGATTGAATCGGTTGTTTGAATGTGAAGACAGAAATTAAAGAAATGCAGTAAATTGATTAAGCAAATTTACCAATGAGAGATTAATTGTGGTCAGGCACAATTCCTTCTGATTCATCCTCTTTCATTTGACTGATTTGTTAATTTAACGTGTACACATGATAAATCTCTCCTAAAATTGTAAACCCTAGATAACTAGCAATTCAACCCTTTAATTCGATCGAGAACCCTAAGCTCTTAGCGATTCTGTCAAACTAAGCAATTAGAAAATCTATCATATGGGTTCCTGTTATGATTGTTCAGAGAATAAGCCTCTCCTAGATTAATTAATCCCTAATTCCTTAGTGAATTAACCCTTTAGCCTGAATTGAAAACCTAATTCCTTAGTGAAGTCTATCAGTTTAAGCATTTAAGAGATCATATTATAAGTCTGCATTCACGCATCCCTATTCCTAGGTAATGAACAAAGGTTATTCTTAACAGGTCAGGAATTAGAACCCCAACGTTCCCATTGCGAATCCTAACCCTAATTACTTAATTGAAGTGATCAAATTCAAATAAGAATAGAAATTTAAACAGAAAAGAATAAAACAATCAAAGCATATTATTCAATACCAGTCAAATTACAGAGGAATTCTCATCAGTTCATGGCCTTCCCACAATAAAAGATTCAGCCTGTCATAGACCTCAAGAGCAACACAGCAGTAGAATAATTCATAGCTGTGCAGAAACCCTAGCCTTGATTCTTGAAGCCCAGAGGTTTAGAAGATGTTTTACCCTGTAAAAACTTGATTATAGACTCCGTTCAGAGGCTTTTTCTTTATAGAATCCTTTAATTATAGTAATAAAGCCTGATGCAGCACTCAATTCCGAAACAGATATTTTAATTAAGGAAATAGAATCTTCACAGCGCGATCCGCGCGGGGTCTTCGAAAGCATGGCGCTGATAGCGCGGAACTCCATGCTAACCGCGTGGATTGGCCGTGATGAATGCCTGATCCTAGTCTTCTGTGGCGCTGATGGCGTGGGATTTGGCGCGATCCGCGCGAGTCCTTCAGCTTAGTTTTCTTCTTTCTTTTGCTTTGAACTCCTCTTTAGGCCTGAAAATACTCAATTGGTAATGAATAGAATTAAAAACAATAATTTAATAAACTTAACTAATTCTAACCTACTTTCCTAATTAATTAACTAATTTATCACCTAAACTAGCCTAATAACTAAGATGTGTTTGCAACACATCAGCACTCTTCGTCAGCCACTCTCGTTGGTTCCCTCCGTCACTCCGTGGTGGGCTCCCTCAGTTGGTGGTGGCGTCCCTTAGCCCATCATGCAGAATGGAAGTCCACATTTGTGAAAGCACATTCGGTTGTTGTACTAAGTTTCTTCCTTGCTACCGCCATCATGGTTCCACTTCTCTCTCTCTCTCTCTGTCTCTGACATGGGTTTGTGTTTTGGTTAGTAGGGTTCTCTTCGCATAACAATATTTCTTCGTTGCTACCCTCGCTACTTGAGTTGGGTTGTGTTTAGTGTCGTCGTTGTCGCTTGAGCTGGGAGCATTGTTTCACAAACTCCCTTGTGCCGCCGCTTCTCCTTCTTCACGTGTTTGGTTTCCTCATGTCTTCGCGTCTTTCGCAAAACCAAGTTTGAAAGCATTATCTTCTTGCAGTTTAGGGGTTTGAGATTTTGAGGGTTGGGGTTTTTCTTTTATTTGTGTTTTTGATATTGTATTTAGGGGTTCAACAACATTATTGTTTCATTCACATTGGGTGTGTTTGGGTTTGTGAGGCCACCAAAGCTTTTGTTTTTGATTTTGTGTTTAGAGGCCACCCAAGCTTCTGTTTTCCACTTTGAACTTTCATGTTTAGTTGTATGTTTGTTATTATTATTTTAGTGTTTTGAATATTATTTGTACGAAGATAGATGATCCTCTTTTTTTTGTGTTCTTTTTCTTTTCCATATTATGCTCGTATTTAATATAAATTACAAGTGCAATGATAGTTGGTACCAACTTTTGATATCCCATTGAAACAATGTGAACATACTGAAATCCAAAGCCATCTATAGGCAGATTTGGAGATGGATTCTCGGCAGTAAGCCATCTATAGGCAGATATGGAAGAATATTCGTAGCTTTGCTTATAGAACTCCAAGTGTAAGATGCCTCTTTCACCTCCTGTGTGTGTAATATAGAGTCCCCATTCATGTAACAGGCCTCCAAAAGTTGAGCCCATCTTTTGCCTTGTCATGTATCATATCCCATGTGTGTTCCCTAAAAGGGAAATTTTTTATATTCCTTGAAAAGCGAATACCTAAACCATGTATCATATCACAAGTAAGATGATAGATGGAATGTACAGCAACAGCATCTGCTATTGCCACGACTATCACCTGCAAAAAAAACTCCCATTTTTACAACTATATATATGCATGCCTTGTTGACTTGTGAAAACTGGTACATAACCCAATAAACATTTGAATTGAAATACATATGTTTTCTTCTCTTGTCACTCTCGAAGGAGCAATCAGAAGTAAAAGTTACCTTGTGGAAGTTGATGTTATCATCCAAAGGAAGGCAAAAGCACCAAAATAATACATTTTTAATAAAAAATTACGAATTTGGGGCTGTTTTGAAACATATTACCAATCTGGGGGTGTTGGTCACGCCCAGAACTGGCATGATTGGTCACGCCCAGAACCAGGCGTGACTAGGGGGGCAGTCACGCCTGGTTTTGGGCGTGACCAGTCATGCCCAGTTCTGGGCGTGACCAACTTCTATAAAACCCACCCGATTTGGCTTTTCGATCACTTTTTCCATTTGTGCCTTCTCTCTAAAAGTTTTTCCTTCTCTCTAAAGCTTCTGAGGGATTTTTCTCTGCACCGAAACTCTGCCGAAACTCTGCTAACAAGTAAGTAAATTTATTAATTATGAGTATTATTGAATATATTATTTTGTTGATTTTTAAATTTGTTAGAGCCACACTATTTATTTCATGTTGTAGAAAAATGTTAGGTTTTAGCTTATAGGATTTAGTTTAGTGAAGGGTTTAGGGTGAACGGTTTAGGTTGAGGGTGTGGGTGTGGGGCTGAGGGTCTACGATATAGGGTTTTTGGTTAGGTTGACTGTTTTTGGGTGTAGGGTTTTGTTGTTAAATTTATTTAGTTCATTTTAGGGTTTAAGGGTTAGGATATAGTTTAGTTTTGTAGTCAATTGTTATGTATTAGGGTTTCGGGTTTAGTTTAGTGTAGGGTTGAGGCTGTAGGCGTATGGTTGACGTTTTAAGGTATTGGGTTTAAGGTGTTAGGGTTTAGGGGTTTAGGGTTCAAGGTTCAAGGTTTAAGGTTTTAGGGTGTAAGAGTTAGGGTGTATGGTTTAATTTTTAGGGTTTCTAGTTTAGTCTAGTGTTGGGTTTAGGTTGTAGGCGTATGGTTTACGTTTTAGGGTTGTGGGTGTAGGGTGTTTTGTTAAAGGTATATGTTTTAAGGTGTTAGGGTTTAGGGGTTTATGGTTTAAGGTTTAAGGTTTTAGGGTGTATGGTTTAATTTTTAGGGTTTTTGGTTTAGTTTAGTGTTGGGTTTAGGTTGTAGGCGTATGGGTTACGTTTTAAGGTTTTGGGTGTAGGGTGTTTTTTCAAAGGTATATGTTTTAAGGTGTTAGGGTTTACAGGTTTATGGTTTAAGGTTTAAGGTTGACGGTCTAAGGTTTAAGGTGTATGGTTTAGTTTTGAGGGTTTTAGGTCTTAGGGTTTAGGGTAGTTTTTAGGATTTTGGGTCTTAGGGTTTCGAGTGTAGGGTTTAAGGAGTGTGAAAGCTACAACCTTGACGTACCCTAAGACCCAATATCCTAAAAACAACCCTAAACCCTAAGTCCCAAAACCCTCAAAACTAAACCATACATCTTAACCCTTAGACCTTCAACCTTAAACCTTAAACCATAAACCCCTAAACCCTAACACCTTAAACCCAAAATTTAAAATTTTAGTCGTCTCAACGGCATGCGAACTTTTTTATCAGTAATGGCAATAAGATGTTGTAACACAATTTTTTGAAATTTATGGAAGAATTGCTAATGGAAGAATTTTTGAAGCAGCCAACGATAGATTTTCTAGAGTTGTACGTGGATTTTACTGTAGTAGATGATGTTTTAGCCATCAGGTCAGTTCCTTTAAAGTCTACTATGCCTACATCGTCATATGCTCCTCCATTTGTAAATGTGTCTAAGGAAGATTCACATGATCCAACTTGGGTTATGGATGAGGATGAAGAGGATGACGATGATGAAAACATTGCAATGGAAGATCGTATTCTTGAGGAGGATGCTAGCACATCGGATGATGACGACGATGGTGGTGTGAATGCGACTGGATTCGAAGCAGGCACTGATGTGGGGGGGGTCGTCTGAAATCCGTCATGATCCGGACGTAGGATGTGCACAATCAGAACAACCTGTTGAAGGTACGTAACATGACTGAAATGAATAATGAAGTGGTCTAAAATTTGTATATGTGTATCTTATATTTATTCATCTTATATTAGTGTGCATCTTATATTTATTCATTTGATTTTGTGTTTGAAGGTGCTGAGGTGACTCCTTTTTGGGATGAAATTCCTCATTACACATATATCGATTGAAGTCATCCAAGCGAAGAAGAATATTTTACCGGTTCCGGTTCAGGTTCAATGCAGGGACCATGGCAATTAGGGGATGCGTTGTTTGTTAAACAGGAATTCGCCTCCAAAAGGGACGCATAAATTGCATGTAAGCGGAACCTCATGAAGGACCATCAACAAACATATGTGGTTGAGAGCAAGCCTAATAAGTTTAGCATGAGGTGTATTGCTCATAACGAGGGTTGCCCATGGAGGGTTAGGGTAATTAAACCAACATTCGATGACAAATGGATTGTTTTAAGATGGGGTGGCAACCACAATTGCCTGAATGATCATATTTCACAGGGTCATAGACAGCTTGATTCCGATGTTATTGCTTCAGTTGTAGTAGGTATGTTATTTTTCAATTTCCTCTATATGTCTTCCATAATGGTTCATTAAGGTTGTTCATTTTAATGTGAATGTTACATTTGCATTGGTAGGAATGATTAAGGAGGAACTGTCTGTGTCGATTGCATTGGTTCAGGAAAGGATCACCCATTCATTTGGATTTAGAGTTTCATATCATAAGGCCTGGTATACGAAGCAGAGAGCCATGGCAATGATTTACGGGAATTGGGAAGAATCATACGCATTTTTGCCCAGGTGGTGTGGATACATGCTTCGTTTTTCACCAGGTTCTTTTTATGATATTCAAACCAATGATTATTTTGTGGCTCGTCGACTGGTACGGGGAAAACGTGTGTTTCATCGCATGTTCTGGACTTTCGGACAGTGTTGCCAGGCATTTAATTTTTGCAAGCCGATGATTCAGATTGATGGCACTCATTTGTATGGGAAGTATACAGGGAAATTGTTGATTGCCACAACTCAGGATGGCAATAATGAATGTCTGCCACTGGCATTTGCCATAGTTGAGGGGGAGACCTTGGAAGCCTGGGAATACTTCCTTGCTAACATTCGCTTCCACGTTACGCAAAGGCAAAACATATGTCTCATTTCAGATAAGCACCGGAGCATACTATCTGCTGTGGCGAATCATCCTGGCTGGCAACCACCATATGCTCATCACGTGTTTTGCCTTCGTCATATTGCCAGTAATTTTAACCAAAAGTTCAAGAATCAACGCTTGAAGAAGGCGCTGATGAATTTAGGTATGATTAACAAGTAATTTGAATATATTAAATGGATGTATCCGTAACTCGATTAGTGATAATGTTATGATTGTTTTTGCAGGTTATACTCCCTGTATGTCTCATTTTGAGGTGACGTTAGCACGATTTCGTGATAGCAGTCCTGAGGTTGCAGAATGGATTGATAGCATCCCCAAGGAAAAGTGGACACGTGCGTATGACGTAGAAGGGAGGAGATTTGGCCATATGACAACAAACTTGGCTGAATCAGTGAATAGGGTGTTGAAGGGAGCAAGAAACATGCCTATCACTGCTCTGGTGAAGCACACGTACAACAGATTGGTTGAATATTTTGTAACTAGGGGTCTGGCGGCTATTTCACATGCTGAGCCTTCAACACGGCATTGCAAGATTGTGGTTGATGCTATGAGGCATAATCAGTCTGTTGCCACAGGTCACTACGTGCGCACTTATAATCTTGATCAAACCCAATTTGAGGTTGCGGAGGGCTGTGAGACGTCATTTTCAGTTAATCTTAGAGAGTGTGTTTGTCAATGTGGCAAGTTTAAGGCCTTCAAATACCCATGTAGTCACGTCGTAGCTGCTGCTTTACATATTCGTCAGAATCCATTGCAGTATGTGGATGATGTCTTCCTGGTAAGTAATTTGGTGTAGGCTTACTCAATCCCATGGCAGCCAATAGGTAATGAAGCTGCTATTCCACCGAGTGATGGTCCAGTTATCATACCCAACAGGGAAATGTTGCGTGGAAAAGGTCGTCCAAAGGCCACTAGAATACGTAACGAGATGGACGAAGTTGAAACTAGCCAAAGACGCCCCAGATGCGGAATTTGCAAGGCTGTTGGACATAATCGGAGAGCTTGTCCTGATCGTCGGCCTGTTTCATGATTTTTTAACAATGTTTGTAATACTAGTTGTATGTAAATGCATTTCATTTTAAGGTTTTATATTTCCGTTTCAGAAAATGTTTAGCCGTTTATCATGTTGATCAATTCGCATAAACGTTTAATTTGTTTTGGACATGAAAAAAACAATGATGCCATGAATTGAAATAATCATAACAATTGAAATAACCACTCTTATTCAAATACGAAAATAACAACACTAATTTGCAGTTTCACATGCCTTCTTCCATTTCGCCTACGGGTTTGCTACGAAAACATGACTTTGTGTTGTCTGAATAAGCGTAATGGGATGGCTGTCGAAAAAACAATTTTCTTACCACCTGTGAATTGTGAATTCCATAAGGGGGAACCCCAACAGGTGTAACTTGCTTGATTTGGTCCTTTAGTGTTTCAATGTTGCATCCTGAAGGAATTTCAAATCTTATTGGATTTGTTCCAATGAATGCATAACCCACAAAATTGGCTTGCCATGGTATCTTCCACTTGTCGTTATAATATAGCATTGCATCATGTGTTGGGACGATGGTGGATTGAAGTAGGCTGAGTATGCCATCGGGTGTTCTGTTTATGCTACATAATATTTCTATAGGCCCAACTCTCGACATTTGTTCATTGCACATTAACATTAAGCAAACATCGTTATCGTTGGTCAGTTTAAGAGAATGGAAAAAATATTGCTTACCTGCATGTAGGGATGGCTGCCTGTAGTAGATTTCGTCAACAAAATGGTCACTGCTAAGCATAAGGGTGTCGCACATCCTACTCTTGAGTGTTTCAAAAGAACACTCATTGGGAACCCGCATTGGTATTGGAGAACTGGATTCAAAATAAACACCTGTTTCATTGTGTTTCATCGATCCATTTGGAAAAAGGAAGGCTAATTTGGAGTTAAGAATGGTCTGACTGCTTGTTTCTCCTAAGAATGCCATAGTATTCAGATTGAATTTTGTTGTGGAGGTTAGTTGTGTGGGACTCTCTGACTTATATAGGGTTCAATGACGCCCAAATGTAGGCGTGACACCCCTATCTGTCACGCCTAAATTGGGCGTCTTTAGTCACGCCCTAATCGGGGCGTGTTCAGTCGCGGCCTAATTGTTGGTATGTCGTGATAAAAGGAGGAAAGTACACAAGCAGAGCGTGTCTTTACATATGCAGTTTTTAATGTGCCGAGACCAGGTTTTTTAGTTTACGCTTCAAATTTCTGCTAGAGTCCTAGTCTACATTATTGTACCAAAAATCACAATATAATAAACATTACACGAATTTGGTCTTATAAACGTCTGAATCTCAAATAAAGTCCACTACAAACAAAAATACTAAATAAACACTAACATAACACAAAAATATAAATAACAACTAGGACTCAGGAGGCCACCGCTGACGACGCGCTTGACGATCGGGCAACTTCCGTCTGACAGGTCACCGAGAAGAGCCTGGCTGAGAAGGGTCTGCCTGGGGAGGGGCTTCCTGAGAAGGGTCCATCTGGGGAGGGGCTGCCTGGGGAGGGTCAGGCTGGGGAGGGGCTGCCTGCGGAGGGTCAGCAACTGCAGGTGAATATGGATGTCCCTGATATGGCGATGCTGGGTGGGGATAATAAGGAGATGGGGTCGCATGTTCTGTAGGTCCTGGCCAATCCTAACAATTAGCCGGAGAATAACCAACATCATCCAAGATGTTGTTTATTTCATCAATAGTCAGTCCAGTGGATGGAACGTCACTGCTTGTCCCACACTGCATGTCACCCTGCCAACTGAAACCCTGATGGCCCATGTCCCCATGCTGTCTCGATTGCTGCTGAGATGATGGATAATAGAAAGCCTGACTGCCGTATGTAGGTGCTATCAGTGGAGGCCTATAGCAACCTTCCATGCGAGGCCTGGGAACTGGTATGGGCTCACGAACATCGGGCATGGCTTTCCGGCGACGCTCTAATCCATGTCCCTCACGTCTCCCATGAGGAACAACCACATGCACCTCTGGGTCATGCTGAAGCTGTGATGGGGGTGCAGGTGGGCCTAGCTCCTCCAAGCGACAACTCTCTCGGAACATGCACATAATACGCCCCACCTCCTGGTTCAAGTATGGTAAGCTGAATCCAGGCCAGTCATTACCGCTACTTGCAGAGTACAACATCTCCAGGCCATCAAACTACCAATCACACAACAAATTCATTAGCCCAAATAATAACGACATTAAAATGTCAATTACTTTACAAATTAAATTTAAAAACACTTACACCACGGCCCATCCTGGAATGGAATTTCGTCACGTATCGTTTCCCATGCTCCCTATACCAAACCATGTGCTCATGGCTTGGTGACATGAACCCAGTCAGTTGGGGGGGCAGCTCTATGTGCTGGTCCCTTCTCTCCCATCGACGGATATAAGGTCTTAGCTTACGACTCCAATCATCCATTTGTTTGCCTCGCAGGGATAGGTCATGCACGCCCTCCAACTTCCTTGGCCTTCGTGGGATTGGCTGATCCCTTCCAAATTGTCGCATGCAACGGTCAGGATGAGAATATTCAACTGTATGGAAGCATATAATTGGACTGGTAGCCATCCACAACAGTTGCTCATGTTCAGTAGCACCAAGGAAGTGATAGTCTGCATATGGTTGCCAAAACACCTGAACAAAACAATTAAACACAGAATTAGGAAAGAACGATGATTACAAACAATGGAAATTATCCAAGTCAACTGACCAAAGGTTATTTAAATCAAAACACGTACCTCATCCCGCGTAAGGGAATCTAATCTTACCCGATACCAGGGAAGGTCGTGTACACGAAACCTGGCTAAGGCATTAAACCTAATTTGAAAATAAATGACATTAGACTACTTATCAGACTCATCAATACGTAGTTAATAAAAGAAAATAAGAACACGTACCTGTAGCCGTAATGCCACTCCTGGTGAGTAGGCTGAGGTATAGCTGGAGCAATGGGTGGGAATCTTAGCCACGCCCATATTTGGAGAAGCACGTGACACCCACCTATGTCACTTCTATCTGGATCTGTACATTCGCACATTTGTCCAAACAAATGTGCAAGGACGGCAGAACCCCAGCTATACCTACCTATGTTTGCCATCTCTCCTGCGAGCAAAGGGACATAGCGACAGCCGACAGTGCTTCTGCCGGATCTGTCGCATAGTAGCCATGACCCAATGATACGCGCAATGTGTGCCTTTGTAAACCGCATAACTTCTATCAAATCTCCACCTACCTCGCCCCAATGCGCATAATTCCTGTCAAAGTAAGACAGGCGCAGAAATCCTCCTCTGAGCTCAGCTTCCTGAGCAGGATGACCGAAGACCTCCTCGACGACGGTGGCCCAGTCATCTGACGTCGCTCCGGTCACGACATTGCCTTCACTGCCTAAACCTAAGATACCAGCCACGTCTTCCAACGTGATGGTCATCTCTCCATGCGGCATGTGAAACGTATGTGTCTCTGGTCTCCACCTCTCAACCAAAGCACTGATAAGCGCAGGATCGATCTAAAGTCAAGTTTAAAATAATTAATGCGTGTGCTCACTTAAAAAGTGCTCGACATTTATAGGAATCACTTCGTATGAATCATTATTCAATTAAAAAAATTTATACCTGAATATGTCGCATGCGTGCGACATGTAAGAATCCTGCCTGTCCTAACATCACCGCAACGATTGCAGGAATATCGTCACAGTCTGGCCCCCCTGTGACTTTACCACGTCGCGTCTTTCACACCCAACATCTGTCCTCATTTCACACAGCCTGTTAAACGTGAGTTTGCTAGATACGCCTCCGCAACACCCCCCACTTATACGGGGTAGGCACAACATGGGTCATAGGATCACTTCCGTCACCTTCGTGATCGGATCCAGAACGTGAAGATGCCGAAGATGATGAATCAACCATCTATGAGACTATTTAAATATAATGAAAACAATATTATAATTAATAAATTAATGTATTACCTTAATTACCTTAATTAAATTACAATACAAATAAATTACATTAACCCTAAACTGAACAATTTCAAATTTAATCCAAATATTTTAATTTGAACAATTAACCCTAAAATCCCACATACTAATCCATTAACCCTAAAATCATTATACCTAAATTAAACCCAAATACAAAAAATTCTAATCCATTAACTAAACAAAAATTCCTAACCCCCTATCCCGTAACCATTTACCCCTAAACACTAACTTAATTTAGTCAAATAATTTAAATTTTACAAATAAATCCTAAACCCTAACGAAACCCTAAACACTAAGTAAATTAACTGCTTCAATTTTAGTTCTCCAACTTAACCCTAAACCCAAATCGTCACCCTTAAACTAAACCCTAAACACTAACTAAACCCTAAACAATAACTAAACCCTAATCACTAACTACACCCTAATCACTAACTACACCCTAAACACTAACTACCCCCTGATCACTAACTAAACCCTAGTCACTAACTAAACCCTAAACACTAACTACCCCCTGATCACTAACTAAACCCTAGTCACTAAGTAAACCCTAATCACTAACTAACCCCTAAACACTAACTAAACCCTAATCACTAACTACACCCTAAACAATAACTAATCACTAACTAACCCCTAATCACTGACTAAACCCTAATCACTAACTAACCCCTAATCACTGACTCCACCCAAAACACTCACTAAACCCTAAACAATAACTAAACCCTAACTAACCCCTGATCACTAACTCCACCCAAAACACTAACTAAACCCTAACTAACCCCTAATCACTAACTCAACCCAAAACACTCACTAAACCCTAAACAATAACTAAACCCTAACTAACCCCTACTCACTAACTAACCCCTAATCACTGACTAAACCCTAATCACTAACTCAACCCAAAACACTCACTAAACCCTAAACAATAACTAAACCCTAACTAACCCCTACTCACTAACTAACCCCTAATCACTGACTAAACCCTAATCACTAACTAAACCCAAAACACTCACTAAATCCTAAACAATAACTAAACCCTAACTAACCCCTAATCACTAACTCCACCCTAACACTCACTAAACCCTAAACAATAACTAAACCATTTACCCCTAATCACTAACTAAACCCTAATCACTAACTAACCCATAATCACTAACTAAATCCTATAAGCTAAAACCTAACATTTTTCTACAACATTAAATAAATTGTGTGGCTCTAACAAATTTAAAAATCAATGAAAGAATATATTAAATAAAACTCATAATTAATAAATTAGCTTACTTGTTGGCAGCGTTTCGGCAGAATTTCGGTGCAGACAAAAATCCCTCAGAAGCTTTAGAGAGAAGGAGGAGCTTTTAGAGAGAAGGCGCAAATGGAAAAAGTGAAGGAAAAGTGAAAGCGGGGGGGCTTATATAGAGGTAGGTCACGCCCAGAATTGGGCATGACCAACAGCCCCAGATTGGTAATATGTTTCAAAACAGCCCCAAATTCGTAATTTTTTATTAAAAATGTATTATTTTGGTTCTTTTGCCTCCAAAGGAACTACAACACCTAGCTTGGTCTTATTCCTGAGCCAGGTGATGGTGTTGCGGCAAACTGGTAAGCCATGTTCAATTTAAGTGTCTAGGCTGCACCTTTTGCCATGCATGCACAATGGTCCATCACCTCATAGGCAGCTTTTCTCCTATATTGAACAAATTTATAGGCAAATAGGCCAAACATCACACCAATCGAAAGTGCAATTACCCAAGATCTTTGCCAATTGTCCAGCAAGAAGTACTGGGCATCTCTACACCACCTCATAATTGCACTGTCCGCAAATGTAGGCTTAATTTTTTGACTTAGCATTTGGCTCAGGTACTTACTTTCTCCTCTTGTAGTTTCCTCTGGTCCATGCAACAAGAGCGTCTCCAGGTTGTATATCTGTTTTTTCCAAAGAAAATATGACCAAACTGTAAAAGAAATTAGGCTAAGTGGAGAATGCTTTAAAAGTGAATGGAGTTTGTCCAATCTGGAAATTGCAGGATAAGCTTTTCATTTACCATGATGTATCCTGTGTCATGAGGGTCCAATTCTTCCATAATCAAAGCCGCATATTCCTCTGCTTGCTTCTGGATGTTTGACAGTTTGTTGGCAGTGGCGCTAAGGCAGATAATCTGCGACCAGAATTGATCGCATGTGATCTAGGAAAATCATAATCAGATTCAGACTAGCAGAATTTGCTGATAAAACAACTTTTGTATGTTGAACAAACTTGGAAAGTAAAGTCTGAATAGTTAGTGGTGAATTAATGATTTTTTACTGTACCTCTTTAATTTCTTCCTTGGTGATTCTGCCATCTGCATCTTTATCAACCCTGCATTCCAAATCCAAATTAATATACGTCATCTCAAGGGTGATATATACTTACAACCCAAACAATTTCGTTCATGTTGTTTAATTTAACCAAAACAATGAATTACATGTCAAAGAATGTTTTGAGCCTAGTATCAAAGCTCTGGTCAGAAATATGATCCCAGAACTCCTTCAACTGGATCTTGTTAATGGAACCCCCCCTGAATACCTCTGTGCCTAGCAAGAGTATCAAAAAGCTTCTCTGCATAAGCCTCAGACTCCTTGTTCAACCCTATAATCAAATCAAATCCAGTGATATAGACTCAGAATTCAGAAACTACTCTATATTTACATTCCTATCAATCATTTGAAGCAACATGGGTGGGGTTTGGTACCTAAGCATTGGGCAAAGAGAGCACGAGGAAGATAGCCATCAGTGGTAGCAGTAAGCTTTTCAAAGTGTTTGGGCGCTTGTTTTGAAAATGATGCCAATCCTTCAGCTGCTTCATGCGATTGGCAGCACTCTGAACTACAGAGGCATCAAAGGATGTTTTTTTCTCAAGCCTCTTCTTGCCCATCAAACCCAATTTATCACCTTCTTCTTCTTCCACCATGTGAACACCATCAGCTGCAGCTTCACTTAACACTGTGTAAGGCCACAGAGTCACGATGAATGTCCATGGTCACCTCAACGTAGTGTTGTCCTTCAGCTTCTTCACCCTGGGATTTGGTGCCACTGTCAAGTCCACCTTCAGTGCCAGTCCTTTCAGCATTAGTGAGTTCCATATCTGATTCATGTTGGTGAAGATCTGCAGAAGTGCCTCCCATTTTTGCTGTTTTTTTTTTTTGTTGTCTGATGCGCACACAAACACACAGACACTGACTCAACGGCACTTTCAGGTGTCTTTCTTCACATTCATTTGTTTCTCTTCTACCTATACCTGCTCGCTTTGCCTTCTATATATGTACGTATGTTGTTAACCTCTTGCTAAGGACAACAATGACAACCATATTTATCAAGGAAAAAGCCATTAAAAGTGACTTTATTTGTCTAGTGTATTACAATGGTTGTCGTCTTTATTTATTTAATAGATATTTAGCTTATCTAAACCACTTGCACTTCTTTAAAGTAAACAATGTATAATTAGTTAATTACAGATAGAAAAATGGTTAAGATATACATCATTTTGACTTTGACCAAAAGATCCAAAACCTAATTTGTCATATTTCAGAAATACAAGGATTTAAATAACCCTTTTTAAAATACATATGGAATAAAATCAATTCTGATCAAATATTGAGAGATTTAAAGCATATTTACCTTCCTTTAAATTATAAATTTATATTACACCTGTACGTTTTCAAGTTGACTGTGATTGCACTCAATGTTTTCTCCCAATATAGACTTTCCTCAATTTATTAGTAACATAATATCTCATTAATATAGGTTTCTGCTAATTATTTATTAGTAACTCACAAAAAAAAGGAGTTTCGAATGCAACTTTATTAAATTTTGCAGAACATGAATGTAATTTCTCATTGCGAAGATTTTAAAATATAATCTTTACCTAAAATCTAAAGATCAATACAATGTAAAAAAACAGTGTATCACCATTGATTTACAGTATTTATTTATTTAAAAATTGAATATATCTGTAATTTTACAATTTAGAAACAAGTTTCCCATTTTCATTGGCGTTAATAGCGACATAGACAACAAGCTACTATTCACAACACTAATATGATTGCCAATGCCCGCTGCCAAAGCCAACAGGATGCTTTCATCATAATAAAAGGTTAAGGCCAGCAAATCAAACCCACACTACGGTTTAAGCAATCTTTCCCGCCGTGGAGATAAAATCCTGGGACCAAGTATGATTTGTTAGGTAATGATCAAATATCATCCAGCAGCCTTCCTCCATTACCTTCGTCCTATATGCTTCAATGTCGAACTAGACCATTTAAAAATTTGTCCAATATCCATTATGTCAAAGCTTGTCGTCACTTTCCAAGTCTTGTTTAGTGTATCCATCATGATGTGGTACCCAATGACTTTTCCTAGAAGCTTCACAACCACCACATACTGCCATGGGGCACACAACCTATCAAACAATAAATTTTCTATATCAACCATAGGATTCAAACAGTTGTTGTCCTAAAAAACTATCATAACCAACATCTGTTGAATGAAATCCACTTTCTGTTGTGGAGTCGGGGCTACCTTGTTGCCCTTCACCTTCTCCCTGAAAATAATGTTGTTTACCTCCTCTTCTACCGTCCGAAGGCTCTTCGTCGGTTCCACCATCTCCCATCCTATTTGCTGACAATGCATAACCCTAAGTTGCACTGATCTCTCTATAATCCATATTAAGTATTACTTAACTTATTTAGTTTGTTATCCGATTTCGTTACTTACTAAGAAATCACATTTTTTAAATTAAATAGATAGAACTAATCTATTAATTTTATGATAATAATTGTAAATGTCAAAGTTGTTTATTAATGTACATACATTATTTACTGTAATAATTAAAAGTAAAAAGTAAAAGAAACCTTTTGTTTTCCAAATGTAATCCCCCTAATGTATTCAATAATATGCAACAGCTGCTGGTAAAAAGGAAAAAGATTTGAAGGGATTAATTATTGGCATTACGGTGACAATTGGAGCATTAATCATAGCCTTTGCTGCGTATCTTAGTTTTAGTTTATTTTTTTTATATGTTAAGCTGTCATCATAATTGATTTTTGTGAAAGTTTACCTGAAATTCTACAACTTCTTCTAAATGGAAACCTTTTAACTAATGTAAGCAAATATATCATGTTTGACCATTGTTTGCTACTACCGAGAGGGATTTTGAACGGCTGCTTCTTGTTTTTTTCCACTGCTTTTGAAGAAGTTACTGTCCATTGTATGTTCGTGAACTTAATGTCATTAGTGTTAGTTGTTCTATGTAGCGTCAATCTAGGTTTAAAGTGCACATGAGATTCCAAAAAGTGAGTCAAATCAGCCAATTGTTTTAAACTCGTACCATAGAGTTAATACCGCAGTTTATAAATAAATCATGCCCCTATGTATGACAAATTACAAATTCATTGAACGATGATATATATCTGTATCCCCAATATGATCATCCTAATTTTTACACAGCTAAATATATTTGTTATATATATTTTACAGCCTATAGTTGTTTGACATTGTTTTAACTAAATTATGTTTTTGGTGTTAGGTCCAAGTTGTTGACTAAGATCGCACATCCAGGATTATTTTCTGACCTGCCAGTTTAAGTTCAGACAACCTCGTATATTTCTTCTCCCATCACCCCAGTGGTTCTCTTGGTTATTTACCATTTTTTTAGGTATGTGCTGTCTGTCATACCTCACCAGATTATGACAAGGTTCTTTATATATTGAAAGTATTGTTTTATAATTAAATTCACTGCATTCTGAGTCAACCTTAGTCTATGAAACATATCTATTTTCTTAAGCTGAGACTTGGATCTTCACCTGGTATAAACCATGTTAAGCCCCGAGCTTGGCCTCTCGGAATCAACATGACTTGCTGTACTGCATCATGCCATGGGGTTAGTGTCCTCCAAAGTATAACCGTTAATAACTTCCACTTGAAAGACAACAACTTTACGTGTTGAAAAATATGTAACACTTACAATTTGTTGCCACTCTCAAATTTGTTCTAAACGCCTGTTTAGCTGTCACATACCTGTCTATGAAACCTCCCAGGTCTAAGCAATGCAGAATAAAGAATTTCAGGTCGGTTGACTATTAGTCCAGTGTTTCCAGTGAAACCATCAATTTCAATGTTAAACTAATTCAGTGTTTTCTCCCTTTCATCATTTACTCAACCTATACCTGTACCTCTGTCTCCTTACAGCATCTATGTCATCATTGAATATTAAACAAGGTCAATTTTGTAGGTGCAACTTTTCAGAAATCCCTACTGAATCTTGCGCCTACACCCACAACCATGTCAGTGAACTCTGATCCACATAGGGAAAACAAAGGAACCCCAGCCTCTCCTGCAATTTCCTTGCCCAGCAATTTCTTTCCATTCCTTGGGGCCCTACCAAAACTGCCCTTTAGGGAATTTAAGCTGTAACTGCATAAAACTTGTCTAGGGTCTTCAAGAACACAACAATCTGTTGCAAGTATTGCTTGGCTTCCCCAACTCCGGCTACGTCGTCAAATGTTACTCCTGTGTTTGGTTCCATCTGAAACTTTGGTTTCCTCCTCAAGTTAACATATCATCAACTTAAATTAGCTTTAGACTGCATGATATGCACTCGATTTTGTGTCAGCCATTGTTCCTGCTTGCTGCAATGAATATTGAGTTTCTGTTAAGTTTGCTATTGTTTTTAGAATTATGAAACCACTTTTATAGGCACACGCCCCTGTTCTTCAACTGCTGATACAAAAACAAAAAAAACAACCATTTGTAAACCTGGTTATACATAAGAGCGGTTCAAAAGTAGTTTGAGGAATCAGAAGTAGGTCACAATGCATTTCACCTTATCAATTGGAAATGTTCAGTTTACTTATTGCCAATGATAAGCAATTTAGTTTGTTGGCTTTTAAACTTAAAATGTACGTTAATTGCTTTACATCCAATCACTGCCCATGCATTGCATTGTGTTCAGACATTTTGGTAATTGATTGTGGTGTTTTACTGTACGAAGGAAGCATATATATTTGTAACTGTATTGATTAATAACCTATCATTAATGTATTTATTAACGACGACTTTCTCAAATGACCCCAAATAATCTGATGTTTATGTAGCCCCCCTTAATGCAAATAACTGCTATGGCTAAATGCAGAAATTTAAATTCTATATATATATATATATATATATATATATATATATATATATTTTTTTTTAACATTGTATTAATTAATTCTTGGAAATTTTTTTAGGTCATTGTTTTTACTCAGTTAACCCCTTAAGCCTTCTTTTAACTTCTTCTATCACCACGAAACACAAACTCCTTCATAGCGTTGCCATCACCGCCGTATGGTGTTGTTCATATTGACCATATTTTTAGGTATGTCCCCTGTTTCTCAGTCTTATGTGTTTAAAACATTTTTGTGAGAATGTCACTATTGCTTTCTCATTACATGCAATGCATTGTGAGTCAACCTTAGTTTTCCGTTTAAGGTTCAATTCAGTGATTAATTCAAATAGTTTGGATTATTCGTTGAATTGAATCTTGAATTGTCCGTTGGACAGTTTGGAAAGTTAACTATTTTATACATAATTTGTACATATAGGTTAAGTATGATTTGTTTAATTTAATGATATTTTGGTTTACTACATATTGCTTTGTTCTCCGAGTGCATACTAGATCGTGGTGAATTGAAATCACCGCTTTCATGTCATGTACTTGGAGACCAATACAAAATGCTGCTGAAATTTCATTAAATTAAAGAAACCATACTTAACTTGTATTTATGAATCATGTATAAAATATAACTTCCTGAATGGGATAGGGCCACACCTTGTTCACATAAACATTGAAATTTTCATGCATATAAGATTTACAATATGAATATGACAATTTAGTGCAAAAAACATGTATCGTAATTGGATGAAAGCACCGCGCATTAGTGAGCAGTACAGAAATGGGGTTGAACAATTCCTCGATTTTACCACATGTAATGCACCTTGTGTGCTTGGAAATTATTTTTGTCCTTGTGTTAAATGTGGGAATGGGAGACGATAGTCACGCAATGACATCAGATCACATCTAATAATATGTCATAGCATCATTTCGAATTACACAAAATGGATATGGCATGGTGAATTGCCAGACATCGCAATAGCATAAACCACTACACAAGTTGATGTAGAAATAGGAGATCGTATAGAAGACATGCTACGCGATCTTGGAGAAGCCAATTTTCGGCAAGCACATGCACCTATATATGACAAATTATAAAGTGATTCAAAGATCCCTTTGTATTCTGAGTGCACAACCTTCACACAATTGTCAGTGGTGTTAGCTTTGGTTAACTTGAAGGTAAGATTTGGGTGGAGTGAACAAAAGCTTCACTAAATTGCTAGTGTTGTTGAAGAAAATGCTTCCTGAAGATAACACTTTGCTGAAATACATACATGCCCTAATGATTATGTCTTGTACAGAAATGACTTTTCTGAAATGCAAAATTGCCCGACATGTGGGGTACCACAATACAAAGTGAACGAAGATGAATGTAGCAATGAATGATGTAGAAACACTAATCGTCCAACAAAAGTATGTTGGTATCTTCCAATTATTCCAAGGTTTAAGCGATTGTTTGATAACGTCGATAACACAAAAATCCTTACTTGGCATGCACATGGCAGGAAAAGTGATGGATTTCTCAAACATTTGGCCGATTCTCCTCAATGGGCGACAATTGATCATTTTGTATCAAAATTTTGGGGACGACCTTAGGAACCTAAGGCTTGGTCTTGCATTAGAAGGAATGAATCCTTTTGGTAACCTTACCATTAACCGCAGTTATTGGCTTGTGTTGTTGATGGTTTACAACCTCCCTCCTTGGTTGTGCATAAAGCGAAAATACATTATGTTATGTATGATGATAGCAGATCCAAGACAGTCAGGAAATGATATTGATGTGTATCTTGTGCCATTGATTGAAGACTTGAAAAAATTGTGGGTTGATAGGGTTGATGTGTTTGACGGAAATCTGTAGGAGACCTTTACCTTGCGTGCAATGGTATTTTGTACCATCAATGACTTCCCAACATACGGGAATTTGAGTGGATATAGTGTCAAAGGCCATCATACATGTCCTATTTGTGAGAAACAGACAGCCTTCTTCCAACAGAAACATGGAAATAAGACAGTTTATACTAGGCATCAAAGATTTCTCAAACTTTATAACCCATATCGGTGATTGAAAAAACCTTTTTATGGAAGTCAAGAGACACAGTGTGCACCTAAACCGTTAATTGGCCATGAAGTTTATCACCTTGTTCAGGACATCGTGAACTTTGGGAATACCCAAAAGAAGGATCCTAATGACAAAAAAATATGGAAGAAAAGGTCAATATTTTTTTATCTTCCATACTGGTCCAATCTTGATGTAAGACATTGTATAGACATAATGCATGTTGAGAAAAATGTCTGCGATAGTTTAATTGGAACACTGCTTAACATTAAAGGAAAGACAAAGGATAATTTGAAATGTCGACAAGATTTGGTTGACATGGATATACGCGAGCAGTTGCATCTGATTAGTAAAGGTCGACAAACCTATTTACCCCCAGCAAGTCACACATTGTCAACAAAAGAGAAAAAAAGCTTTTTGTCAATGTCTTCGTAGTCTAAAGGTCCTACAAGGATACTCTTCAAATATCAAGAGCCTTGTTTCCGTGAATGACCTCAAATTGGTAGGGTTGAAGTCTCATGATTGTCACGTGTTAATGCAACAACTACTGCCTGTAGCGATTCGGGTTATATTTCCCGACAAAGTTAAGGTTGCCATAACTCGGTTGTGGTTTGTGTTTAATGCCTTATGTAGGAAAGTAATTGACCCGACAAAGTTGGATGATTTGGAGAATGAGGCAGCTATTGTCCTTTGTCAATTGGAAATGTTTTTTTCACCTTCCTTTTTTGACATAATGGTCCACTTAATTGTTCATCTAGTCAGGGAAATCAGGTTGTGTGGTCTTGTGTTTTTACGCTAGATGTATCCAATTGAGCAGTACATGAAAGTCTTAAAAGGTTATACTAAGAATCAATACTAACCAAAAGCTTCCATTGTTGAAAGGTACATTGGCGAAGAATGTATTGAGTTCTATTCTGAGTACATTGATACAGTTAAACTTATTGGGGTCCCTGAAAGTCGTCATCACCAGTCATGGGGAGGTAAGGGTACACGAGGATTCAATGTTGTAAGTATGAGTCGACAGGAGGTTTTACAACCGCATTTGTATGTTTTGAATAACACGCCTGAGCTAATGTCGTACTTAGAAACTCATAAACAACATGTCACAGAAACTCACCCTAAAATGAACAAGATGAAGGTGTTGCAAGAACATAATAGAACTTTCATAACCTGGTTTAAGGCAAAACTCTTGAGTGACGACAATGCTTGCTCAACATTACAACATTTAGCTGTTGGTCCAAATTTGAATGTACCTACTTGGAATGAATATGATATAAACAACTATTTCTTCTACACAAAGTCACAAGATGATAAAAGTATTGTGCAAAACAGTGGGGTAACTGTTGACGTTGATTCGTTTCACTTTTGTGGTGCATCTGATAACAACCCAATTCGAGCGTCGATGCCATACTTTGGAGTTATTGAAGAAATATGAGACCTTGATTATAGTGCATTCAGAGTTCCTGTTTTTAAGTGTAAGTGGGTTAATGGAAACACCGGTGTGCATCAAGATCGTTTTGGCTTTACTTTGGTTGAAGTCGATAAGGTGGGTTACAAGGACTAGCCTTTCATCATGGCAGAATAAGCAAAATAGGTGTTTTACATCCAAGAACCGTGTGACATAAGATTTTCAGTGGTTCTACAAGGAAGAACATCTATTATCAGTAATTATTTTCATGATGATGCAACACTGGATATTTGTGAAATGCCTGCTTTCTCCACACGAATGCCCTCCATAGTTGAAGACAACGATGTTGATGCTGAACATGCAAATCAAAATGATCATGATGAAGGTTTATGGGAGAACATGAATATCTAACTACTTACTATCAAAGTAATGTATTTTTTATATATAGCTTTTCCATTTATTTGGTGTAACATTAATATTTACAATGACATACTTTTATGTTCTCCATGTGACTTATGTGCTTTAGTTGTTTTTTTTTTTTTTTGCAGAGTCATGGCCACACCCCTATCGTCCCCTCCTCATTCACAACATGATTGTTCAGAGTCGATGCTATGAAAAGTAGACAATCGACCTGGATAAGAAACTTGACTGTTAGAAACTTGGATCAGTCAAGGCCAACGGTTAACGTAAATCCTTCAAGTGGGATAGCATTAAGCACACAAAGAGAAATTTCATAGCTATCTTGGGGTTATGGCAAGAGAAAAAATTCCTATAGTCCATTGTTCGATGAAAAAAGTTTCAGAATCATTGAAGAATCTAATATGGGAAGACATATTGGTAAATATGATACAAAATGTTTAGCACAAACTTAAGTTAAACGTAATGTCCTTGTAATCCTTAACTGTAACATTTTATTTACCAATGCAGGGTAAATTTGATATCCCAAAAGCAACGAAAGCCAAGAAGAAGGTAATGTCATTGGTTAGCACTAGATGGAGGACATTCACGTCTTCGTTAACAACAAAATACGTATATGCAGATGTAGAGAGCCAAAATCAAAAGGATCCTTCAGTTAAATATGGTCTAGATCCACAAACTTGGGAGGAATTTGTTGCTAGCCAGAAAACCCCAAATTGGCAAGTTAGATGTCAGTGTATGTTTTAGATTAATTTTATTATTGAAATGAATTGAAATTGGATTCACTCAATGTCATTGTTTCGAAATTATGACAGGGAATAAGAAAAAAGGCACAGAAAATTCAAAAATTGAATGAATGCCCTTACATACTATCTTGTGTGTGTTATGATTTGTTAGAAAAAAAGCTACTTGAGGAGAAAATGAAGAAAAGACAACAAGATGCAATGAATACTAAGCATTTCTCAAATGTGAATGATCCTCTGTCTCCAATTCCACGACATGTGATGTGGAAGATGACTCGCACAAAGAAATATGACATCTAAGATGGCACAAGAAATATCTGATAAAATTGTGAGCTCAATGAAAGGTTTCATTTATTATTTTGTTGTGTAAGCTATCAATGAATTGATTATTTGTACCTTTGGTTGTTGCAAGACGCGTTACAAGAACAGATGACACAAGGAAGCTTTGTTTCTCAGGGTCAACAAGACATCCTAAAGGCTACCATTTGACGATCGGAGCACCCTGGCCGGATTTGTGTTGCAGGGACCGGTGTCACCATCAGTCAATACTTTGGACATGCATCACGTGCCTCTAGTAGTTTGTGTGGATCCATCAGCCTTGAACAGTTGGCTGGTATCATAAAAGACCTAAAGGAAGAATGGAGGAGAGAAGTACAGGAGGAAAACAAACATAGTCTGGAGAACATGATACAAGAATTGGAGGAGAAAATGAAAGAAAAATTGAAGGAAGCAATAAAAATTGAGTTAACCCAATTGGAAACACAACAACCTACCCCAGTTGACGCACAGATACAAGAATTAGCTGCACGTGTTAGCACTAAGGGAAGTTGTGCTGAAACTGCAGTCAATCCTTCTGGGGAAGAAAATGCTACTGTTGTGGTGCCATGTATGGGGTTGTACATTGAATCTCATGACAAACCTAGTTGCGTTGGCAAAAGTTTACGATGGAACCTCCACAATAAACAATGTCAACTACACAGATGATGCTGTAAGGGTCAGTGTTGAAAAAGTTTATGACGGGGACACGGAAGTTCCATTTTTGATGTCAAAGATTAAGTATGTCAGACAGACCCTTCAGACATTTGTCGCATGGCCCACACGTTTGGTAAAACCCTTAGTGCAAAAGGTATATAATTGTTTTACAGTAAATAACTAATATTTCTTTCATAAATTTTTGTTAGTAACATTAGGTTTTTTGTTATTATTGTCAAACACATAGGATTCACACAATTCTTCAAAAAAAAATCCCTATAGAGTTGTTGTGAGATGGGTTAAAGTTTGGGATTGCAAATGTTGAGACATCCTTCTTCATAACATATTCGGATATTAATGAAATTATATCAGGTGACAAATACTTGAACATATCTATACTACAACTGTGGATAATGTAAGTAAAAGAGCATTAAATGGTGGTTCGTTAAGTATTGATTTATATATGTTACAATATATATGTTTAACATGTTGTTATTGACTTCAAATGTTAATAAAAGGTTTCTAGATCAGTGGAGTACAACATTGGGTCATGGTGCGGTGTATAGATTCCTTGAGCCTCAAATGATACACAATACAAAGGATAGACGTGCTCAATGTCAACAATACATTCAAACATGGGTGAAGGAATCACAAAGAGAAGTGTACCTAAGAGCTTATTTGAATCAGTAAGTAATATACAACTGGTATAAGGACATTAAATAAATGTCATCATTATGTGGCTAATTTATTTCAAATGCAAGGCCCATTGGCATTTTTTTGTTCTATGTCCTATGAATAATACAATTGTGTGATTTTGTTCATTACGTAAGAAGCTAGACATTCGCATCAAAGTCATACTTAACAAGTTAGTTGTTTTAGAAACATCATATTTAACCCATGCAAAAAAAAAATTCAAATTTAGGTACGCAACAAGAAGGTCATGTGTTAACCAACTTGTTTCTTATTTTGACTGAACCAGTGCACTTAAGACATTGAATACTAGTGTCGATGGTAAATGTAACGCAGCTACAGCAAATTGGATAGAAGTCAAGGTTAGTCAATTAATTGACCTTCATTCTCCATTGTTTTAATTTTGTAGGAAAGTAATTGTGACATTTAAATAATGTTCCTCAATTTAGAGCCACGTTCAAAAAAGAAGCTATGAATGTGGGTATTACGTAATGCATTGGATGTGGAACATAGTAATTGGGGGTTTGAATAATGAATGGACCAAAGTATATTAAATTGAAAACCTTTGCCGTATTAGTTTTGGAAATAAATGTTTTGATGTTTTACATGTCATTGACTGGTCTGTATTTATGTTTATTGTTGCAGTGGTTTAGTGATGGAACAACGTTAGATGTGGAGAACATAACAACAATAAGGAAAAAATGGCAGCATTTTTGTTAGAATTTAAAAAAGAAATCATTGTAGGTAGGTTTTTCTGGGGTTGTAAAGTTTTATCAATTATGTTGATACTATTCAACATTGTATACATTATTATGTAGTTGTGACAATTATTTCAGGATACAATTACATATGTGTATTTATTTATGTTTATTAGGATTCGTCTGCAAGAAAGGCCAAAATGTATATGCATTGTATTTTGTGCAGCAAATGAATCTACTTTGTAGGGCATTCTTTAGGCGGAGATGGTGATAGTGATGCTGGTACCCCATTTCAATGGATCCAACAGTTATTAGGTTTGACAACTACAATTATGAAGTTTTAAAATTGGAATTGGTTTTGAATTATGCAGGTTTTTTTAATTTAATTTGAAGTGGGTGTTAAGTTTTTTTTGGCTCACCTTCATTCAACCAACACGCAGACTCAATGAGAGACTTAAGCCATGACATTGCAAATTGGTGTTGTGTAGCTATCAATGTTTTGCCTTGCTGCTACTTGATAAATGTGTGACAATGAGCATGCATTATACTAATTTATTTTCGAACAAATCAAAAGGCTTATTGTTGTTTCATATGGGTTGTGGCTGTGGATACTTAATTAACATGGTCTATTTTTGTTTTTTAGATTAATCATGGAGACATGATAGTTTGAAGTGTTACTCACATAAGTAGCATGCAGACTATACATTTGGCACTACAGTTGATGGAGTCCTATAGAAAAATCTTGGGGCATAGTGTGAAAGTATCAAATGCAATTTGATGGAAAACATTATCACCCAATTGAATAATAGAATTGCCAAGATAATGTTGAGAAAAATACACATGGATCAATTTCATCATAATTGATGAGTCTCTTACTCCAGTTCTTCATAATAACAAAGCCCCAGTTGGTAAAAGAGCCTATGGAGGCCACTAGAGTAGAAAGTGGTTTGAAAAGCAACTTCACTTTCACTCATGATGTGTTGTTTTCTCTTCATTCATGTAAGCCCTCTCTCCCCCTTCACCTTTTGGTCATGGAGCGTTTTAATTGTGTATTGTTAACTAAGCTGTTATTTTGATGTAGGTTTTCTTGCATGCATATGTATGGTTTATCTTGTGAAGATGTTCTACAACTATAACAGTGGTGCCGAAATTAGAAAAGAAGCAAGTGTTTGATGGAGAGAAGGCTAATTTGCTAGTTAAATATCTCAGAAAGAGCTTTGATTCAAGCATGACTAAGAGCTATGAATGGAGGGTTTCCTAGTTGGAAGCCATAGGTAAGATGTTAGAAGATAAATAGAAGGAAATTACAAAAGCTCTATATAAGGACCTTCGAAAACCTCGACTTGAAGCATTTATAACCGAGGTCTTCAATTTCTTGCTTTTAGAAATTTGTTTATATGCTTCCTGTGCCTTCTGTTAGCCATTAATTTATGGAATTCTTTCCTTTTGATTTTTTTTCTCCATTCCCTTTTGTCATGATGGAATTTGATGTTTCCATTTGTCCAGTAATCTCCTCAGCCTCACCATCATCATCATGGTCACCAGATTTGATGTAAGTGTTTCTTAATGTAGATATCCCAAGCTAAATCCTCATGTAGTGAAGCACTTAAAGAGCTGAAAGAATGGATGAAGCCTGAGAAGGTAAATTGCCAAGAAAACACTAGTTTCAACATGGCTTTAATAATTAACAATGAAGCTTCATTTTTTTTTACCCTTTTAGGTGAATGCTTCTATCACAACATATCCATCATTAGTAGAGATTGTGCCAAAATCACTACGGGTTGTCTTGGTCATCTCAACATGGAATTTTCCTTTCTGTATGTAGAAGATGTTCCCTTTTCACACAATTGACATATCTAAACAGCATTTGGTAAAAATTGAGAACAGGTTTTCTTCATCTTAATCAATTTCTGAATCTGTGGATCTGTTGTCATGGGATGTATTTGTCCTATAAATAAATTTCTTAGGTCCTCTTTAAGTTTTCATTATGGAAGTCAAATTTGACCAGTTATTTCAAGCTCTAAAATTATTTCTACTCTTTGTATATGAATTTAGCCAGAGGTTAATATTCCCTGGCTTAAACTTTCAATAAATTAGAGCCAAGTCTATAATACTTTTGTAACATTCTCCATATCAACATAATCTTTTGATATTCATCAATCATGACTTTTCACTATCTAATTGTTGACTTGGCATCTTCTCCATGTCCTTTGCTTTCCATTGATTAGTTCTTATTTCCTATCTTCAATGTTATCAATGGATCTAGTCATTGGAGCCATTTCCGCAAGCAATATTGTGGTCCTAAAACCATCATAATTTTCTCCAGCAACATCATCACTAGTTGCAAATTTGATCGAACAATATCTACACAACTATACCATAAGAGTTGTTAAATGGGCTATTCCCCAAACATCTGCACTCCTGGATCAGAAGTGGGATAACATACTTTATACAGGTAATGTGTCTTCTAATTCATATTGTATCAATATGACAATATCCTACAACATCATACCATATCAAACAGATTCATCAGTCTTAAAGAATGTATGCAATGTGAATAGTAAAATATCAGTGTTAATAGTATGGTCCAATTGTTTGATATCATTTTCTTTTGAAGCTGTATGAAATTTGACTCTAATTTAACACACCCCATATAAATATCTAATTGTAGTAATTACTTTTCATAAGTTGCATAAAGAAATTTGAGTTGACACAGTTGAAGCTTTCACTTGATTATAAAGTCACATGTATTTAGTTCATTTAACATGTTTACATCATACTAGTGTTTCATTTTTTCAGACCAGCTTTTTGCAGGTAGTGCTAGAGTAGGTAGCATTGTCATGACTGCTGCTGTAAAGCATGTTACTCCAGTGATTCTAGAACTTGGAGAAAAGTGCCCAACTATTGTTGAATGAAATGTCAACTTACAAGTAAAATCATCAATGGATCTTCTTATTTACACATCAATGTAATTTCATGTATAACAATCATTGAATTTTCAGGTTACTACAAGGAGGATAATAGCTGGCAAGTGGGCATGCAATAGTGGACAAGGATGCTTTTATGTTGATTATATCATGTCAAGAAAAGAGTTTGCCTCAAAGCTGGTAACATTGCCTCAATATTACAAAATTATGTGTGCTTCCTATTAAAATATATTAGGCAAAATAATTTGTCACTCATCAGGTAAATGCCTTAAAAGAAGAATTGGAACAATTTTTTTAGAAAGATGCTATGGAGTCAAAACACATGTGAAGAATTGTGTCTCTAAACCAGTTTGCGTGTCTTGTGAATGAATGTCTTCGATGAGGACATTGTATCTAACCAAATTGTTTTGGGAGGTTAGAGGGATGAGAAGAAATTGTGAGTTGCATTCCCTTTTTAAGTTTTAAGATTGCAAATATTACTTATACTTGCAGTTGGCCATCAAGACTCATGAAGTTGCATTTGGCACAACAATTGGCCATACATTTGCCTATACACATACTATTATATCACTGTAAGAAGAACAACTTAATAAAGTAACCACTTCCACTAAAAACGTATTTTATTATTGTTTTTGTGTCTTATAATGGAGGCGTCATTAATGCACTAAGCTTATGCACTGGCTGAGCATGATTGACAAGGTTCACTCTTCTCTTCTCTTCATCTGCCATGCAAAGCTACAACTATGTACAGTTCTAAGTGGATTTTTTTTGTCCTTTAAATCCTTTGTGTATGACAGGTTCGGGATTTGAACCTAATAGATATTTGAGAATAATAATATTTAGTTGGAATTTTTTTTTATGTCTCTGTTCATAACATGTAATTTCTTTGTAATCCTTTCTGGTACAATTAGATTGGGTTGACCAGGTGACACTTTGATCCATCCTCATTTTGCTCTTTTAGCAAATGACATGAATATTTATTTATCATTTATTTAAATATGCTTTATATGAATTAATGATCATTATTTCACCTTATAATCAACTACTTAGTGTATGGAAATTTATTTTGTAATAATTTTGCTTGTGTTGCAATTTTTGTATCCTAGTAGTATAATACTTTATTTCACAAATTCCTTTACCTTCCATCACAGATCATAAGGGAAAAATACATAAGGTAGAGGAGAAGGACCATTTACAGAAACAAAAGGATTGAAGCTGATGAAGATACAAGGAATAGAAATGTAGTTGATCATGAAGAGCATTCAGATGTAGAACATAATAGTCTAAAAAATAACCATGGTAAAATAGAAAATCTACAAGGTTCTCGTACAGATTGGTGTGATTGCATTATGCCATTAAGGTTGCAGAACTACATTGTAATATGTTGTCATTAACCCTATGTCATACTTAGGTTAGGTATGCTATCATAAAAACAGTAATACCCTGTCATTTTGTTCATGCAGTGGAATGCCCTACTTGTAAATAACATGTGAATAATGAAAGTTTGTGAAAGAAAAATCTAATGTTGTTGCTAATAATATGTTTTAACTGTAATTGGAAGCACGGGTAGAAAAACAACTAATAATGACTATTTTTCTGGTATCTTATGCAGTTTATGTGTGTTTGGGTTTCTAATAATTTTATAATTTTTTAAAAATTAAAATTTTTTGAAACAATGGTTTCTAAGACGGTTTTATCCAAAAACCGTCTTAGAAGCCTTTATAAAAAAATTTCAACAATGATTCTAAGACCGTTTTAGGCTAAAATCGTCTTAGAATGTCACCATTCTAAAACAGTTTTGGCCTAAAACTGTATTAGAAGCCTATAAAAAAATATTTCAACACAAAATCTTTTAAGTTAAAATTGTCTTAAAATGTCACAATTCTAAGACGGTTTACTGGACCAACCGTCTTCGAATCCTTTGATACGAAGACAGTTCAATAACCGTTATCGAAAATCTTATCTTTCAACGACACTCGCAACAATGACGATTGGAGAACTGTATTTGTATGGGTAAAATAATCGTCTTAAAAAAGGTACCTTTGTAGTAATGATTACATTAATTTCACATATTTTTTCAATTATTTTCTCTTTCATTCCATTAGTTTCACATAATCAAACTCAACCTAAAAGAAAAAAAATTGTATATAAAATTATATAAATATCCTAAATAAAAAAATGAGATAAAATCTAGATATTCATGATAATCCTTCCTTCCTAGATCATTTCTTCCTATTTTTTTTCCGTTAAAACAAACATACCTTAAATAATATATATAATTATGTCAAACATATTCTTCAGTCACCAGCCAATCATCTATAACAATTGACTTTCCCTTTTTAATTTCATGTCAGAATAAAAATTCAACTTCATTTTATATTAATTATATATGAACCAAACTAGCACACAAATAAATAAGAACTAGCTGGCGTCATCGAATTACTATTTTCTATGTATACTACATATAAATCTTTGAGTAGCTCCGATCCCATAAAAATTAAATGGAAAATGGTAAATGATACTAATGGATTTTCGTGCCAAATGCACGAAAGCTTATAAACGGTACGCAATAATATTTTAATTGAGAAGAAATATAAAATAAAAAATGAAAAGAATTGATAGCTAAGATTAAAATTTCAATTTTTAGTACATTACATTTATCTAGTTACGAGAATACTACTTACATGGTTAAAAAAGACTTTTTATATAGATTTTACGACCAATGTCTATGGAGCTAATATAAAAATCAAAACTTTTAAATCGATTGTTAATTGATCTTAAAAGTTAAATTTTAGATCTATTTTTTAAGTAATTGATCTTAAAAGCTAATTTTTTAGATCAATTTTTTAAGTGACCTATCTAAAAAATAATTATTTAAATCCATAAAAAATATGATGAATAAAAAATTCGAATTTTAATCTTAACCATCCTTTTTTTAATTATAATCTTACTGCTAAAATTAATTCTTGTCTTTTCTCATTTTGATTTTTTTTCATTTATTTGAAAGATTTTCTATCAACTTGTACTCATCAATTTCCATCTTTTTACTGGTTAACTAAATTAATTCAATATTCCCAATAAAAAAATCTACCAAGAATACTGATTGGTAAAAATTTTAAATTTACCTCGTCTTTACTCCGTTAAAAAACACAACTGTATGATTTAAAAAAACAGCCACTATTGCATCGTGCAATTCGTGCAGGGAATGCTTCGTAACAAATAACATTCCTCAAATTAAATCTACGTTCCAAAATTTGCGTATATAATACACTTAAAAATAAATTTTCTAATTCAGAAACCAATCAGCTTTTTTACGGCTGATTTTTAAAAATAATATAAATTAAATAATTAATTTGAGATTTGGGGTGGATTTGAAACAAATTGGGGATTTGGTGCACTCAAACATGTCTGGTTTGGGCGTGTTTAAACACACCTCATTTGGGCGTGTTTAAACACGCCTAAACCAGGCGTGCTTGAGTCCCTTATCCCCTATAAAAAGTCCCAAAATTTCACTTTTTTACCATTCATACCATTTCATCTTCTATCTAAAAGTTTCTCTGCCTTCTCTCTAGAGTTTGGGAGGATATTTTCTGAAGCGAAACCCTGCCGAGTGGATATTTTTTGAAGCGAAGCCCTGTCAACAAGTAAGTTGATTTAACAATTTTGCATATTATTTTATCTGTTATATTTTTTAATTAGAAAAA
>CM023958.1:16322510-16335191 GCA_013407115.1 Glycine latifolia | reverse complement strand
CTCATAAGATTCACTAGTTTGAAAATAAAAACTCATCAAATGAAGAATGTACTACTCATATATTCATTAACACTTGCATGAATTTGACTAAATAAAAGAGAGTATCACTACTAGAAAAACAACATTCAACATCGGTTATTTTTGACATTTCACATCGATTTTGAACCGATGTTGAATTAGGCGACGTTGAAAGTGTGGAAGTTAACATCGATTTTCAAAACCGATGTTAACGAAAAGTAAACAACATCGGTTTTTAGTAAAAATCGATGTCGCTATCTAATAAATAAAATGTAAAAAAATGTAAAAGCTGGAACTTCAACATCGATTTTCTTAAGAAAATCGATGTTGTAGTCTAAGTTAACATCGATTTTCTTAAGAAAATCAATGTTGTTTTTTTAATATTTTGTCTATTTTTTTTAATTTTACCAGTTCTTCAACCTATAAATTATATACCAGACATCCAGCCAATTTCATAATACAATACAATAAAATAATATTTCAATAACAAATAAAATTCAATAGTGTCAATGTACATAAAAATGATTTCCTAACTAAATGTTTATATACAATTGTTTAAAAATCCCTTAACCACCTAATCTAATATTTCATCTCTAACTTTAAGATAAAATGTAGCTTACTGAACCCTAATAGCCTTCAATCTCTCGACTTGGAGTGGTCTTTCATCAGTGAAATACTACATGACATAATAAAACATAATTTAATAAGTATAAATAAAAACAAGTAAAATAATTAAAATTAGTTTTGAATTAGACAATTACCATGTCCCAGTTATCCCTGAAGCCTCCTTGAACTATCATGGACATCCAATGCATGACATAATAGCCACACTTAGTGCTTCCTTTTTTCTTATTACACTAAATTCAATAACATGGTCAAAGTTAAACGGAAATTAGTGCAAATGGTAATAAAAATTATTTTGAATACATAAACCATGATTTATTAAAAGACTTACTTTAAGCGCAATCCATTTAGTAGTAGCCTTTGATTTATTTCCTTGAGTGTCATGGAGTCCCTACAAAGCACTGCTTAAGAGAAACATGCATGCATATTGTACAATTAACATATTCATGTGTTAGAAATAAAAATAGAAATGTCTGACAAATTACAACCTACTTGTTAATAATTCCTTTGAGGTAGTTATCAGGCTTGTGGTGCAACGAACAGAACCACACAACAACATTGGCCTTAGGACATATAACGACCAGTTGCCAATGTGCACTGCATTGGAGAAAAAGAAGTTATTAGACTTCATACATTAATTAAATTCTTTTGTACATTTTTACTTACCCATTCAAGTACACTGCAAGGTAAACATCTTTCTGTGATCTCTGCATCCATTTCTTGATATAGTCCTCAGATTCAAATTGAGATTACCCAGATCTCTGTATGGACTGTGGCTCCATGAATCCATACACATCGGCATGATCCGATTGCAGACATAACTCAGTCATATGCCTATTGTTTTGAAAATAAAGTCAATTATGCAAGAATATAAAACAATTAGTTATATAACGGTAGCTAATTGAAAGTGACTTACAGAATCCACAGTCGTATAACGGAGATGCTCAGACATTGACCACCATGGATGATCTCAGAAATATCCTCATGCTTTATGTACAATGAGAAGTTCTCAACCTGCAGCCCGAACATAGTAGGGTCCCATTGCACCTGCATGGGTCTGAGGAAAAGATCGGCAATATGTTCCGGCTTATGTACAGGTTTCGCCGATCCCTCAGGTACCTGTTTATCCTACACAGTTAAGAAACATAAGTGAACGACCTTCTTGACTTTATATGAGACAAATCATTCTTAAATGAGAAGAAACAAGGGAAAAATGAAATACCTTGTTCAAAATAGCCTATACAAGATGTGTCGGCCAAGCAAGGAAGGTGTTAAGGGTCTGCCCCACTAACTGAACCTCGTCAGTGGGTACAGGGATGCGAGCCTCAACATCTCGAACTTCCTCAACACCCACCTTGACCTAATCATGGGCAAGAGTGACGCTGTGCACAGTTGTCGACCCCTCATAAACTCTTCCAAGGGCAACCAGGCGGGGAGGATTGCCATCGACATACAACCCACGCCTGTCAGATGCACCCATGTCTGGGTCATTCACCGAGGGATCCACACAGCTTCTCTTGGTGCTGACACGGGCACCATAAGAACATGACTGAAGCTCTGGAGGCGGCATGGCACCCTGAGACTACATCTGGGACTGCATCTGGGACTGAAGGTGGCTAAAGGATATCATTATTTGCTGTGTAACTCATTCAGTGATCGACTTGATGACTTTTTCAATGATAGACTGCTCCAGCTCTACCCTGATGTTATCTTTCAGTTGATCCAAGTCTTCAAGCGCCATGGACCTCGACTTGCGAGAGGTTAATGGAGCCGGTCCGAAGTACTGTGTGATGGTCACACCGGCTCCAGCACCACGGACACGACCAGGGTGCTCTGGTCGTCCAATGGCAGCAGTCAGGACATCCTGATGTCCACTGGCGACAAAGCTACCCTGTGTGGATTGCTCATCCAGGGAATCCTGCAATGAAAATAAGTAGAACATTAGTTTTGTAATTTGTGAGGCAAAAATTCATTAAAGGTGTATGAGCTTGTTGTTTGACTTACAATCCTCTCTGCAATCTCACGTGCTACCTCAGAAGTCATTTGCCCAATTTTTTTGGTGCGAGTCAGCTTCCACTTCACGTGTCGTCTCATAGGGGACGGAGGATGAACGATGGTCTCCGTGCTATCATCATGGGTTGCTTCCTCCAATTGTTTCTTTTGTTTTTCCTCCATCAATCTCTTCTCTAACAAGTCGTAACCCCCGCGAGACAACACGTGAGAGGTAGTGTTTAGCTTCTAGATGGCCTGGGCCTTCTTTCTAACATCCTGTAAGAATTACACATATAGGGTTAAAAAAAATGTGCTTGTTTGACTTCATAATTGTGAAATTGTAAAACAATGTAACTCATCTAACTTCTCAGGAAGTGGCCCTACGTGTCTCACAGAATTGGTGCCACTTTTCCTTACTGATGTCGTATTTCTCACAGACAATGTCGGCATCGTCGTCCTTGCCTTGTGCCAGAGCCCATTTTGAGGTCAGGTCAGACTTAAACTGCCTCCATCGCCCTCCTACTGTCTACAAAATTTTCTTCTTGGTCCGTTGGTTGGACACTTCAGGTATATCAAATTCAGCCTACGTTACAATCAAGAGGGTTTAACAGTTACAATAACATTTAAATTGTATTATTACAAACAATCACATTGGACAATTAATTGTAATACCTAAATGTCCTCCCAAATCAACTTCTTCTGTGCTGCAGTAACTTCCTTCCAGTTAGTAATGGTCACATCCACCTTGTCTCTACCCACGATCCCTAGATACGTCCTCAATGTCTTTGCTTGAGGACCATCAGCTTTCCCAGTGGCAGGATCCACATGAACCATTGGTCTGTCAGCACCAGCAGGTCTGGTAGCCAGTGACCTCAGTTGTGTCACTTTCCTAGTCTTCTTCGCTGTAGACGGCGAAGGTGCTGACTCAGGAAGAGGAGGTGCTTACTCAGGACGAGGAGAGGAGCTCGGTGGTGTAGTCATGATCCTGTTAAAAACAAAAAGATTGATAAGTAAAGTTAACTGACAAGTTAGGTTACTTATGACATTGTAAAAAATGCAATCAAGTTAATAAGGCAAAAAAATTATACATTAAATGATGTTAATTAATTCTCTTTCATCATGATCATTACGATTTGCATGAACATCGTCATCGTAATCTTCTCTATTGACGTCAGGCATTTGTGTCGAGAATTGAGTGACACCAGTATCAACGGTGGAATCATCATCATCAAGAGTAATACCAATGATTTTTCCATGTAGTATCACTAACCACCTTTCATCACATGGATCTTGAACATAAAACACTTGTTTAGCTTGTTCTGCCATGATGAAAGGTTCATCTTGATAAGCTAGCTTGTTAAGATCAACCAAAGTAAATCCCAAGTCCTCGGTCCGCACACCGCTATTGATATCAACCCACTTACACTTGAAAACACACACACTGAATGTAACATAATTAAGCTCCAAGATGTCATGAATGACTCCAAAGTAAGGCATGCACGCCAAACGGGGATTGTGGTCATGCACAATAGCGAAGTGTTGTGACTCAGCCCTAAGGCTAACCCCACTATTTTGCATTGTGCTATTGTTATCTTGTTGTTTTGTATAAAATGAGTACTTGTTGATATCGTATCCCTGCCAACTTCTAACATTTCTTTTAGGCCCATCTGCTAACTTCCTCATTGTTTCAGATGAAGATTCATCACTAAATATTGTATCTTTAAACCAATTCAGGAAAGTCTTGTTATGCTCTTTCAACAACCTATTCTTCGTCATTCTTGGATTACTTTCATTGACTAAGGCTTCATGACAAACTATGTATGGCAGAACTTCATTACTGTTATTCAGGACATACAAATGAGCTTGTTGCAATTCCTGTAAACCAGACGTTATAACATGCAACCCTCGTGAATCTTTTCCTTCCACTCTATCGTCATATCGGGACTTGGGAAGCCCAACAGGTTTTGCCTTTTCAAGGTACTCTGAACAAAATTCTACAGCTTCTTCTTCAATGTACCTTTCAACTATGGATGCTTCAGGGCGGTGTAGGTTTTTTGTATACCTTTTCAAGATCTTCATGTATCACTCGACCGAGTACATCGACCATAAATAAATGGGACCACACCATTTAATTTCCTTGACCAGATGAACAAGTAAGTGAACCATTATGTCAAAAAATGAAGGAGGAAAATACATCTCTAACTGACACAAGATAATTGCCGCCTCTTCTTCCAAGTCATCTAACTTTACAAGGTCTACGACTTTGGTACAAATGGCATTGAAGAAAAAGCACAACCGAGTTATAGCATGTCTCGAATTGCAACGACTAACTATTGTTGCATCAACACGTGGCAATCATGAGACTTTAAGCCACTAGTTTCAGATCTTTGATCTACACAAGGCTCTTAATATTTGAAGAGTATCCCTGTGGCACTTTCACTCGGCGCAGACACTGAAAAAAACTTATATTCTCCTTTCTTGACAAAGTGGGACATGCTGGAGGCAAGTATATTTTCTTACCATCAGACCTAGGATGTAACTGCTCACGTATACCCAGCTCAATAAGATCTTGACGAGTGTTCAAACCATCCTTTGTCTTGCCTTGAATGTTAAGTAGTGTGCCGATGACACTGTCACACACATTTTCCTCCATATGCATAACATCGATACAATGTCTAACATCTACATCAGACCAATATGGAAGATCAAACAATATCGACCTCTTCTTCTATATGCAAGTATTACCTTTCTGCTTCTTTTGAGTCTTTCCAAATACAGTATGGATGCCCTCAACCTGCTCAAGAACCTGCTCATTGGTTAACGGAATCGGTGCAGTTTCATGCTCTTGACTTCCATTGAACGCTTTTTTCAATCGCCGATAAGGGTGATAAGGTTTCAGAAAATGTCAATGGTGAGTGTAAATGGTTTTTCTACTATGTTTAAGTTGTACGTAGCTTGTGTCTTGTTCACAGATAGGGCATGCACGATGGCCCTTAACACTGTATCCACTCAAATTCCCGTAGGCTGGAAAATCATTAATGGTACAAAATAGCATTGCACGCAACTTAAATGTCTCCTTTCGATACCCATCAAACACGACAACCCCCTCGTCCCATAAGTTTGTCAAGTCTTCAATCAAGGGACTAAGATAAACATCAATGTCATTTCCTGGCTGTCTTGGGCCCGATATCATCATAGACAACATCATGTATTTTTGCTTCATGCGCAACCAAGGAGGCAGGTTGTAAATGACTAGCAAAACAAGCCACGAGCTGTGCTGAGTACTTAAACTGCCGTAGGGATTCATTCCATCACTGGCAAGTGCAAGCCTAAGATTTATTCGGTCTTCGCCGAATTCTGGATACAAACGGTCAATCTTCTTCCACTGGGAGGAATCTGCCGGATGGCGGAGCATTCCATCACAGTTTCTCCCATCTGCATGCCATGTAAGGTCTTTTACGTCATCTTCATCAGCAAATAGATGCTTAAACCTTGGAATGATCGGAAGATACCACAAAACACCTTCGCGGGAGGGCCTGTTGCGGACTCGGCAAGTGCACCGATCGTTCCAAGTAATAAAGTGATAAATAAGATATCGTTCCCACGAGGATTGAAGCACTAATTTGACTATAATTTAATATCTTTAAATTGGATGAAAATAAATATAATTGAGAGAATTTGTGATTATGTTTTTGACTAAGAAAATTAAATACTGAATGGAAAATTAACAAGAATTCAAAGGCAATATTAGTAAGGATTAATGCAGTAATGAGAAATAATTGTAGTCAGAGCACTTCCACTTTTGATCCCTACCAGCTATATTTGAATTAATTATTGATTTCAATAACTATAATTTTTCAGAGAATGTATTTTTCATAAATAGCTAAATCCTAATTCCTTGGTAATTTAACCCTTTAACCAACTCAAAACCCTAATTCCTTAGTGATTTCTTATTAAGTTAAGCATTAAATAATACATTAATTATTCCGCAATCCTACATCCATATCCCTAGGTAATGTAAAAACTGTTATTCTATCGCTTTCATAAATTAGAATTTCAATATCCCTATTGTAAATCCTAACCCTTAGTACCTTAGCAGAGTGATCAATTTCTATTAAGGAAACTTCAAGTAAAGAACAAGATAGAATAAAACAATTATAATCATTAATTTCAATATTAATTCAATACAAAGGAGTTCACATCAGTTGGCTCTAACCACAATAATAGAGGAATTAGCCAGACATAATTATGTCTGACTTTAATACAATGATTGGAAGGTAAATAAAAAGAGTACCAAGGAAGAAGAGTGTGCAAACCCTTCAATCTTAACCTTTTTCTTAATCTTCCTTCTCCTTCTTCTTGATCTTTGCCAATGCCTCTTTTCCTCAGTTTCTGCCTCTGTATCCTCTGTGTCCCCCAAAATGTGTTATTACGTTCTTATTTATCTAGGTTATAAAAACCCTAATATCTTTTATTTTTATGTTATCTTTAAACTAATTCGTAATTCCTGTGACGTCGGCGCGACTGGCGCGAGCTGTAGCGCGACTCGCGTGGGCTGCTTCAAGTGTGGCATAAGTAGCATGGAACCTGGCGCGATTGGCGCAAACTTAAAGAATCTATTTGTAAGCTTCTGTCTTCTGGCGCTGATGGCGTGAGCCTAGCGCGACTGGTGTGAGATCCCAGAAAACATTAGCTTCTTTATCTTGCTTCTTTTCTTCCTTTTCTTAGCTCCTAATATCAAAAATTGCATGAAATCAATGATAACAACAATAATAATGAAACTTATACCTATTCTAGCATTTATTTGATATTTTCTACTTAATTTATTAATGATTTTAACCTAAAAACTACTATATGCTAGCAACATATCAGGGCCTTTCTTTGTGCTTTCATCAATGCTACAGTCGTCATCGGCCTTCACTTTGTACTATGATACCCCACACCTGGGGCATTTATGCATTTCTTGAAATTCATTTCTGTACAATATGCAATCATTAGGACAAGCATGAATTTTATGATACTCCATACCCATCGGACAAAGAATCTTCTTCTCCTGATAGTAACTTCTTGGCAACGTGTTTTCATTTGGAAGCATGTCTTGAACTACCTCAAGCAGTGAACTAAAGCTTTTGTCACTCCACCCATATCTGGCCTTGACATTAACCAGATTTAACACCGTTGACAACAGTGTCAATGACTCTTTGCACCCCGGATACAACGGCTTCTTCGAATCACTTTCCAATGTATCATACATAGGGGCATGTGCTTGTTGAAAAGACTCATGTCCCACATCATGAATCATATCCTCTAATCGATCTTCGATGTCAACATCAACCGATTCAGTTTATGACTCCCTCCGCATGTCTGTCAATTCACCATGTCATATCTATGTGGTATAATTCTTCTTAATCCCATCACACAGAAGATGTTCTCGTATGTTGTCCAGCGCTTGGCGTCTCCCATTCAAGCAATTGATACAGGGACATAAATATTTTCCATCCCCATCCGATCGACTTCTTTCAGAGGCAAATTGCAAGAAATTTTCAACGCCTTCCTCATACTCAACCGTGATGCGACTTGCATTCATCAAACTTCGATCCATCTAATTAATAACTCTGTGATACTCATAAAGTTATTCCATGCATGAAAACCCCACTTTTTTCATTCAAGGTATGACCCTATCCCATTTAGGAAGACATTATTTTTATACTATATTCATATGTATAGGTTGAGTCTCTTATCTTAAATTTGACGAAATTTCGGCAACATTTCGTTTTGATCTCCGAGTACACAACATGAAAGCGGGCGGAGAACAAAGTGAAATGCATTGTACCAAAATTTCATCATATTTAAGAAAAGAAACACAACCTATACATATGAATATACTAAAAAAATGAACCTTCCCAAACTGTCCAAACGGACAATTCAAGAATCAATACAACGATTAATCCAAACTGTCCGGAAGAATCACTATAATGAATCTCAAACGGGAAACTAAGGTTCACTCATAATGAGAACATATTTAATTGGTTTATATTTAAGTTTAATACAAGGCTTACCTTTGGTGAAGGAGCAGAGGCTGGCTGTGGCTTGGGTTCAACTGATGGTGGCGGTGTAACTAGGATTGCAGGCTCACTTGGTTGTTCTTCTTGCAAAGAAATCATGGTGATGGAATGCAAGTGATTTAGATAAAGTAAGGGTTTAAAGGGATGTTATAAAACAAGTTACAAAAGCACGCATTACATATAGAAGCTAAAAAAATATGAAAGACTTTTGTAAGTACATGAGAGGATTGTCAATGACAATCTCCAACAATGAATCTAGTGATGATGATGCAAAGAGGCAAATGACAACTGAATACAAATGATGTTGAATAGTGAAGATGTTATATTCAAAGACGACACATAGCATTTATATCATACTGATACATGTGGTGTCAGACTACAAAAATTCTTTCATACACATATGAACCCTCTCTAGCTTCACAAGTCATAACCAAATTATATTGATATCGTATTTGAAATGTAATCGTCTAATTCCATGGCAAAGAACTATATTAAGATGACAAGATAAAGCAAAATTTTCAAGTGTAAAAAAAGATATGTGATATTTTAAATATAACTTGTAAAGTGGTTAACTTATTATAGAAGTTAACTATTTTATCATACTTAATTGATAATTGGTTTAAATCCAATTCTTATTATTTTTTTTAAAAAAACCTCTAATATCTCATACTTACTACAAAATGTAACAAATTAAACTAGGAGGAATTTGACAGCAAGTGGACCAAGGCCTAATCCTTTTATTCAGATTCTCTTTGTGTTGGAGATAGTAAGGAATGTGATAGCAAGTGGACCAACACAAATTAAACCGAATATATTAACCAAGGAAGGGTTAGTAAGGAATCGAACATGTATAGTTTTGGGGTGGTCATGTTGGTTTAAATGACATGCTTGCTCACTGTAGGACTATGGTGTACCCTCCATGACCACAAGAAAAGGCCAAAGGCAGAACAAGTTATTAATGTTCTTAAGCAACAAGTGCCATTGCCAAATATAGATCATGTTTGACAGTTTTATGTATGTGTGTGTTTTATTTATAGATCATGTTTTCATGTAAATATAGTTATTGGATTATATATAACATGTTTGACAGTCTCGACACACAACATTTCAAATTGAATATCAATGTAGTGAACTTTTGGGAATTGATGAAGAAACTGAACACTGCATTGAAGCCTAATTAGGATGCACATACTAGAGCATAAATGGAAAAAGGAAGATATGAAAGTCCATAGGCATCATTTTAAATTTAACCATGAATTTAAAATTGAACTTCATTCCTACAAAATAAGCTCATATTTAACCATGAATGCACATACACAAACTCTAGTACAAATAGATTATCTTGATCAACCCAATGAATTTCTCTCCACTTCAATCTCTTTTGAGTTATTGTTATTTTCTTAATTGCATAAAAGGAGTATATTTGTGCATGATTCCAAATGAGTGTTGTACAACACTACCACCCAGATCAGATATATTTACTTACACATTTTTAGGTAGAGAAAGATAACTTGGTTCCATGGAGACCATATTTAATCAAAGAGACCTAAATCAACCCTTTAATACCAAACTCCATACACCTTTGTTTCTATTTTCTTCCATGAAGTCATACCTATACCCTCTAATCAACACCACCACTCAACTTCCAATGGCCTTATTCATTCTCTATATGCAAATCATACTATGCAATGCAAATCACAAGTAATGCTACATCCTTCTTGTTAATCATCCTAATACTCTATAACAATAATTCACACATAACTGATAACAATAAACTGCAACTTCCTTTGATTAAGTTAGTCAAGTTAGGAGTCTTCAAACCAGTAGTTCAAACAATAAAGCAGTAGTTCAAACAACAAATACCATTAACCATCCACATTTAAACCCTATCTTGCCTACCGCTAACAATAACTGCAAACTTTAAAGAGCTACAATCTTCTCCGCAATGGAATTGGAAACATAGAGAGAAAGAGAGAGTACCTGAGCTGAGAGAGTGAGAGTGAGAAGCCCCAATTGCACGAGTCATAGTGAGATCGACTGAAATGTGAGCGACACCAGAGTCAGAAGTAGTACCTAATGTTACAAAAATGTCATCCTCATCTTTGAGTCTTTAAAGAAGAATCATAGGACATAAACCAGAGGAGGAATGCTAACCTTGTGGGAGCCAACAAGAGTATTGAGCGAGAAAGTGGAAGTGTCGTGAGCGACACCACCTAGAACCAGAACCACTGTGGAAGCATTGTGAGCACCGAGACTGGAGGCTGAGAGAACAAACAGTGGAGGCTGAGAGAACGAACAGTGGAGGCTGAGACTGACAGTGAGAGATAGGCGCGAAGGGTGTTTATGTTCTTCGTCTTTAATAACAACATTGGTTTTCATTGAAAAACCGATGTTAACTATCTCCTGCTAATATCGGTTTTCTTAAAAACCTGAAAAACCAATGTTAATGTGTTCATGTTAACATCGGTTTTGCAAGTTTACCTGAAAAAGCGATGTTAACAGGAACACGTTAACATCAGTTTTCTAAAAAACCTGGAAAACCAATGTTAACATGTTCCTGTTAACATCGGTTTTTAAGAAAATCAATGTTAACCAGTTCCTTTTAATTACAAATTTGCCACCGTATTTTCGTTAACATAAGTTTTATCAATAACCGATGTTAACTTAGCGATGTTAAATCCCATTTTTCTAGTAGTGTATGTTAAAATATGTGTTACTAATATTCTTCATGTAATATCCACCAAAAGCAAAGTAATGTAATAAAAAGGAAGAAAAATAGAAACACAGAATGGATGAAAGAAAAATATAAGATAAATCATTAAAATTCTTTATTTTTAACTTTGTTTCATTTTAGGTCATTTTGGTACATAAATAAAATATTTAAGTTGCTAAAATTATGGAGTTAACAACGACACTATAATATGTTCATCTTTTCAGGCGGGAAATTTAGGTAGATAAATGTCATGGTTATGGAAAGATTCAAGACATCAAATAAATTTTAGGGTAAAATATGTCTGTAAAATTTAAAAAGTATTATTTAATTTTTATAAAAAAAATTCATATTAATTAATTTGGTTCTTTAAAAATAAAATATATTTTTGTTGATCCTAAGTGATAACTCCGTTAAATGATTTTCTGACGTGTCTAATAGATTTAATTTTTTTTTATCTTTCCAAGTATACTTAGAAGACACCATAACCCAATGTTGCTTCATCTTCTCCCTAATATCACTACACAATAAAATCACCCAGCAAGTGACGAAAATTTGTAACGTTTGAGAATTTTAGCTGTCATAAATTGTTTAATTCATTTTGTGAGGTTTTTAAGTAAAAAATAGTTCAATTCATTTATAATCAAATTATACATGTAGGTTTATTAATCACGTCAAATTACCATTTAATGGAATTACCACAAAGGACTAACAAAAGTATGTTTGATTTTTATAGGGGCCAAATTAATAAAAAAAATTATGAGGATAAAATTAATAATTTTCAAATTTTACAGGGATCTCAAACATATTTTATCCTAAATTTTAATATTAAAAATAAATCCATTTTCATGAAAAAATTTAATGTATTAAGTGAAAAAATAAAATCAATTACAAAGTCATATTTTTTGTCACATGCATGTTATAAATGTAAAATATTATCAAATTAGTCAAATGATTAATCTCTACTGGAATACCTTACTAGTCACTTTTAGAAACTATTTTTTTTTATTCTAATCACGTTTTCCTTTAGAAGTCTCCAACCTAATATATTGATTAAGAAATCTAAATTTAATTCTACTAACAATATATTGGTTTGTGAAGTGATATGTGTACTATACTCGGAGAATTTTTAAAAAATATATATATAATCATGACAAGACTAGGATTGTTAGTTAGGTTAAAGACATTTTAGTGCAAAATGGTACTTCTTCATTCTAGAAAATTATATATATATATATATATATATATATATATATATATATATATATATAT
>CM023958.1:16303086-16322500 GCA_013407115.1 Glycine latifolia | reverse complement strand
TGTTAGTTAGGTTAAAGACATTTTAATGCAAAATGCTACTTCTCCATTCTAGAAAATTACAAGCAATGAAATAAATTAACAAAACAGTACGTGGGGGATAAATTTGACATTGGAGTGCAAAGTAAGAAAGCGAGTGAGAGCTTGTAAAGTGCATAAAATTAACAAGCAAATATGGCCGATATAATAATCCTCATGACCGTCCAAGCAAGGAAAAGAACAGAATCCAAGGCAAACTTTTAATCAAAAGCAAAACAAGAAATGGGAGGAAAATGCCTTTTTGTTAAGGTCATTGCATTGTCCCAACTAAAAGCCAATTTGGTGAGCCACTTACTCAATTCTCAACATTTAATACTCTCCATGGCTCCACAAGGAACTATTAAATCACAACCAATTTTTTGTTCCAAAAAGTCCCATAATGGAATTGGTTTCCTTCTGCCTATTTTAAACCCCCCCCCTAAGCTACACATCACAACCAAGTCAAAGTGGTGAAGACTGTACGACAAGTTCTTGGCTAAAACAAAACGCATTGAATCAATGATAGAACCACTTCATACGTGTGAGTTGTTGTTGTTTACTTCAAGTTTGACAAAGTAAAGCCTTTCCCTTTCGACCCAGCTGCATTGCATGTCCCATTTATTATGACTCACAACACCAACACCAACACCGACTCTTCCAATGAAAGCACCAAATCAACCCGCAACTGCAATTCCCGGAAGGCCAACCCAAGAATTAACCGCTTCTTCCACTGTTTTGAAACTGTCAACGAACAAGCAAAACCAAGTAGCTTAAGACAAAGAAGAACAACAAAAGAACTTACAGTTTCCACTTTTCAATGAACAGAAAAAGCAGAAGAGCATATTTGTTTTCAGAATCCTCGTTTGTTCTACTTTTCTCATGGCTTTGAATACGATGATGCTTCAATCATGGCCTTTTATAAGCCTCGTTTTTGTTTTACTTTTGCACAGTTTTTCAATAACACCATATTGTCATTGCCAAACCAGCAATTCTCCTCAAAACATTGAAACTTTCTATCCAAATGGAACTTCAGCAACACGACAACCTTTGCCGTGGCCACCACTGCCAACCGCTAATGTAGCACCTAGCCGCGGATCATCGAACCATAACATAGCGACCGCGGTGGCTGCAACTGCGGCCAGCACCATAGTTGTCTGTGGTTTAATTTTCCTTTTGGTTCAAAGGCGCTTGAGGAAGAGAAGGAGAAGGAGAGAGGAGACAAGAAGTAACACTGCTGCTGGTAGTGGAGATACCCGAGTTGTGCCTCAGGGAAATGTGTTTGAGAGAATTGATGGGAATGTGAAGGGGTTGATCGTTCATGAGGATGGTTTGGATGTGATTTATTGGAGAAAGCTTCAAGGGAAGGACTCTAACAAGGATCTTCTACATAAGGAGGTTGTGAGTAGTCCTAGAAACAAAGAAAAAGCAGAACATGATCATGATGAAAATCAAGTGAAGAAATCCAAGTCCATCCAAGTGGTTCCTCTGCTTAGAGGAAAATCTTCAACTTCTTACTTGAATGTATCTCCAGAAGAGGATGAGCCATATAGATTTTCGATGCTTCCTTCTCCTACTCCTTCAAGTCTTCCTGCATCATCTGGGATTGTTATCAAGGATGTTCAGAAACCAGATTCTCCAACTCAACCATCAACTCCACCCCCTCCAATTTCACCATCAACTCCATCATCCTCTACTTCTTTCGCAGCAGTTCTGAAAACGAATACTCCTGCACCGTCGCCTACCCCTCCCCAAATTCCAGCTAGAAGGAGTCAAGCACCACCTCCTCCTCCTCCAGCATCATCAAAACCACCACCTGCTCCCATTGAAATGACAGCAAATAAGCAAAGAAACTCTTCAGGAAAAGGTATGCCAGAAACCAGCAATGATCAAGTGAAGCTGAAGCCTTTGCATTGGGATAAGGTGAATACTAATAATGCTGATCACTCCATGGTTTGGGACAAAGTCGATCATGGCTCTTTCAGGTAATCCTCATGTGTTAAATTTTGTAAAATAAATGCATCGCATAGCGAGAAGCCTCTGAGCAATGGGGTACGTATTTTTTTTAATGTATATGTTTTGATCATTCAAGTTTAGATTTTACTGATCATCCCAAGCTTTTGAATACAATGTTTCAGGGTTGATCAAGATCTTATGGAAGCTCTCTTTGGTTATGTCGCAACCAACCGAAGATCTCCCAAAGGAAAGAGTCACTAGGCCATTCCCAGCAAGGATGGCTCAGCTTCATCAGCAAAAACATTTCTTCTTGACCCTAGAAAATCACAGAACATTGCTATTGTTTTGAAATCTCTTGCAGTCTCACAAGGCAAAATTCTTGATACACTCATTGATGGTAAGGGCCTCAATGCAGATGCCCTTGAAAAGCTTGCTAGAGTTTCTCCAACAGAAGAAGAGCAATCTCTTATCCTTCAATACAAAGGAGACCCAGCAAGACTTGCAGCAGCTGAATCATTCCTCTATAACATCCTTAAAGCTGTTCCATCGGCTTTCAAGCGCTTGAATGCCATGCTATTCACGTTGAACTATGACTCGGATATTCAAGAAATCAAAGAATCTCTGCAGACCATTGAACTGGGGTGTAACGAGCTTAAAAACAAAGGACTCTTTGTGAAGCTTCTTGAAGCAGTGCTTAAGGCTGGAAATCGAATGAATGCAGGAACTGTAAGAGGTAATGCTCAAGCTTTCAATTTGGCTTCTCTAAGGAAGCTCTCTGATGTCAAGAGCACCAATGGAAGAACGACATTACTTCACTTTGTGGTTGAAGAGGTAGTCCGTTTGGAGGGAAAATGGGTTGCTCTTAACCGCAATGGCAGCCTGAGCAGTAGCAGCAGTAGGAGCAGCAGCAGCAGCAATGGAAACTATGAGAACAACATTGCTTCAAATGAACTGATAGAAAGGGAATATATAACATTAGGATTGCCAATTGTAGGAGGGGTCAGTTCTGAGTTATCCAATGTTAAGAAAGCAGCACAAATAGATTATAACAATTTAGTTGGTTCAATATCAGCCCTCTCAACCCGGTTAGTTGGCGTTCGAGAACTTGCTTCCTTGTGTGGAAATAGAGGAAATTTTGTGAAAGAAATGGACCATTTTCTGGGAAATGCAGAGGAAGAGTTGAAATTATTGAGGGACAAGCAAACAAGTGTGTTTCAGCTCATCAAGAAAACAACACAATACTATCAAGGAGGAGCTTCAAAAGAGACTGCAGAAGACAATCTTCAATTGTTTGTCACAGTGAAGGATTTCCTGGGAATGGTTGATCAAACTTGCATTGAGATTGCACGTGACCATCAGAAGGGGAAACCTCCCAAGGCAATTTTTGGGTAGTCAGCATCACTGGCACCAACACAAATTAGTTCTGTGATTTTCAAACTGCTGGAACATATCACATCAGATAACTCCAAAAATTATTCAGCTTATGCTATTGGATGAGGGGGCTAAAGTCCCTTAAAATCAGATTTCTTAAAGTTTGGAGTTTTGTTATTTCATCATTCAAAGTCTTAAGAGTTCTCGAATGGGCTTCAACTCAAGTCTAGCGTTCCCAACCATTGGATGTTCAGAAATATTGTGAAAGCAAAGCAGGCTATGCTTTTACAATTCAAAAGCTGAAACCATCTTTATGGATTTAACATTTTTCCAGTATTAAACGTCTAAATGTACGTGTCAATATTTTTAAGCAAAATTCAAATCTGGTATATATCATTGTTGGATTCCTTTAGCATCAACTACAACTTGTATTCTTCTACCATTTCCTGCTGTATATACTCTTGTAATTTGTATTTTTGGATAAATGAGATTTTATTTAAAACATTTCAGATAAGATTCCAAAGTTGACTACATGCACATACATCACAGGTCACATTAGAACAAGTCTAGTGCAAAACAAAAGTTGACTTCATGAGCCATGTCATAAACTGTTATTTTACTTTTTGCACCATGATATCGAGTCAGATTGCTACCAACGTCACCAAATTAAATTTTCTGACAACAACTCTATACGAAACAGTAAATTTGGCATAATCACCCACATCGCCTATATATTTCATAAAATAAATTCTAATGCACTATTGCATTTTAGTACATCCAGCAATACTACACACCTGCACACTCATAAGTCCACGCAGTAGATTTTCCCTTTTAAGTTTACCCATAAAATCAATCAAGAAAAAAAAAAACACCTGAAACTAAACTCAGATGGAACTAATGTGCAGAATTGTGAAGTGCAAGAGTTATTGCTTGTGTAGGTATCGGGTATCCCCATTTTCTGTTCCCTCTTGGGTCCCAAGAGTATCTCCCTTGATCCCACCCAAAATAAATACAAAGATCTCATAGAATGTCATGATGCAACCAATTATTAGAAATGCATGCATTTCTCATATTAGAAACATTATACTTGTACAATATTATTTCTCACAAGAAATTTTATTATCAGTAACTGATGCTTTACTCCTTCCTCTTCCTTCTCACATTGTTCATATGCTCCTACAGTCCTATATTACTAGATAATTTTTACCCTGTTGCAGACTAAAGTCTAAACTAAAATATCATAATGTGACTTGAGTTGTAGCCATAAACATTTTCTCTGAAGTCTGAACATATAGATCTTACACACCCACTGATGTCTTGAACCTTATTTTCTCTTGATTTTAAGCTACCTCCATTTCTCAATCTTTGCATCCCCCTGCATGAGTAGACAAGACAAAATACAGTTAATATAACAAAGACTTTCGCCCAAAGAGGATAAAAAGATTTAACACAACATGGTTTGGTGAACTACAATTTGAATTAGAGAAAATGCTTCGTTTGTCAAGACTTCCTTTCCATTCATTATGCTGGGTTTTTTTTTCATCTGGTAGGTATATTTCTATATAATTATTGATATTGACATAGCACTGTAATGATATTTTGAAGCTCTCTTAAAATTTTAATTCAAGGGGCTCCAGAGGAATAACTGCCAAAAATCCTCAAAGCAGCATAGGTAGTATTATGTTCCACAGCTCATGTAATGGAACATAATAAATACGGTTTTAGAATGGAAAATAATCTGTAGTCTAAATGATTTATTCATCTAAATCTGAATGGAAAAATATCTCCAGTGCCTCTTGGATTTTCCTTTAGATTTTAGATTTTCAATTTGTAACACAGTGGTATAGTTTAATTTAAGTAGCTGACCCCACCAATGGGGGAAAAGACAACTTTTGTTGTACTGAATTTAAGAAAATATACTGGCATTATTAGACAACTTGAAGGAAAGGTAAAATATATTACCAAACAAAACATTAATATTCTACAGGTGTAATCCTTGAAATGATATTAAAATGTAGAACGTGGACCATATGAACTTTCATCATTATCTCGTGTGACCCACCACCAACTAGTGAATCACTATGCTCATTTGGCAGAAAATAGGTTTGCTTTTTAGAGCAAAATAAGACAGCCAGATTACACTATTGCTCCCTTACATTCCTACAATCACCAGACTATTCAGTTGTAGAACACAAGTTTTGACTGACTTCAATTAAAATTTAAGTATTAAGCATAAATAAAAAATTTCCAGATAAAGTTTAACTAACTAATATTCATATATGAAAAAATTTGCTATAGTTAGTCTTCACCCTACCTTTTAACCTGGTAATGGTAAAATTTACAGTGCACAGTAGCATACCTTTTCTGGATGGCTTTTTGATGCTTTCTGACACCGGTGAAAAGCTGGCAAGGGTGTGGCTTTGGTATTATGTTTTATCTTTTCCTCCTGTATCAAAAGAAAACAATGTTAAGATATGCCACTTATGTATATTAAATAACATCAAAGAGCTGATAACTTATAATAACCCATTCTACAGAATTATCAGTTGGCTATCTTTAAACAATTATATCTAATACACTATAAAATATATGCAGACACACTTAAGCAATGGCGAGAAGGAAAGAGTACCTTTGATTTCAATTGAAGATGCATTCTTTCTACCTCTTTTGCATTAAGTTTCTCATCTATTTTTCTCAGAAACTGAATAAAATACAAAAAATGAAATAGCATATTTTGGAAAGTAAAACTAAAACAGTAGCTTCAAAATCTCATGAGAACCCTTGATATCAGGTGCTGGATTGTATAGACATGCATCAAGAGTCAGGACACACCTCTTTTCCTTTCTCTGCTCCAACGCCACTTTTTAGGCCGAAAGCAGTTCGAACAGCATTTGCACTTATTCTATCCATACTATCAACCTTAGGTGACCTATTTAATAATAACATCGACAGCATCAGCTTACAGGCAATTGAACTCCTTATAGATTCATCAAAATATAATTTATGGTATATGTTCTGATAAGGAAGGAAGGAAGGTGGGTGACAATCAATGGTCTTCTTGAATGAGTGTAGTTTTTTTTTTTTTTTGAATGAGTATGGATGATGATTTTCATGTTCCCAAAAATAAAAAACATACTTTACTTCAGCATCATAAATTATGATATGGAAAACGGGGGAAGGGGAGCCGTGGCATAATGGTTGGAATTGTTGCCTTGTGACCTGAACATTACATGTTCAAGTCATAGAATCAGCCTCCTGCAAAAGCAAGTTAAATCTGCATAATATACACTCACATAGTGGGTTCAACTTCTACAGACCCCACACATATAGTGGGTGCTTTATAGCACCAGGCTTTCCTTTTATCTATCAGGGGGGAAGCCTTTGGTAAAAGTGCATTGCAACTTGGAAAATAGCATGTTTCTGTAATTGGTGTTAAAATGATGGGGCATAAGTTAATAACTCAATGTTATAGTTGTAGGATAACTTAACAGTCTCAAGTCAGAAATTGACAGATACAATGACAAGCAAAAGTACATTGCATCAAATCTTCCAGTAGAAAGAAGTTCCAGTTTAATACAAAACCAGGGCTGTTTTCACAGTAGTCATATGGCTAAACTATAATCCAGATATTACTGGACAAATCAAGCTATAACTAAATTTAATATTGTAAAACCATGACTTATTTCAGTTATACAATCCGTGTAATTATTAACTGTTTATGCTTCCTCATTCACATCTGTCTATTGTTTCCTTGACTAACATTCTCCCAAAGTAAACCAACAAAAATTTGGTCTCTGATCAGATGATTATTTTAAGCATGAACCCATCTTCAAAATCAAGTTGAGATTAATTATCAATATGAAAGAGGATTAAAAACAAAGTTACACAAAATACATGGAGGAAATGAAATAGATGCAATTAAGAAACGAATTAATCATTCAGATTCAAAAACTTACTGTCCATTTTCCTTTCGCAAAGCTATAGATGTTGGATTCCTTGACTCTGTCACCTCTGAAGGAACCTGCTCAAGATATAGGCAAATATTCTCAAATGAAAGTGATTTTCTACTGGTACACATAACATTTATCAACAATAAACAATTCTTTTCCAAACACCTTTTCTTTTACCAAAGATTTGTTTTCACCAGAAGCTTTTGGCTGATTGAAATTGTTCTGAAAAGTCTTGAATGCTCGTTTGACTATGTCCTTATCCCCCATTTTCTCCATAATCAAAGATTTCCTCATTGTAGTATGTGGACCAGGATCTGGTTGGCTAGGAGACAAACTAAGGGACATGTGCAAAGATTTATTTGGAACTTTTCTGTTCTCTGCTGTGGAAGTAATTTTCCTCCCATATATTGATGGAGAATCTCCCCTTTTAGTTGAAGAGGCAGATGCCAATGTTTTGGTGGGAGTTGTTGTAGGCTTTGAACTTCTTGGGGTGGAAAATTGGGATGCCTTAGGCTTAGATGTTGATAGCATCGATTTTTGCTTCCCCTTTGTTGCATTGCTTTCTCTGTTCACAGGGGTAACCTGTCCAAACTATATGGTGAAAAATGGAATAATCGGTAACCAAATGGCCAAATTTTATGGGGTGTTAATTATTATTTAACCACTCAAATTTTCCAGTGATCATAAATTTGTTGAATACATGAATTAATGCATACCTTCTTAGATACCTTTGGATGATCCAATGTCACATATTTTGCTTCAATTTTTGAAGCCTGTGCAGGCTTTTTGTTTACATTGTGTGAAATTTCCTTCACATCTTCAGCTTCGAAGTTAGGACTTTCTTCTTTACTTCCCCCTTGTTCAACGCAGACAAATTCTTCAAGTTTATCTATCTGGGAACTACCTGATCTGCTTTCTAGTTCTTCATTCACTTTCTCTCCTTCAACAGATGAACCTTGATAATCTCTTGAAACTGCAACATCCTCCTCCAAATTACTCTCATCGGTCCTAACAATCTCACCAATTGAATTGGTTTCTTGCTTAACCTTAACCCCTTCACTAGAACCTTGAGTATCATCACATTCTGCATCAGTCCAACAAGTGTTACAACTCAAATCTTTACCATTTTGATGTTGTGATCTAGGAGAATCTTTCTCCTTCTGTTTCACTTCAGCCAGCAATTCGGCTTTCCGAGCTGCAACATTCTTGTAATGAGCTTCAAAGTAAGCTTTCTTCTGAGCAACTGATCCAGGAGTGGCACACTTCTCAACTTCTTCCAAGTACTTGTTTGGTGAGAAAGCAGACCATTTCTCCCAAGACAAGGAATCATTCTCAAATCTACCAAATGAAACAGACACTTGCAAAGCAGGATTGGAAGCCGCTGTCTCCCCCATCTGCTTACACAGCAGAGAGAAAAGGCATAAACAAAAGCCAAAAACAAAAACTCTGCATAGATACAAGGAACCAACATAAAGACAATTCACAATAACACCAAAAGCACAAATTTAAACAAATATAAATTGGGTAATCAACAAATCAGATAGATTTGAAAGAAAAACAATACTAAATAAAAAGAATCAATCGTTGGTCTCAAACAACCTAAAGGACAAATGGGTTTACCTTTTCTTCAAAAATTGGTTGCAACAACAACAAATTGCTACTCAGATAAAAACCCTACATAACCCCCAATGACAGAGAGGCATGTCCTGAAAAGAAGCAGCAGTGGGGAAAATAATCATGCTGTGGATCTCAATGGAAATGGCAAGACGAGGAAAAAATGGCCACAATGGGACAAAAAAAAAGACTTAGAAAAATTGCAGCAAATGATGAGAAAAGGCACAAGAGGGACATGTGCATGTGGTGTGAGAGTGAGAGAGCACTCATTTTCAGATTCTCTTCTTAACTTCAGTTCCCACCTCACTCACCTTTCCACAGTAAGGGCATCATTTTATCTGCTTTTTGTACTTTGTCCACACTCCTGAGTCCTATATGATAAGCCCAATCATCAAAGACAAAGCAAGAAAACAAGAGTAATCAAAAGTCCAGGGGTTGTAGATACTAGATAGATAGATCACACTCACACCACCTGTATCATACTTCCAAAGATCACATAACTTTTAATGGCATTGAAGTACCACTACTACTACTTTTCCAGCGAGGGCCAAAGTGGATTGAAGCAGACGGAGTTAGAGTTTCATAAAATAATTAGGAAGAAGGAAAAGCACAAAAAGAAAACAGAAACGACTTTTGAGCAAAAGAATAATTTAATGGGGCGAATGAGATTAGCTGGCACAAGTTATGAAGCTTCCACCAAACAAAAAACAAAGTGGTGTCCAAACTCCAACAAAGTCCAAACCAAACATCATTTTCCACTCACTAACTAACTAACCATTACCAATGGACTATGGCTTGTGTGTTGTGTCTCACTGAAGGGTTCAGAGAGAGAGAATGATAGAGAGAGCCAAGACGGCGATGATGATGATGAGATTGAGATTAGATCAACCAATAAGCAATGCATGACATGAAATGGAAGGCAAGGAAGTAAGGCCCACGTGAACAAAGGTACACGGTGTTCTAGGGAGGGTTTGAAGGGTACATAATACATGATACATGTGTCATGGGACGGGTCTCTCTACTAGCTGCATTAATTATCAACCTCACTTGGCTACGTGTGGACCACAATACTATTAGTTTGGTTCACCTATAAAATGCATGGGACGTATTTGTAAGGTTTAATACATAACTAGATTCAAGAACTTGTTGATTTTGTTTTTAGGAAACTTGTTGAAAATTTTTAAGAGAAAAGGGAATCAATAACTAGATTCAAGAACTGGTTGATTTTTTTTAGGAAACTTGTTGAAATTTTTCAAGAAAAAAATTATGTATTAATAGTATAAAATAATCTTGATAACAGTATACACTCATTCAATCATAATTTACTATGCATGATAAGTTTATTGATTTTTTAAAATAACTATCTTAAACAATCCACAATTTATTATTGAATGATAATGTAAAACTAATTTACATTATCATTATCATTATAGTAGAGTCATTAAACTCAATATTTAATCAAATTTTTAAAATAAAAATATTGTAATTGAATTTTAATCTTATATCCAATGGGTGTGGCTTAGTTGACAACATACGCTACGTTTACAGTGGATAATCTAAGTTTGATTCCAACAAAATACACTCTTAGGAAGGAGCAAGGAGTTCTAAGTGTAACTAAGCCTCGAACAGAGAATTAGTCTCATAGCCAACCCAATGGACCAAAACTTGTAGGGATACCTTGGGGTCCTACTAGAGAGTCAAAGGCTCTAATTATGATAGTAAAGAGAAATTTTAATCTTATTAAATAAATGAAGACCTAAATGCAATTTTGGTCCTCTTATTTTTCAAAATGCACAATTTTGATCCCTATTTTGAAATAGAGAAATTTAGTCTGCCTATTTTTTAAAATCCCCTATTTAAGTCTCCTTATTTTAAAATAGAGACATTTAGTTTCTTACTTTTGTAAAATGTGCAATTTTGGTCCTTCTATCAAATTGAAAGTGTTGACTAACGTTGACTACGACATAAATTAAACAAATAATCTAGTTTCACTTTACTAAATTTAGGTCACATCATGTTAATTTCTTACCAATCAATACTTTTCAAATTTGATGGAAGAACCACAATTGTAGATTTTATAAAACTAGAAGACTAAGCGGACTTTTTGAATTTATAATCTAATGTCTCTATTTTAAAATAGAAGGATTAAAATTATGAATTTTGAAAATATGATGATTAAATGTCTTATTTTAAAATAGAAGGACTAAACTTGCGGATTTTGAAAAATGGAGGAACCAAAATACATTTAAGCCAACAATTAATTGAATCCTAAAGTTAATCTATGGCAGCTTGAAATTGTCAAAAAAGAGTCAAAATTTGTGAGAATACCTCAAGATCCCACTGAAAAGTCAAAGGCCCCAATTACTGTGGTTACCAAAACAAATTTTAATCTTATAAAAAGAATAGTTGAATCTCTAAAGTTAATTTATGTCTGACTGAAATTGTCAAAAAATAACAATTTGTGATAAATTTATTGATTCCAAGACTCAATTATAAAATTCATAAATATAATATAATTTTTTTAGTTTGAAGACCTAATTAAAATTTTCTAAATAATTCCAAATACCTAATGGTATATTAAACCAATATGTAATTGAATTGACCTAATTCAAATAAAACAACATCCTATCATCACCACTATCTCAAACACCAGTGCTAGCTTGAGAGTGTCATTGCACAAATGGGCCCGAGCCCAATAATGTAATGAAGTTTGTCACGCTGAACTTGACTTGAGTCACAAGTCTTTTTCAGTTGAACCGAACATAGCTACCATTGACCATTTTGGCTCACTCTCACTTGATTACATTTTTCCTTTGGCACTTGCTTTGTCTCCCCAGCATCCTATGCTCTTAAGCTACTTAATCAAGAGATTTTCTTCCTACACCATTCAAAACTCAAATACATCATTCACTTTTTTTTAATTCCAAATTCACCCTTTTACCTCTTCTTCTTCCTTCCATTCGTTCATCCTTTTCGTTTCTTCTTCATTTTCGTTTGTTGTTCCTTTTTTCTCACCTCCACCTTTTGTTCTTCTTCGTGGACCTCCTTCTTCGTTGCATTGTCTTTAACTTTGTCATTGTCATAGTCACGATAGGTGTTGCAGTGGCAGCGAAGGTAAGTTTTTTTCGTTTTTGTAAGACATTTGTTTGTTTCATTTACTTAATTTACTTAAGATTTATTGATTTTTTTACAATCAAACTAATTCTTATAAATACTAAATTGAATCAATGCAATTTAAATAGATATAAAGGAGACTGGTTTTATAGATTTGACATAAAAAAATTTATACTTAAAAAATAGAACTTTGTTGATTCTTTTTTATCTAAGGTGTATATCAATGAATTAATATCAATTCCTTAAATTTCTCAAATATAATTATTATCCGTATGGATTAAATTTAATTAGTTTTTGTTAGTTTGTCATTGAATTTTTTTTAATTGTTAGTTAAGGTGGACAAAGATGAATAGATGTATGAGAGTATTATGTCTGAAGAAATTAATATGAATGAAGACAAGAGAGAGGAACCTGTTGCGTTTGAAAATATTGATTGTTCTTATGCGTTAAATACTTCTGAAGTATTGATATAATTTTGTATTTGGTTAAAGTAAGTAAATGTATGTCGTAAAAAGACTAAACATGTATTATCTTTTTTGTAGGTGTTTTCTACCCATGAGGATTTATTGCAATGGGCTCGTACAATGATATTGGTTTTGTGGCTATGATAATGAAGTCTGACACATCAACTGGAAAGAGAGGAAGGACCTAATTTGTTTTAATTGGTTGTGAGAGGAGTGGAAAGTATAAAGCACTCAACAAAGATTTAGTACGAACAGTGACTAGCACTAGGAAATGTAGTTGTCATTTTAAGCTGCGAGCAAAACCAGTCCGAAGAGGTGAAGGGTGGATGATCAACTTCATATGTGGGACTCATAATCATGCATTGGCTAAGTCATTGACTGGACATTCATGTGTTGGTTGACTAACTGAGGATGAGAAGATTATTCTTGATGATATGACAGATGGTCAAACCAAAGAATATTCTTCTCACTTTGAAGGACCACAATACCAACAACTGTAAAATAATGAAGCAAGTCTACAATGCAAGATATGCATATTGTTCTTCTATAAGAGGTGGCAATACTAAAATGCAACAATTAATGAAGCTACTTGAATCTGATATGTATGTCCATTAGCATAGACTGAAGGATGAAGATGTTGTACGTGATGTATTTTGGACACATCCGAATGCAGTAAAATTAAGCAATGCATGCCATTTGGTATTACTCATAGATAGTACATACAAAAAAAAAACAAATACAAATTTCCTTTACTTGCCATTGTTGGTGTGACACCTACTGTGATGATATTTTCAATTGCATTTGCCTATTTGGAGGGCAAATGTATAAACAATGTTGTTTGGACTCTTGAACAGTTTAGAGGTATTTTTCTGAGAAGTGATGCACTCCCTAAAGTCATTGTTAATGACAGAGATTCAATATTAATGAATGTAGTAAAAATTGTGTTTCCTAAGTCAATTAACTTGTTGTATCGATTTCACATTGATAAGAATGTGAAGGCAAAATGTAAAACCCTTGTGGGACAAAAAATGCATTGGACAATGTGATGGAAGCATGGGGCTATTGTGGATTGTCCTACAGAGAAAGAGTTTGATGACTGTCTTACGAAGTTTGAAATTACTTGATCGCCATAGCCAAGAATACTACACCGATATGTGTGGCACTCTTGTTAAAAGATATATTGCAACCTACAAGATGCAACTAATATGTTATAGCTGTTACCGTCCATTGTCTTGCATCCCATTTGGTACCATCAATGTCTCGTAATTAGGCAAGTCAAACATATGCCCCATGACATTGAGCTGTCTCAATTACTGCTTCTTCTGTAGTGACTTCAAGCAACTCAACTATCAACTTGACAGCCAATTTTACATCTATTGCATCATAGGTATGGAAAGCACCTATAGTGGGTACATGTAACAACGATGGCACATCATCGAGGGTAATAGTCATCTCTCCTTTAGGCAAATGGAAACTGCTAGTTTCCTTATGTCATCTCTCTACAAAAGCAGACAAAAGTACCTTGTCTCCTAACTCCAATGAACATGTAATATCATCACTATCAACCAACCACCTATTGTCTCTCTCCCTACTAAACTTGGCTCCCACTGCCGAAATCCATAACATACACGCACTACTATATAAATAGCTATTATTTGGCTTGTTACCTTACAAGGTGTCCAAAATGAGAACCCATTTTTAGCCTCTTCTAATATTATGCTTCATCCTATACCATACACATTCTAGCATAAAAAATACCTATCATTTGGCTGATAATCTAAAAGGCTATCTAAAATGAGAACCCATTTTGAGCCTCATCCACTACTATGCTTCATTATATACCATATACTAGCATAAAGTACCTATCGTTGGGCTTGTAAGCTAAAAGGTATCTAAAATGAGAATAACCATTATTCTTTATTGTTTACTTATTTTAATTTCTAGTTTCTAAAAAAAGTGTCAACTTTTAATTTTCCATTAACTTTATGTCAACAATTTTAGTTCCTTTAAAAAAATTTGTCCATTTTTAGTCCATTAACTTTTATTGCTCAAAATTAGTCCCAAATTTAAAATATACGAGGGACTAAAAATGGTAAAAATGGATAAAAAGGTTTTAGAAGGATTAAAATGTTGATGGAAAATTAACAAGACTAAAATTTGTCAAAAAAACATTGAGAGACTAACAAATAGAATCTAAAAAAACTAAGGAACTAAAAACTTAATTAACCCTCCTTTATTTTATCCCTTAGTATAACGGACCCTTATTAGAACTTATGTAAAGTAACTAGCCCCTAACCCATTTCAAAACTAATATATTGCAGATACATAAAGGATTCAAATTTCAAGGGGCTAAAACTGGCACAAGTCCATCTAATTGGGGGAATGGGATACTTCCTACAACCACTTTGCAATATTTGGTTTAAATATGTTTTTGGTTCCTTTAAGTTTAAGTTTTTGAATTTTGATTTTTGTAAGCTTTTTTATTCATTTTTAGTCCATGTAATTTTACGCCTTTTCAATTTTAGTCCTTTTTTAAGATTCTATTTTTAAATTTTTAGTCATTGTAAGTTCACGTTTACTGGGACCAAAATTTAAAAATATACAAATTTAGAGATGTTGGACCAGGAAGATTAATCTAGAAAGGGTGAATAGATTTTTTAAAATCCTTCTTTATTTTCAAAATTTGACAAGATATTCACTCCTTTCTCTTGATTGGGTCAAAGTAATAGATCAAAAACCAATTAAAATACCTTTACAGATTTCGAAATCAAGATCAATTGAACAAAGATTCAATCACATATTCTAAACTATTGAAAAAAAAAGATAAAGGGTAAGACATAACAATGGCACAATCTAATTTATACTAGTTCAGTTGCTCGGACCTATATCCAAATTGATCTGACAACCTGACTCAAACCTTCCACTATGAATTTCAACATATAAAACCACAACGCACATGAAAGAAATTTAAAACACATTTATCTAACTTGAACCCTTCAAGAAAAAAAATAAAACTCCCTTATAGAACCCTTCTATAAGGATCTAAAACACCCTATTTCAGATATAACAAAACAAGAATTATGAAGAGAATTAAAGGAACAATTCACCAAATCCCAAGCTACATCAATATTGCACTTGAAATAACCCAAGCTCAATTCAACGAGGCACATGACTATTTTCAGACATAGAACCTGAGTTGCTTGACAAGGTTCTAGCTACTTTTGAGTCAGTTAGTGCGTGTTTGGCATGTAATGTGGTACCTCTCACATTGATGCCTGAACTTCCTAAAGGCATTGGTTGCAACTTCTCCACAAACTCCAGAACATCATCCCAAACTAGCCTTGATGATGGGAATCTAGAATCTCAAGCATATGAAAGAAAGCCTCTAGAAGCTATCAAAGCGAAGGGGTAGATTTGTAATGTGACTCCATAAGCCAATATCCCTCTAGTCTTGTTCACTTGATTCACAAATAAAGGAAATGTGCCCCAAATTTTCCATAACTTGTAAACCTTTAACACACGATGTTGGGTAGTCAACACCCATTAATTTTCCTTTAGCCTCATTCGATTTGGAAGACTGTTCCTACCAAGTCTCCATAAGAAAACCTTGACTCTAGGCGGTATTTTAAGATTTTAAATCAATGATCAAAAGCCAAGCACCTCCATATCAAAACAATCTACTTCCTCTCCATATGATATGGTAGGCCGATTTAACTGAATAGTAACCATTGCGGTCAGTAGTCCAAATCCTAGCATTTGTCTCAATAGCATCATACAATGGAGTATTTAGAACAAATTCCACATCCTTCTCCTCAAGGAGATCTTTGATAAGTTCTTGGTTCCACATCTTAACACTAGGAAGCATCAAATTCTGCACTTTCACATCAACAAGCTCAAAAGTTGCTTCAGTCACAAGGCTTGGATTATCCCTAGATCTCATCCAAGATTATGTCCATATATTAATTTAGGACCCCTCTCCAATTCTCCATCAAACTTCTTCCTTAATACCCAAGAAGACCAAATATTGTGCCATACAAAGGATGTGTTGTTTCCTATCACTACATCCATAAGGTCCACTTGTGGGAAATATTTAGATTTGAAAATGCGAGATGCAAGTGTGTTTGGTTCGGTTAGAAAAATCCAACCTTCTTGTTTGAGCATTGCTAAGTTTGAGGCATTGAGGAACTTAAAGCCCATCCCGCCTGTGACTTTATTGACTATCATCCTCTCCCAAACCATCCAATTTATGCCCTTACTTTCATTCCTCGTCAAACTCATCAATAGGAATTGAGCACGTATTGTAATTCCTCACACAAAGATGGTGGAAATAGATAAACAATCATAGTGTATGAAGGAATCGTTTGAGCTACTACTTTGAGAAGAATTTCCCTCCCAAAAGAAAGCTTATTTCCCCTCCAAGTACTAACTCTCTTGCACTCCTTTTCTTTAATGTAATTAAAGGTTTCCTTCTTGTTGCACCCCTTCCCCCTATAGATGGCAGACCCAAATATTTACTCGTTCCCAAGCACTTCTACACCTAAGGTTGAGAAAAACTGACATTTTAGTAACTTGACAGATATTCCTACTAAAGTAAATATCCAACTTCTGATAATTGAGGACCTGCCATAAGAATCCACATAGATTCTAAGAATTTCCTTCAAAGTTGTGCTTCCTTGGGGAGACTCTCTAAAAAAGAGAAAACAACCATTAGAGAGCAAAATGTGAGTTATTAATGGTGCTCCTCTACAAATATGCACACCATGAAGCTCTCTTTTTCATCCAGCTCTCTTAATTAGAGAAGTAAGGTCACACTCACAAAGAATAAACAAAAAAAGAGAAAAAGGTTCTCCTGGATAGGCCTCACTTTCTTATGATTAACCAAAATTGAATAAGAAATAATTTTGACACAGAGCATGATCCACTTGATCCATTCTTGACTAAAGCCTATCTTGCACATGATTACATCTAGGAATCTCCAATCCACGAGATTGTAAGCTTTGCTAATATTAATCTTAAGGGTAACTTCACCTCCACCTCCTTTAGACTTGCTTTTAAGGTAATGAATGGTCTTTGTAGTTATAAGGACATTATCTAGGATTGACCTACTCTCCACAAAGGTTGACTACTCTTCATTACATATTTAGAAATAACTCCCCTGAGCCTGTTTGTCAAAATTTTAGAGGCGATTTTATAAACTACCTTACAGAGAGCTATTGGCCTTAAATCCTTCATTAAAGATGGTTTGTCACATTTCACAATAAGGGCTATGTTTGTATCATTAACTTTGGAAGGGAACTCACCAGTATCCAGCCACTAAGTACAAGCTAGGAAAATGTTATTCACACAAAGATTCCAAAATCTCTTATAGAATGTTGAATTTAACCCATAAGGACCTAGGGATTTGTCTGTACCTTTAGCAAATAAAGCTTCTTTAAGTTCCTTTTTCAAAAGTGGATCTATTAGGTTTAGATTTTTCTCCTCTGAAATACACTTCTAAACACAACTAATAACAAGGTCATAATTAGTTGCTTAGCCCTAAAAAAGTTTCACAAAGTAATCTACAACCACATCATTGATCTCTTCTTGCTCCATAACCTCTACCTCTAGTAAGTTTCCGCCTAGACAAACAGAGTTGTAAGCTTATCTTTAGCAGCATTAAACATCATTGATACTCTTTGAACCTAGATTTTACCTTTTTGTCCCATCGTTCAAGATCACATGCACAATTGTCCAACTTTGACATAAAAAACTATTAGGATCACTAGACCAACTAGCTTCGACTACAAGTGGAGAGTCCTAAACCAATCATTTTCAAATCAAAACTTCTTCCTGAACCTTCAAATACTAACAACTTTGCAACGTAAGAGAATAGGACTATGGTCAGAAATCGGGGCAAACAAATTTTTTAAACACACCTCAGGGAACAAAGTTTACCAAATGGGGTTCACCATGGCTCTTTCAAGGCTTTCTCCTCCATAGTCCTAGATGTACCTTTGCTCCTAGCCCAAGTGAAAGGGTATCATCCAGCTCAATATCCTTTAAGTTACAATTTGCAGTCACTTCCCAAAAACCTTGCAACAGCCAAGGAGGATGCTCCATGCAACCATACTTATCTTCCATAGAGATAAGATCTTTAAAATCATCAATTACATGACCCATATTCGCAACTAATGAACATAGTAAGTTCCAAGCTTCTCTTCTACGACTCCGCTCATGGTATCTATAATACCCCATAAGGCACCAAGGACCATTGAGAGGGTCCTCCACCAACATATTTATGAAGTTCTATGTGAATTTCACATTTATGAAGTTCTGCGGGAATTTCACAAGATTGCTAAACCTCCCATCCTACCATACCTTAACTTCAACCTTATCTACTCTATCAATCTCTCATGCACTAGAGTTTCAATGAGGACAATAACATACGACTTGTTGAACTGGATAAGGACTTTCTCTACTAGGACTTCCTAGTAGTGACCTTGACAATTCCAACTCAACACAATCATGGTCTTTTATAAAAAAAACTCATTGACTCCTTGTTCATTTTTGGAAAAAAGTATATTATTATGATTTAAAAAAATTATAGACAAATTTCAACTATAATTTAATGTAATAATCATCTATTAACATCAACTTAGGAGTGACAAATAAGGATAGTTTAAATAAAACATAAAGCAAAAACACGTCAATGTCACACCAAAGCCACATCATCACATTGTTATCAACATAAAATTGTATCTAATGGCAGGGATTAAAATATAAATATTGACTCCTTGTTCATTTTTGGAAAAAAGTATATTATTATGATTTAAAAAAATTATAGACAAATTTCAACTATAATTTAATGTAATAATCATCTATTAACATCAACTTAGGAGTGACAAATAAGGATAGTTTAAATAAAACATAAAGCAAAAACACGTCAATGTCACA
>CM023958.1:16189338-16303076 GCA_013407115.1 Glycine latifolia | reverse complement strand
TCAAAGCCATATCATCACATTGTTATCAACATAAAATTGTATCTAATGGCAGGGATTAAAATATAAATATTTAAAATGAATAATTTATATATATGATAACTAATGACGCATCGCTTCAAAACAAGTAAACTACACTAATTCTGTAGCACATGATTACCCTAGGTCGACTCAGAGATATGATCAATTTGGTTCTAACTTCAATTCACTGATAAACAACAAAGGGATTTTAATTGAACAGTTCGCAGGCAATGAACAAAAATTGTGAAAACACAAACTAAAATTGAAGAAAAATGTAGAAACTGACAGAATTAATAAAAGATATTGTAAAACGGATTAAAGAATATCAATCCAATTCACCAAACCAAGCAGTGCGAATTATCATAGTTCTCAGATAATGATCTTATTGTGAAAGTTCATTCAATTTCATTAGAAGCAGTTCAATCGAACTAACTCCTAAATTAATTGAAACCACAAACCTAATTGAAATATCATCCAAACAATCTGTGATTAAAATTAGAGATTAGAAATGAATTTATAACCTAATCTGTTTTCAATTCTAAACACATTCATAATCATGAAAATTGAAGAGATGATTAAAAAAGAAAATGAACATTCACATAGAAATTGAAATACCAAACCAGAACTTAAATTCTCATTGCTTGGACTAGATCCTTGGATTAATTGATTGTTTAGCCTTCCATGATCATCATTAATGGAAGAGCCATGAGATTTGTGCAAGAAAATAGAAGAACAAAAATGAAATGAAGAAGAAAAATAAAGAACAATTGAGAGAAAAAAATAGAAAAGATTTTAATTCTGAAAATTTGTAGAAAAACTAAAAATTATGTTTGTACCAAATGAAGTAACTCACCCTAACAAACTAATTAGACTAATATATAGTGACTGAGTCAGTAGGAAAGGATGGGCCCTGATTAGGCCCATCTAATCTAACTAATTGTGCTAATTACACCAATCAAAGCCCAACTCGCAGTCCAAAACTCAAGTTCAGAGGTTCTGACTTCCAAGCCTAAAATGACCCTTAAAATGACAGAATTGACATCGGCTTATCTATAACAAAATTGTATCTTTTTTCCTTATCTTTCCATGGACTACTCATATGCTCTATTTGGATTTCTGTAGAATCCTCTAGGTCCTGCACAAGGAAGATAGGTCAAGTAAGCAAAAAAAACTGAAAATAAGCAACAATTATCAATTAAGCCCAATTGTTTGCCTATGACAAAAATAGTTAGAGTGAGAAAATAAAATTCCAAGAAAAGTCAAATAAGCTATGAAGAATAGAAAAATATTAAACTAAAAGCGCTCAATCAATAATATATAAGGATTAAAACATAAAGATTATGTAAGGTTACAACTATATTTAATAATTAATATATATTTAGTTATATTTAATAATTCAACTAATGTTCACCTATGCATGCATGTATGTTTGTAATCTTTCAATATGTTGTGTATATTTTATTGTTTTAATTCCTGAATTAATTAAATGCTAGGAATATAACTTAATTGCCATGGATTCTATCATAATCATTTGTCAATGTTATTCATGTCTTTTATAATTTTTCCCTATTTTCATTGTGTTGCTTATTTTTTAAACATGTGCATGTTCTATTAAATATTTTCTAACCCTAGGAAAATGTATCTGGTTATTCATGAGTCACAAGTGATACAAGTGAAAGGTGCTTATGCGTAGTATATATATACTATGAATTTACCATGACATAAACAATAAAACCTCTTAAAAGTTCAAAAGAGTTATTATGGCAAAGCCCTTGTCAAAAAGAGAAATTGTAGCTAAGGAGGAGCAACAATTGGAATTCGTGTTGAATTTGGGAATTGTGAAAGACCTCAAGTTGAGCATGCCATACAGGACACAACTCACCAATGACAAGTCGAACATGTTCTTGTTGGGCATGCCTAAGTTCAAAGATATCTTCTTGGAGTTCTTGAAAGAAGAAAAGATGTTAGAGAGGGGGTTAAAGTGAATGTCTATGACAAGAAGGGACATGAGTTCAAAATGATGCTCAAGAAATGCGAGAGGGGTGATGTTTTCTATGCGCTAAACTAAGGGTGGCTCAGTTTCCTTTACTAGTAGCACTTGGGAGAAAATGATTTTGTCTCCTTACGCACATTTTGCCATGCATATAACAACATCTTGTCCTTCTTTGTTACTTACACAAAGATGAAGTAAGAAACAACAAAGTGTGCATGCAAGTAACAAGGGTCTTTATTTACAATTTTTTTTTCAGATCGTGAAATAGGCCATTGTAAAAGTACTGTATGGAATAAAATGTGATTGAATTGGTTACTCAATGTATGGTTTAGAGGTGGACCTATATGTATTTGAGGGCGAACAAATGCATTTTAATAAAGTCAAATGTATTTATTTAAATATTAATATTTTGCACCCCTTAATTTATATGTTTGAATTTCCTCAACTATTTTCATGTGAGGATAGATAAATATACCTCTTTATTTTAATAAAATTATAAGTATGTATTTGAAAATTTTGTATTCACACCTCCTATTTTTATTTGTTTGAACCCATTACCTCTTTTTCTCACACTTTTATATTATTAAATTACTTTTTCTAAATAAATTGCCCCACTGATTCGTATCCAAAATCCGCCACCGGTATGGTTAATGTTTCTCTTGATGGGCCGAATCGCCAACAAAGAAGTTCAATTAGGTCATTTAATTGGGTTTCTCAATGAATAAAAATTTCAATCAAAATTTATATATTTCATTATCCAAAAGGAGCTGATTGTAGTGTTTTAAACAATTAAAGGACCTAATTGAACTTTTTAATAATTGAGGAATCCAATTGAAGTGTTTTAAACAATTGAAATACTTAATTAAACTTTTTAATAATTAAGAGACCCAATTGAAATTAATTATAATTAAGAGATCAATTAGATAATTAAGCTTAATTAATTGGTAGGATTTGAAGTGAATAAAGTGACAGAAAATTGGAGTTTGTACATTATTATTTTTATCTATTGGAGTTTGTACATTATGATTGTGTTCATGTTCTATTTTCAAAAGGGATAATTTTAGTATTACTAAGATGCTATTAATAATTGAGAGCATACCATGTTCAAGATTGTATTGGAAAATATGACTTTCTAGTATCTTGACAATGACACAAATTGTGATTTAATATGAGCCAAATGACCTATTTGATCTTTTATTTTATTTTTTGTTCAATTTGGTCCTTTATATTTTAAAAAGTTTAATTTGGTCATTTATTTATTTTGTTTAGTTTAATTCTTTATCTTTTAAAAAGTTTATTTTGATCATTTTTTTGTTCAATTAATCCTTCAATCCATTTAAGATTGACATCGTTAATCATTTAAGAATGAACATCTTTTGTTAAAAATGAAGTGGAGGGAAAAGGGAGAAAAATGGACCAAAAAATTTCATTTTTAAATGATTAACGATATCAATCTTAAATAGATTGAAAGACTAAATTGAACAAATAAAATAAAATAAAGGATCAAACTGAACCAATAACATAAGATAAAGGACCAAATTTTTTTTTAAAGATAAAGGACTAAACGAACAAAAGAAAGATAAATGACCAAATTAAACTTTTAAAAAGGCAAAGGACTAAACTAAACCCAAAAAAAAGGTAAATAAGTCATTTAGCCTTTAATATATATTGTCATTCTTGGAATAAGATATCAGAATGGTTGGCTGAGGGTTTAATAGGCATCTTCTAGCACAATTTACCACCTATAATAACATGAAGGGTGGTATCGGATGAGCATGATCACTTTGTTAAACTTATTTTCTATGCAAAAGGTTGGATAAACCACTTACTACAAGATTTTACTCTTGCATGAAAAGATAAATATGGACTAAGAATATAACAAGTTTGGTAAATTAGATAAATTGCAAATTTTCCACTTTTCTCTTTTAAGAAACATAAAATGTCAACAATTTTAATTCTTGTATAACCGTAAAAAGTTTTTCAAAAGATGGGAGAATTATTTTCACAAGTTTTTCAATGATGAACAAGGTTGGGGTACTAATATTGAGGTGCCAGAAACATAAGAGTAGGAAAGAATTTGGTTTATTACCATAGAATTCACATTGGAAAGGTTAAAGAAGTTGTTTGGATGAAAAATGATAAAGTTATTGGCATAGATGGTATCCGTAATGAAGTTTGGATGTTTATGGGAGAACAATATTTATTTGGCTCATTATGGCCCCGTTCACGGGTAATTGTGAGTTTCCTGTTTTTGGGTTTGAATACAGTTTTGAAAACAGAACGTGTTCATGTAAAATGGGATTAAGTTGATTTTTTTACTTTATTTAAAAAAAATTCACCTTATTTTAAAATAATAAAAATAGTTTTTTATTCTTGTTTTTTGTTTCGCGTTAACCCTTACACAGATACACTTATTTGACGTCCCTTCACATTTGTCATATTGATGATCTGCAACACCTTTTCACCGCTCCACCTTTGTTCTACAACACTATTATTGTCCTTTTTAGTTTCCCTACAAAATCCAAAATTGATAACTTTTGGAATGATTTCCCTATAAAACACTAAAACAATAGCGATGACGCAATCAAACGTGACCATGCTTTATCTTTGCAACTAGCGATGACGCAAACACGACAGTGGGGTTCGTCTTTGTAGTCGATGGTGGCACAACAATAGTTCGTCTTCGCAATTGGTTGCAGCGTGACAAATGTTCATCTTTGTCATTTACAATAGTGTGTGATGGTGGTTTGCCTTCACAAGATGACAGCTAGGTTTTGGTCCCTTGCTTTTGTTTGTGTTCCAATAGAGGACTTTGAAGAATGTTTGCAGTGTGTGGTTTGCCTATTTGAGGGTGGGTTCAAAGGAAAGGATAAATGTGAAACAAATCAAATTTTGCAACAACTTTTTAAAATTAAAAGTAAAAGATTTAAAACTAAAATTTGAAAACAAAAACTGGATTTAATTTTTGAATACTTAATACTTAAAACTAAACCATACTGATCAGGGCCTAAGCTTTTCAATGAGCTAAGATTTAAGATATCATGAGTGGAGCAAAAGTACTTTGGTCTCAATTTTTAAGAACAAAGGAGATATATAAAATTATGGTAACTACATAGGTATAAACCTTATGAGTCATACTATGAAGCTATGAAAAAAGATGATTGAGCTTAGATTGAGTTATGAGAATAGATGATTGAGCATTGATTAAAAGTAGAAACAAGGATTATCGAGAATCAATTTGATTTTATGCCATGCGTATCAAGGACATACAAAAGATTATCCCTAATTCCATGCATTTTGCAAATGAAATAATCTTAATTGAGGAATCAAGTGAAGTAACTCACAGTAAGCTTGAACTCTAGAAGCAAACTTTGAAAACAAAAGATTTTCGCTCAAGTAGGAGCAAGACAGAGTATATGAATTACAATTTTAGCAAGAGACAAATGATTTTGGCTTGAAAGTAAAATTGGGAGAAAATATCATACCACATATTTCTATGTTTAAATATTTGGGACCAATCATACATGATAAAGAAATTAATGAGGACATCACACATAGAATACAAACAAGATAGTTTAAATGGAGAAAGACATTAGATAAACAAGTTTTATCATTATACATCCAACTATACTATATGGTAATGAATGTTGAACTTTAAAAAGACAACATAAAAGAAAAGTGGGAATAGCAAAAATGATAATGTTAAAATAGATATATGATCATACAAAAACAGACAGAACACAAAATGACGTCATACAAGAAAAAATTAGACTGCATGATTTTTAACTCATTAAAAAGGAGGAAAGGGAGATCAAAAAGAATATTGGAGAAGTTATCAAGGAGGATCTTAGACTTAATAATATTTCTTAAACTTTAATTTTTAACCATGTTGAATGACATCGTATGATCCATAAAGCCTACCTCACTAAATGACATAAGACTTAGTTGCTGTAATATTACAACTGATTCACCATATACAATTCACATTAAAATTTCACTATAATCGTGAAATTATATGTTAAAAACATTCAGGAAGTTGAATACAAATACATAAAAAGCTTTAAAATAAAATCAACAGGATTTATTTCCCTATATATAGCGAGACATGAACGTAAGGAAGTAAAGAGCAGAAAAAGAAAATAACATAATCCAACCAGTATCAACAATTCAATCTGCAATGTACAGGCATCAAATTTTTAACTGTCCAAAGAAATATGAATTGTTAATAGCCAAAAAAATTATTTCAATTGGAACAAAATCTGGTGAATACCTAAAATTAAAATAATGGCAAAATTTTGCCAACCATGGAGGTTTTGCATAACGAAATCCTCCAAATTTGCAGGACACTAGTTGCTTGCAAAATCAATTGATATAATATGATTGTTATATCCTCCAAAATTAATGGCAAAACATTAATTTCCGCCTCATTGCTATTGAAGAATCAATTTCATATACAATTTGGGGAAAGCTCAACAAATATGCAGAGATGATCTTCCGAACCTTTTATTCTTCATTATTTTGATTTGTCCAAAACTAAGGAAAAGGAAAATTTTTCCATCAGGGCAAAGTAGCCCTAAGTTCTTTCCTATCCACGCCACAAGCCTGAAATTCAGAAGATCACCAATCAGTTGAATAATACACATCATCTACCAAGTAACACTAATAATTGTTATTTACGTGAACGTAACAGCATCTGCATCTAATTTTCATGTAATTTTAAAAACTATGTTTTGGTTGTTCACTTTGTCACTAGAACAGGGTAGAAATTAAATCAACCATCACTCTAAATTAAAGTCTTCCCTTCATGATTTCAAATATCTAAACTCTTGTCTAAAGTACTCTCGGTTTCAAAATAATTTTTATTTGAGAGGTTTTAATTGGTTTCAAATTAGTTGTGACTTTAAGAAACTAAGGAAGTATCAATTATTTTTCTTTTCAACTTTATCCTCATCTTTTGGTATCTCCAGTAAGTGGAATGAGAAAATTAATGGAATGAATGGTAACACAATCAGGTGAGCTTATGTTCCTTGAAATTGAGAATATTTCATGACTCTCTGAATCCTTGGGCAAAGCATTAAATGACAATTATTTCCAAACGAAAGGAGTAATATTCTCTCCAATTTAGGCAAAATACTACTGAATCTTTCATGCATCGTTTGATTTGCTTATACCAATATTCACATAACATTTGATAATAAACGAATGAAGAAAGATACATAAAATAATGAGTAAAGATGAAAATATCACTACCTCGACACCGAAGCCTTTTACATATACATTGGTAAATAAATCGGATGGCTCTGGCATTTGACTTTCCTGGAAATCAGAAAAGAACACAGAACTGATTGTAAATCACATAGGACAACTGAAGGAGATGGAAATATGTGGGATACCAAAATTAGTATGAGAAGAATAAACAATCAAGATATAGTTTCACCTTTGCTTTGGCAATGGCTTCATCAACTTCTTTTCTTATTTCCTTTTCAATGTCCTGAAAGAAGAAAGAGCATTTTAGCTCTTGTAAAAGTTAATGGTCTACATTTTTGAAGAACTTAATTGAGTGAAAATATGTCTGAGTGTGTTGGTTACCCCACTCGGCCAAAAAAATTCATATATATAGACCAAAGGTCTTTGAGTACAAGAGAAGAGGTCTGATTATACAAAAAAACAGCTTTATTGCTGTCACTAATACATCAGAAAGTATAATATATTCTAACAAGAAAATATAACATAATCTGAAACTCCCCCTCAAGCTGGAGCATATAGATTATATGCTCCAAGCTTGGAACATATGAACTGAAGCATCATAAAATGAAAACAACTTCAATGTAGAGGACTCATGACTGACACAGATGCTGAGCCATGATGAACTTCCTCAAACCAAAACTAGGAGAGGTCCCCAAACTCAGATAACAACACAACGGGGCTGGGCTTCAAAAAGACTAGTACTGATTGGAAAACACAATCAACACACTTAGTCAAAGAGCGTCACCATACGAAGATCCCTAAGTACATCATCTTCCTGGATCCTTTGCACTAACCTTCTAACAATAGCATTTTTTACTACCCTGTTCTCCAAGCAAAATTGGGTTCTTCTTCATGGTTCGCAATAAAATCTCTATGACCCTTCGAACTTCAGAGTCTCTTCCAACAACAGTATTAATACATGCTTGTTCCACAAGGTCTCTTCCGTAGGTCTACAGATGCTGAAAGGTTGCTCTGCAAAGGTTCACAATGTCCAATTTTACCTCCCCAGATTTCTCGACGCTTTCACTATCTCATCCACTCTAGAAGGCTAAGGATTAGATCGTATTAGAGTATAATATTGTATAATGTGAGAATTCACATTCTATTATAGGTAGTTAGATTACAGTTAACTGTTTACAGTTAGTAACAGCTGTTAACTTCTGTTAACAGCTTCTATAAATACCTAAACTGTATTCTTTCTGCATTTGTGTTAATAAAATATCTCTCTGAAATTCTCTCTATCTCAGTTTCTCTAATATGGTATCCAGAACCACGGAGTCTTGTGGAGAATCCTAATTTTTTTTCAAACCCTAGCTTTCTTCTCCCATGGCAAGTTCCAATCCCATCACTTCCGCGCCTCAATCCTTTCCTAACTCCATTACCGAGAAGCTTGATGATTCCAATTTTCTTCAGTGGAAGCAGCAGATTGAACCAGTGACAAATCGCACAAACTTCAGCGATTTGTGGTAAATCCAATGATTCCTCCTCGTTTTCACACCAATGAAGATTGAAATGCTGAAAATGTTAATCCTGCGTACGAAGCCTGGGAGGTTCAGGATCAAATGCTGTTAACTTGGCTTCAGTTGACTCTGTCAAAATCTGTTCTTTCTCGTGTTCTTGGTTCGACTCATTTGTGCCTAGTGTGGAACAATGTTCATGAGTATTTTCAGCTGCAGACAAAGGTACGTGCTCGACAATTGCACACTGATCTTCGATCTACCTCTCTCAAAGGCAAGACGATGCGTGAGTGCTTGTCTCAGCTTAAGAACGTGGCCGACGAACTTGCTGGTGTTGGTAATCCAGTGCAGCACAAAGAGTATGTTGATGCAATTCTGGCTAGTCTACCTCAAGATTATGCGCCGGTGATTGCTGTGATTGAAGGTAAATTTCAGACTCCTCCGATCTCCCAAAGTTGAGGCTCTTCTTGCGCATGAGTCTTGCAACCATCAGTTTTGTAAACAACCACTTCTCTATGTTAATTACACTGCCACCGATTCTTCTGGTTATTGCAGTGGTTCAAATGCTGGTTATGCTCACGGCAGTGGCAGTCACGGTGGTTAGGCCGATCGTGGTGGCGTCAGCAGTGGTCGTCGTGGCGTCAGCAGATCCATCAAAGATATTGGAGGTCGCTTCGCCAATTTTCAGTGTCAGATCTGCTTGAAGTATGGTCACACCGCTAACATTTGCTATTACAGATCTGATGACAATTATCAACCTCACGAGTCACTGGTTCTGTATGATCCTACCACACAGCAACCAGTGCTATTCAATTCGCCTCAATCTAACTGAACCTCTAAACACCTTGGTTAATCCTAACTCAATGTCCTCTAATCAAGGTGCTAATGCTAGTTCAGCTATTCCTAGTGCTATGCTAGCTAATACTTCTTCTCAAGCTGCTGCTAATTCCACATGGATTCCAGATTCTAGTGCATCTTATCATGTCACTGGTGAACCTCGGAATATTCATCAACTAAGTCATTTTGATGGTCCGGGTCAGATTACATTGATAACGGCCAAGGTTTGCACATTAAGGGTTCTGGTTCTTCCTTATTCTTGTCTCCTATTAACTCTAATATTTCATTTAAGCTTAACAATTTACTTCCTTCCATTACCAAAAACTTGTGAGTCAGTTTGCAAAGGATAACTATATTCTTTGAGTTTCATCCTCATTCTTGTCTTGTTAAATCTCAAGGGACCTATGAGATTCTTCTTCGAGGTGTTGTTGGTGTTGATGGCCTCTATTCATTCCCAAATTTAAAGCTTCAAGATCCTTCAGTGTTGGTGCCTTCCTCAGCTGAATCAACTTCAGATTCTGGTGTTTGTTCCTCTAGTTCAAGTCCTATGTTCAATTCTAATTCTACTAGTTCAGCATCTAAACACATTCCTGATGTACATACTGTTCCAGATGTACCCTTAGCCCCTAGTTCTAGCACTATGTGGCATACTAGGCTAGGCCATCCCAATTCTCATGTACTTAAACTTGTTCTTAATCATTGTAAAATTTTCAATAAAGGTATTTCTGATTTCTGTTCTTTTTGTTGTGTGGGAAAATCACATCGTTTACCCTCCTCTATTTCAGAATCTGTTTACACTGCCCCTTTAGAACTAATTTACACTGATCTGTGGGGCCCATCTCATTACCTCTCATTCTGGTTATGTTTACTATGTTTCTTTTATTGATGCTTATTCTAGGTTCACATGGATTTATCCTTTAAAGTATAAATCTGAAACTCTTTCTGGTTTTCAACATTTCAAATCCACGGTTGAACTTCAATTCAGACACATACCCCCCTCCCCCCCCCCCCCCCCCAAACAACACACCATCAAAATGGTGTGGTGGAGAGGAAGCATAGAAACATTGTTGAAATTGGTCTTACTTTGCTTCACCATGCTTCTCTAACCCTAGCCTTTTGGGACTTTGCTTTCACAACTGCAGTTTACCTAATTAATAGGTTACCTACTACTTCTTTAAATTTTGTTGTTCCTTACACTGTTTTGTTCAATAAATCCCCAGATTACAGCTTCTTGAGAACATTTGGTTGTGCTTGTTTCCCTTTCTTGAGGCCTTATACCACTCACAAATTGGATTTTAGATCTCAAGAGTGTCTCTTTCTGGGGTATTCAAACACTCTAATTGTGCTCCTAGTCAGCCATATAACTTTGGTCCTGACAATTCTGTTTCTAGTCAGAATTCTAACTCCAATTCTGAGTCTACATCTGAGTCCTCCAAAAGTAAAGAGTCTCCTCCTAGAACTGTTAATAATCACCCCATGCAAACCAGATCCAAGTCTGGAATTCACAATCCTAGACTTCACCCTTGTTTATTTCTGGCTCACGATGAACCTAAAGGTGTTAAACAGGCCTTGGCTGATCATAATTGGTACTCTGCAAGGCAGCAAGAATACACTGCACTAACAAATAATCATACCTGGGACTTAGTGTCTTTACCTCCTGACAGAAAAGCAGTGGGGTGTAAATGGGTTTTTCGAGTCAAGGAGAATGCAGGTCTATAAATAAGTAAAAGGCACGACTGGTTGCCAAAGGTTTTCATCAAGTTCATGGGTTTGATTTTCATGTAACCTTTTCCCCTGTGGTTGAGCCCATAACTATTAGGCTTATTATTACTCTTGCACTTACTAACAACTGGGACAAGTTTCAACTAGATGTGAATAATGCTTTCCTAAATGGATTGTTGGAAGAAACAGTGTACATGAGCCCACCACCAGGTTTTGAAAATTCAGACAAATCTCTTGTTTGCAAGCTGAACAAAGCCCTCTATGGCTTAAAGCAAGCACCAAGGCAGTGGTTTGACAGACTTAAATCCACTCTCCTTCAATTTGGTTTTCCTACCAGCAAATATGATCCCACTCTCTTTTACTTACAAGCACCAAATGCATACTGTTTTTCTTCTAGTGTATGTAGATGATACAATAAGTACTGGCAGCTCTCCCTCTCTCATTCAGCAGCTAACTAATCAACTCAACTCAAGCTTTTCCCTCAAACAACTAGGTCTTCTAGACTATTTCTTGGGCATTGAGATCAAATATCTACGTGACAAGTCCCTCATCATGACTCAGTAAATACATAAGGGATCTTCTTCACAAAACTAAAATGACTGAAGCTCAACCCATCCCCTGACCTATGACCTCTACCTGCGAACTTTCAAAGAGTGGTAAATTGGTAATGATCTATTTCAGGATCCTACTTTGTATAGGTCTGTAGTTGGAGCTTTACAATATGCTACATTAACTAGACCTGAAATAAGTTTTGTTGTGAACAAGGTTTGCCAGTTCATGGCTAAGCCTTTGGACTCTCACTGGGTGGCTGCAAAAAGGATCCTAAGGCACCTTAAAGGCACTCTATTTCATTGTCTTCATATGAGACCTGCTACTGCTGGACAATCTTTTGACACTAACAGCTATGTGATGCTGATTGGACTTCTGATATTGATGACAGAAGGTCAACATCAGGCCCTTGGTGGTCAAGGAAACAGTAAGTTGCAGCTAGATCCAGTACTGAAACTGAGTATCGCAGCCTAGCTCAGACTTCAGCAGAGGTGACTTGGGTTCAGATTTTGTTACAAGAACTTTAGGTTTCCTTCTCTACACCTGTCCTGCTCTGTGATAATCAGAGTGCCGTTGCCATTGCTCAAAATCCAGTCTTCCATAGTCGCACTAAACACATGGAGATTGATGCCTTTTTTGTGCAGGAGAAACTTCTGTCTAAGCAGCTTCTAATATACCACATTCCAGATCTGGATCAATGAGTGGATGGCTGACCAAGCCTCTCTCTCCTGCCAGATGTGAGTTTCTTAGAGGCAAACTCAATGTGAAGGGTTTTTCTTCTGAAAAACCTTCCCCTTGAGTTTGAGAGAAAAAGGGGGTATTAGAGTATAATATCGTATATATAATGTGAGAACTCACATTCTGTTATAGGTAGTTAGATTACAGCTAACTGTTTACAGTTAGTGACAGCTGTTGACTTCTGTTAACAGCTTCTATAAATACCTAAACTGCACTCTTTCTGCATTTGAGTTAATAAAATACAGAACTCCATTGTCTCAATCTCAGTTTCTCTAATAGATAGTAAGTGCTGCTATGTGGGCGATTTTGCTCCTGTACTCTATCATGAACCTCTTTGAGCTCATCACTAATGGAAACCTCATTGATAACCTGACAACATCATTTCGCACACAGCTTTTGGAACTCATCCACCATCTCACCTGCGACTGTTATGCTCACGGCTTGGGAGAGTGCTTTGAAGAAAATCTCATTCTCGTCTTCAAGTAGAGAATGTGCAAGGCGATGATGCGTGACTCTCGCATGCATCCTTTCATGTGCTAATTCACAAGCCCCAACTATAATATCCTGGATTCTGACAAGTATGCAAGGAAAGGATGCACACGAGTCACCCCTATTCACCTTGCGCATTCTCTACTTACAGATGAGTATGACATTTTCTTCAAAGCACTCTCCCAAGCCGTGAGCATAACAGCCACATGTGACGTGGTGGGCCTAATGGTGAAATTGATTGCCTTAAGGCTTGATTGGTAGCAAAAAGGTACACATGGATATATGGTCTTGATTATGGAAATACCTTTTCTCCTATGGCCAAATTCACCACGTTCTGCCTATTCCTTGCTATGGCTATCATTCACCATTGGCCCCTCCATAAATCAATTGGATATTAAAAATGCTTTCTTACATGGTGACCAGGAAGAAGAGATATACATGGAATAACCCCGAGTTTGTTGCTCCAAGGGAATGTGGGTTAGTTTGTAAATTGTGTCGATCTCTCAATGGCCTCAAACAATCTCCACGAGCTTGGTTTGGGAAATTTAGTCAAATTGCTCAGGCTTTTGGATTGAAGCGCGGTGAAGCAGATCGTTCAATTTTCTACTGTCACACTTCTCCAGGAAAGTGTATTTATCTAGTTGTCTATGTTGATGACAGATAGGATATTGATAGTAATATTCTGTTGCTGTTAGTTAGTTAGTGGGGGAGGGGTCAGATATTATAAATAGGAGGGGGATGGCTGAGCATAAGGCAGCTTGTAAGCAAGGAAGTACTAGGAGGCTGTGATTCCTCGAATTATCACAATTGTAACTGCAGGAGATTATTCTCCAAGATCAATAAAAGATCCATTCTTTCTCTTCTTTATCTCTAAATCTGAACCAGGTTCCTAACAATGACATAGTTATTACAAGGAATGACACTGCTACAATTTGTAGACTGAAAAAGCACTTATTCAGCCACTTTCGGACCAAAGATCTTGGGTGTCTAAAATACTTTCTTGGTAAAGAGTTGGCACAATCAAACAAAGGCATTGTTATTTCTCAAAGAAAGTATGCTTTGGATATCTTGAAAAAAACAGGCATGATTGAGTGTAGGCCTGTTGACAGTCCCATGACCCAAATAAAAAGTTGATGGCAGAACAGGGTAAACCCTTCATTGATCCTGAGTGGTATAGGAGACTAGTTGGGAAACTCATTTATCTTACAATCACTAGACCTGACATCTCTTTCGCAATTGGGGTAGTTAGTCAATTTATGCAGGCTCCTCACACTCATCATTGGAATGTTGTAATTCGCATTCTTAGGTACATTAAAACTTAAAAGGGCTCCAGGACAGCGATTGTTGTATGAAGACAAGGGAAATACCCATGTTACTGGGTATTGTGATGCTGACTGGGCAGGCTCTCCTATAGACAGGCACTCTACTACTGGATATTGTGTATTCATAGGAGGAAATCTGATTCCTTGGAAGAGCATGAAACAAAATGGTTTTGCTTTTGGTCTAGTGCAGAAGCTGAATATAAGGCCATGGCTTCAGCCACTTGTGAACTGATGTGGGTCAAACAACTATATTGTGATAATCAGGTAGCACTTCATATTGTTTCTAATCCAGTATTCCATGAAAGAACCAAACACAGAAATTGACTGCCACTTTCTTTGAGAGAAGTTGTTGACTAAGGAAATTAGTACTGAAAAAATTAGCTCTAATGATCAAATTGCAGATATTTTGACTAAGTCATTGAGGGGACATAAGATTCAGTTTTTATGCTCCAAGCTTAGTGCATTAGATTTATATACTCCAGCTTGAGGGGGAATGTTAGAAAATAGGTTATATTCAAGTCACAACAAGAACTATAAAAATGGAAAATGGTTACACGCTGTTAGAGGGGTTTTATTCTCCACTGCCTAAAGGTCCCAAACCCCTGCTCAATGTCAAGGAGAGAGGATTGAAAAGGTAATAATAGGTGTATTATTTACTAAAACGGAAGATATTGCAACAACAAGGAGTATTCCCCCACCTGCCCCCAATCACAGGGCCTGGCTCCATCGAAGAATGCAAAGCAACTTTACCCAGCTTACAGCCGAAAGAAAATAACAAAATGAAAAACCAACTCAGATACCAGCCTCTATGCTGTATTACAAGTCTTAAACACGACAGTTCCCTTTCACAAAGCTAACAAACTGACACCTCACCCTCCTTGTTTTGAGCATTTCCTTTCCTAGCCCTTCTAGTAGATAATTGCCAAAATGCCAAATCTTAGGGCCATGGCAGTTCTACCACTCTACGTCCCGTTCCTTTAATTGGGAATTTAAACTACTTGGCTCTAACACTCAATCACTGAATGCCTTCCCTAATAGAATTATGTTATGCACATAGTGAATATTCCATTCAGCATCCAGAGGCAGCAAATTTGTGACACTTGGCAAAAATTTAAAGAAAATCATGACACATCATTCATGATAGACAAACAGATCATATCATCCAGTACATAGCATAAGTAATTACAGTCAAAATAAAGCTCAAGTAGACAGTAACTATCATAATTATAGTCCACCAACTCACATGGTAGGTAACCTATGTGGGGACTCGAATTCCATGACAACTATTTTAATATAGCCAAAAATATTATGAAAAAATATATGTAATTTCATGAAAATAACAATTGGAATTTATTTAAACCTAAAATTTACTCATTCCTAGATGACCTGCAGCAATATAAAGAAAAATGTTTCTTTTCATGAACTTGAAAAGTAAAATACTAAGATACCAGGAAAAAAAATTGATCACAGATATAAAAGTGACAGCAAGAGTATTTAATATAATACAAACAGATATATCACATTTTACAATTGAAGTACAGAGCATGAATTCAAACTTCATTCAATCACCTTTAGCTCCTTTTCAGTAGCAATCTCGTGAGTCAATAGTAGCTTTCTTACTCTCTCAATTGGATCACGCTCCTATAATCAGATTGAACAGGAGAAAATAAAAGAGATAGAGTAAACTCCTCAATATTAACTAAACAAATAGGACATTTAATTATGATTATAGTAATATACCTGTCTTACACCAGAAATCTCATCACGTGTACGGTAAGTGCTGCCAGGATCAGACATGGAGTGGCCATGGTATCTGTATGTGTCCATCTCAAGAATCTGGGCAAAATAATTAAGATAGAGAAATCAATTGTAATATAACAGAGAATAAAGGAATCATTCCTAAAATCTAAACACAAATTGAAGAAATATAAGTACAAAAAAGAAGTAAATTTACTTACAATGGGACCATTCTTTAAAGCAAACTCCTTTGCAAATTTACAAGCTTGTTTCACAGCAAGAGCATCCATGCCATCTACCTGCACAAAGTATAAATATTTACTTCCAAAAAAAAAAAACAATCAAAACAGCAATGCCGTGCAGGAAAGAAAAAATTTAAGCGTTCTTAGCTGTATATAGGTGTTTAAGCAATGCAAAGAGGTCATTGACAACCTAACCACAACTACCAAAACAGCAACACACCCTTTACATCTAGGGAGACCAAAATAAAACCAATCATTATATCTTCCTATATCTGAAATGGTATTGAGAGTGTCTGTAAAATTCCAATTGGCAATGATGGACTTCAAGATATTGATGGGATTGTGCATCCAAGCTCTGCATTCTACTTCCATTCCTAAATCTCCCAAGAAGTACTAGAAATCGTGCCTCAAGGAAACCTAAAACAAATGTCTTCGTCTGATATACCTAAAACTAAAAAAAAAAAAAAAAAAACTACGTAACTCATTGCCTAGAGGCTCCATGCTATGCGCAGATAAGGGGGAGGGATATTATACGCAGACTTACCCTTGCATATGCAAAGAGACTGTTTCCGGATTCGAACTCATGACCAATAAGTCACCAAGACACAACTAATACAACTAAAAAAAATCTCAAAAATAGCAATAAATCCCAAATAATCAAATCCATCGAAATTGGCAATATCACCATCATCACCCAAGGGCAGATCCCATCTCTAGCAGATTCTAATTCTCCAGCATTCATATACCTCCATCTTGCTTGTTTAATAGAGAAGACAATAGCTAACTGTTGTATTTCTGCATTTTCTTCAACATTGATGCCCTACTTCTTCATTCTTCAACCCAACATATGCTTATTTTCATCAATTCCGTCAACATACCTTTCAACCTCAGAAATACAATGAGCACAGCTGGACCCATGATATCTGGTGATCGTTGGTTTTCTTCAAAAGTTCCACATAACTGTCCAATGCCTCAGCTCTGATCTCCGTCTCCCCAATGAGTGCATCCAGCAAGTTGGACCAAAATGTTAGGAATCCTCCATTGGAAATGGAGAGAAAAAGATTGTTTAATTGACATTAAACAAGAGAAAATAAGTAAAATACAATGTTTTGAACATCTCATTTTTACCCTTATTTCCTCTTATTTTTCTAACTGAACCTCCTCTAACTAGTTGACTACCCTGCCCTAATTGTTTCTAATTACTTTGGCTCCCCTTTATTCTTCCCACCACATCCTACCCTTCTATCCCAACACAATCACCATCAGTCTAACTCGAAACAACAACTCAATAACAAGAGTCGTTGCCTAAACAGACATTCAACTATGTGAACAAAGACAAAGTTAGGAAATGAAAAGTACAGAAAAAAAAAAGGAAAATATATGAATAGCGAAGGGTGAAGAAAGAACACAACACAGGAATAAATAAATAAACAGCAGAGCCCTCTCCAAACATGACACGAACAGATCATAGACCAAACAGGGTAAATCAACACCAATAAAGCTGCACTATGATGTGTGAACAGTGTGGAATTGAATATGTATAACACAACAACAGCCATCAATCTCTCTAACCTTCAATCCAGGAACATAATCCCCACGCTTGTAATAAGCAGGACTCTTAGCAGCTCTCCACTCAGCTGTCCCCATTCCATCTGTCCCACAAATCAAACCAAATTAATCCAAACCCAAATCAACAAAAGCCTTGTTTGGATCATTTTTCCAATAAGCACTTGAAAGAGAGAGAAAAATAACAAAAATAAATTAAGCTTCTCTCAAGTTAAAATAAACTCATGCATAAGGGGTCTCGCTAACCAGTGCCATCAGGGCATCGGTTAATGAACTAAAAAGAGAAGGTATTTATTATAAGCCTAAGCCAGACAAGGCAATTTTGCGCATCCATCCCAATAAAAAAAAAATCTCCTATTAATTCCTTAACTCAATGCTAAGGGTACTAATTAGCATTTGCCTTAGTGGAAAAGTTTATCCAAACAAAGTCTAAAACCACCTCACATTTCACACTCACAATGATTATTCTCGCAGACCAAAATGGAGGGGAGATCCCAAAGCGCAGAAATGTTAAGCGCCTCGAACAACTGCCCCTGATTGGCAGCACCATCGCCGTACATAGAAAACGTAACATTCTCATCCTTACTATACTTCTGAGCAAAAGCCAAGCCACACCCTAGCGGCACCTGCGCCCCAACAATTCCATGGCCACCGTAGAAGCCACCTTCTTTGCGGTAAAAGTGCATGGATCCTCCTTTCCCCTTGGAGCAGCCGTCGCGGCGGCCCATGAGCTCGGCGAAGACCTCGATTAGGGTTCCACCGCGGGCGAGGAAGGTGCAGTGGTCGCGGTAGGCGGTGATGATGCAATCCTTGCGCGTGATGGAGGCCTCCATGCCGACGGCGACGGCCTCCTGGCCGTCGTAGAGGTGGCAGAAGCCGCGGATGAGCTTGGCCTTGTAGAGCGAGTCCGCCGTGATCTCCATCCGCCGCATCAGCGCCATGTGGCGGAAGAACGAGAAGAGCTCCGCCGAGGACGTCTCCACGGCGCGTGGCGGCGCGTCGCAATGGTGGGAAGTGAAGGGCACCGAGGTCTCAACGGTAAGGGGCTCGGACGAGGTCGACACCGAACGGCGTCGTAGGCATAAGTAAGACGAGAGGGGTTTCAAAAGATTCGATTGGAATGGCGACGATTGAGCCACGCGCGATAGAGCCATTTTTTTGGATCGAAACGAAAATTAGGTTAGAAATGAGAAAAAAAAATCGAATTTGTTTAATTTAGAGAGAATGAATGAAGCAAAGATGAGGAAAAAAACAAACGTGTTTTGTTTAAGGTCGGAGGGTTAGGTGTGTTTTTTCCTATTTACACTACTCTTTCTAAATAATTTTAAATATAAATTAGTTCTTAATTTAATATTGAATAAATAATGTTCACATCATTCATTCTATGAGTTTTTTTTGAAATTATATATGATATTTCTCATTTTTTACATCTTATAATAAAAATTAATTGTTTAGTTCACATTATACTCATACATCTTCTCTCTTAATAGTTTACTAATTTAACATAAATTGATCACATAACTTTAAATGAAAATTTATGTCTAAAATTAGGGGTGGAAACGGGTCAGCCCGTCTATCAGGGGTCTTTGGTCTGACCTATTTAAGGCCTGACAGGCTAAGACTTTTTGAAAAGTTTGCTTAAATAAAAAAGTCAGGTTCAAGCTTTAAAAAAAGTTTGTTAAGCCAATCAGTCTGACCTATTCATTATGAAGATAGATGATCAACCATTTCAAAAAATCACATTGAAAATCTCATAAAATGATTATTACTTATTTAGAAATATAAATAAGATGTTGAGACATTTTCTGTTTAAAAATTATTTCTTTAACTTTCCTAAATTGATTTAAAGTGTTTTGTAAAATTAAATTTCCTATAAAAATGTTTCTTCATGTTTGGGAGATGGTTTGGGAATTAAAAATTTTATTCGTCGTTGTATTTAACTTGCCTTGATTCTTATTTCTTATTTATTTTATTATTTGACATTAAGACTAAATTATTGAAAGAAACTTATTGTATTTTATTTAGCTTGCTTATTTTGTTTAAAATATTTTGTTGAATACTTAAAAGTGTTCTAATTAATTTTAATTTATTTTTTCACGCACAAATTAAAAGGAAATATATGTCTTTATTATGTTATTTTTTTTACTTTTAATTATTTATTTTTATTTAATCAAGCTTTGTATACAGGCCTTTATGCAGGCTAGGCTCAGGCCTTAATAAATTATTTTTAACAGGTAACAAGCCAGGTTTAGGCTTAGTGATAATGATGCGGGCTAGACCGAGGCATGTCAAAGCTTGGCCTGACCTATTTTCACCCCTATATAAAATACTGTCATCTTCTTCCTCAAATCGCATCTTAGGTTTTACAAATCCTCCTCTTCTTCAACAATCCCTCTTCACTTACCGTCACCACCTCCTTCTCATCCTACTCCCTTTCCCATGGTAGCATTATCTCTTCCTGCTCATCATTGTCATCGCCCACCAACACGACGTCCGAGCGCACCCACTCCCACTGGAGCAACTACCACCACCATATCCACCTCCTCATCCCCCGCCATATCTTCCACCACCATCACCACTGCATCTGGTTCCCTGAACGCTAACGTTAGTTAACAACGTTAAAAGAAAAGAATAAAAGTAATGTATAAAAAGACAAGGGTATCAGATGCAATTTGAGAAAAATACAGGAGTGCGAGTGTAATTTACTCTAACAGACAATTTTGTCTACTTAGCTACTTCAATTGACGTTAGTTAACGACGTTAATAAAATAGGGTAAAAGTAATGTATAAAACGGGAGGGGTATTGGGTGTAATTTTAGAAAAAAAATCAGGGTGCGAGTATAATTTACTCTTTAATATTCAAATTACACTATTTTTTGAGAAGACCTGACTTCCCAACTTTATTTTTTAAAAATATTATTTTATTAAATTTAAAAATGTTATAATTAAATAAAATGATAATAATTAATTAATAGTCTTAAAATAAATAAATAAAAAGGCCAAGTGATTACAAAAATAGATTGATTAAAAACACAGTGAATATATAGTTGCTACATATCAGTTATAGTCTATGAAGAAATTAAAATACTCAAATAATGAAAAATACTAACAATTAAAGAGACAAACATAATAAACAAAACATAATGAAACGAAAATAATGAAACGTACTAACAATAATAATTGAAATACGAAAATGACGAAAGTAATCATATTTTGAAAGATGTTGCGCAGCAAACATGTTTTCTTCCATTTGAATCATTCTAGCGAGTTATTCATCATACACAACATCTGCATTGGTTATTGCAACATGTTGATCGGTTATTAGGGTTGGTTGGGTTACTGGTTTTTCAACTTTGTTATTTCATATTTGGTTAATTTTTTGAATATTTTTTATGGCCTGACTATCAAAAGAATAATTAATTGACCTCCTGTAATTCGTGAATTCCATAAGGGGAACCCCTTGAGGCAAAACTTACTTGATGACATCATTGAGTGTTTTGATGTTGCATATCGAAGGAATGTCAAATCTTATTGGGCTTGTTCTAGTGAAAGAGTAACCCAAAAAATTGCATTGTCGCGGTATCTTCCACTTGCCATTGTAATACAACATTGCATCATGAGTAGGAGTGATGATAAATTGAAGTAGGTTGAGTATACCATTTGGTGTTCTTTAGATGGTACATAATAATTCTATAAGACCAAAAAACAGGTATTGTTCATTGCACATTAACATTGTGCAAACATCATCATCATTTTTCAATTGCAGAGAATGAAAAAAAGATTGTTGATCTGCATTTGTGGATGGTTGTTGGTAGTAGATTTCATCCACAAATAAGTCATTAGTTAGCCGAAAGGTGTTGTGCATTCTACTCTTTAGTTTCTCGAAAGAACACTCATTACGAACTCACATTGGTATTGGTGTAGAACATTGAAAATAAACAACAATTTGGTTGTTTTTTTATCCATTTGGGAAAAACAAATGTTAATTTTGAGATATCAATGGTTTGAGTGTTTGTTTCTCCCAAGAAGGCCATAATATTGAGATTGAAATTCGTCCGTGAAGGTATATTGTGTGGAAGTGTGTGGTTGTATTGAAGGTGTTTGTGTTGGATACAGGGGGAGCTGGAAATAAGATCAAGTCAAGGATGAAGCCCTTTGCTTAAAGGATTTTAGTTGTTTATATGCTATTCAATTGAAGGCATTTGTAATTTGTTAAGTTGATCAAAAGGCTTATCTCGTGATTCTTTACAGCAATCAAGGAATCAAAGATCTATCCAAGATGTCCATGGCTACAATTTTTGGTAAGCTTCTTGAGTATGAACTTGAAATGTTACAACTAACACATGCAGAGGATGCAGAGAAGAAACACAAGAGTATAACCTTGAAAACTGCATCAACTAATGTGAAAAAGGAAGAAGACTCAAGTGATGAACATATGAACCTAATAGTGAAGAAATTCAGCAAGTTCATGAGGAAGAACAAAAACAAAAAGTTGTCAAAGTTTAACAGGAAAAATGACAACAACAACAACACCTCCAACTTCACTTGTTTCGAATGTGGTAAACCTGGCCACATTAATTCTGAATGTCTAATCTTTTTTAAGAAGCAATTAGGTGAGAAGAAGACAAAGAAAGAAGGGAAGCCAAAGAAGGCATACATAACATGGGAAGACAATGATTCAACAATTTCTGAATCAACTAGTGAAAATGAAGAAGCAAATGTGTGCTTCACTTCCACAGTAAGTGATGATGAAGATTTCTCAAGTGCTGAATTAGAGGTAAATTCTGAATATAATAATGTTGTTGATGCTTTCCATGAGATGTATGAAGAGGCCCAAAAACTTGCACAATCCAATAATAGGCTAAAAAGTAATCTCAAATGGCATGTTACCAAAATTGCTGAATTGCAATCTGAACTTTGCAATTTGAAAGAAGCAAATGAAAAGCTTATTTCAAGTTACAAAGCTAATGGGTGTGTATGTGCCTCATCATCTTCAAATCTTGATAAATGCAAGCTCTTACAAAAAGAATTTGATGATTACATAAAGAGTCAAGGTGAAAAATATATGTTATTGCTTTCAAAAAATTCACTTGGTTGATCTTTTGAAAAGGCTCTATAAAGGAAAATGTAGTTTAAATCAAATGCCGAGTGTACAAAAGTATGCTGGAGATACTTCTGGTTTGGGTTACAAACATGGAGCAAAATCTTTTAAAAAAACAAAGTTTGTACCACCAAAACAGAAGAATCAAAGAGGTTTTTCAAAAACTAAGTATCATCAATTGACTCACTTTGAAAGAGCATCAAACACTATTACTTGCAATTATTGCATGAAGAAAGGTCATACATCCCATAGGTGCTATGCTAGAAGATACTATGTGCCTAATGGTGAATGCATTTGGGTGCCCAAAAGAAAAAGAAAGCCAACTAACCCCTATGGACCCAATCCATATTGGGTACCTTTCTTTGCTACTTAATTTGATTTTTGCAGGTGTGTCTAAGAGCAAAATCAGCATTATGGTATCTTAATAGTGGATGTTCTAGACACATGACAGATTACATGTCCATGCTCACAAACTTGACTCTCAAAGATGGAGGATATGTCACTTATGGTGATAATAATAAAGGAAAGATCATTGGAGAAGGAAATATAGGAGATAGCTTCAAAACAAAGATAAGAAATGTGCTTTATGTGGAAGGTTTGAAGCATAACCTCCTAAGCATAAGTCAACTAAGCAACAAAGGACTCAAAGTCTCCTTTAATGACAATTGTTGTTTGATATGTGATGGTCAAACCGGTGAGGTTCTCTATGTTGGTAAGAGAAAGGGTAACATATATATTCTCTCTGTTGAACATGCATTCATTCACAATACTAGCTGCCTAGTAAGTAAAGTTAATGGTACATGGGTAGGACATAGGAGAGCTAGTCACATAAACATGCATTATATGAACAAGCTTATAAGAAATGACTTAGTCATTGGCTTACCTAAGCTTAAGTTTGAGAAAGACAAAATATGTGATGCTTGTCAAAAGGGGAAACAATCTAAGATTTTTTTTCAAAGTAAAAATGTTGTTTCCACCTCTAGACCCCTTGAATTGCTTCATATGGATTTATTTGGTCATTCTAGAACTATGATTTTGGGGGTGTAATTTCTATGGGCTTGTTATTGTTAATGATTACTCAAGATTCACATGAACTTTGTTTATAAGATCCAAGAGTGATGCTTTCATGCCATTTAAAAAATTAGCCAAGATCATTCAAAATGAAAAAGCATGCAATATTGTTTTAATAAGAAGTGATCATGGTGATGAATTCCAAAATGAGTATTTTGAAAAGTTTTCTGAAGAAAATGGAATCAACCACAATTTTTCAGTTCCAAGAACACCCCAACAAAATGGTGTTGTGGAGAGGAAAAAAAAATCCCTTGAAGAAGGAGTAAGAATCCTTCTTAATGAGACAAATTTGCCTAAACATTTTTGGGCTAATGCGGTGAGTACAGTTTGCTACACTTTGAATAGATTACTCATAAGGCCTATTTTAAAGGAAACCCCTTATGAACTCTATAAAGGTAGAAAATCAAACATTTATCGCTTAAGAGCATTTGGTTGCAAGTGTTTTGTTTTAAACAATGGTAAAGATACTTTTGGCAAATTTGATGCTAAAGCTGATGAACCAATCTTTCTTGGTTACTCTTTGCAAAGTAAAGCTTATAGAGTCTTTAATAAAAGAACTTTGTGCATGGAGGAATCTGTTCATGTTATATGTGATGAGCCTAACTCCTCCAAAGAGGAAAATGAGTGTGATGTTGATGCAGGTCCAATGGAAGAATACATACAACTCAATGATTTAAATGAAAAGAAAAAGGTAGAACCAAATGTTGATATGGAACAATCAACACCCTTACAAAAGTCCAAGGATTGGAAAACTACAAGAGACCGACAACATAATTGGGGAAGTTTCCAAGGGAGTTTCTACTTGATCCTCACTAAGAAATCTTTGTTGTACTATGACTTTTGTTTCACAAATTGAACTAAAGAGCATTGACCAAGCTTTGCTTGATGAACATTGGATGATAGCCATGGATGATGAATTGAATCAATTCAAGAGAAATGAAGTTTTAGAATTAGTTCCTAGACCCTCTTCTCACAAACCTATTGGCACCAAATGAGTTTTCAGAAATAAACTTGATGAAAGTGGCATCATAGCTAGGAATAAAGTTAGATTGGTTGCAAAATGTAACATCCTCAAAATTATATTATGAGATATATTTATGATTGAATTATGGAAGTGTGATGATAATTGGATACAAGAAGAATAAGATAAATTTTATTTGAACATAAGCTGCCCAAAATTTCCATATCTGTCACCCGAATTGAAAAAATCATTTCTCTCTCAATTCTTATTAAAATTAAGTATATGATATGTGGAATTAAAGATCTATATGTCTACTACAACATATTAAAATTTCAGACCAATCTAGATTGACTACTGTTTGCAATAACAAAAACACTAAGGGATGTCATTGTCCTAAGTTAAATTCGCTGGCAGCTTTGGAAGTATAGATTAAAAATTCTATATCTCGAGTTGTATAACTCCAAATAAGGCATGTGATATCGTTTTGGAAAGATTAGGAAGTCTAGTTTAACATATTAGAAAATGAGAATTTTTGGACTAGTATATTGGTACAGAATAAATAATGAGTGAACCCTATCTGGTTGAGTGCTTATAGCCCTTTGGACCATTTGGATTGAGTAAAACTTGCAACTCTTGGATTTTTGGCCAAAAGAATTAAATGTTCAGCTCCAAAAGAGTGACAAATCAGAGCTTTCCCAGTCTAAGAAATATCCACGTGCATATACTGCCTCAATAAGGCAAAGAATGCACTTGAACAATAAGCCAAATGTAAAAAGCAAAACCATAGGCTGCTGTAAAATATTTTTCTGTTGGAGTGAAAAGATTTAATCAAGGCTTCTTGTGTGCATGTGGAGCAATTTAAACCAAGCAATTGCAACCCTTGCTCAGCCAAGTCCACGTAGGGAGGCCAGCTGCCCCCAAATTCCATGATTGAAAGAATCTTGACCAAAAGAATCAAAGTCAAGATAAGGTTTAAGCAAAATATCTTTCAAAGTAATGATGATTTAGTTAAGTTGTAACCAAACCAACTCCTAATTCAGTTTTAATCTAACTAGAACCACTTAAAACTCAACTAATTAAATTACTATAAATAGCTAGGGCTGTGGAAAAAAAATTCACGTAGGATCTAGCATCCAAAGCCAAAGCCAATTTCCATTTTCCTTGTACCTTGCTTTCATTTTCTTGCTTTCTATTTGCTTTCCACAAACTGTGACTTCTTCTACCACCTCATCCATCAATCAAATTCTTCTTTCAAGGCTTCATTTCTTAGAATATTTTCCCAAGGAGACAGCCCTTAATCTATTTCCATTTCAAACTCAAACTCACTTGAGGTAGGCTAGGCTTCAATCTTTAATTAAGAATTGATTTGGATTAATTTACATGCTTAAATGTACAGGTTTATGGCTATTATTTAGGCTGTAATTTCATGTCATTTGAGGGTTATTTTATGATGTGGAAATGTTGATTTTAACCATAGGATAGGTAATGATTTATAGGTTGAAATATTAGTGATATTTGGAATTACATTTGATGATTTTTGTGAGTGATTTGATGACCTTTGGGCTGTTTGTTAATATTTTTATTATGGGACTGTTTTGAATTAATTTTTTTGAAGTAGAGGTTGAATGGTATGTAGTTAAATGGTTCAAATGTTTGAGTGATTAAATTTGAGGATGAAGTAGCAAGGTGGTAGGTGAAAAGAGATTAAAATGCATGCTAGGTTATAATTTTCTTGTGAAAGTTTAAAGGTGTTAGAAATTATTTTAGAGATATATTGTGGTTTATTAGTTAGGTTACTAACATGATTTTTTTATAGCTTGAGGATATTCAAAGGTCATGCCTAAGTGGTAATGATCTTATTTGAATAAGGTATGGTGGTTTAACCATACTTGTGGTACGTATGATGTTATGACAACAACAATTTTTCCATAAGATGGTATGTATTTTGCTTATGGATTTTATTATGAATGGATTTTGATTGATGATATGTTGATTTATGTTTCCAAGTCCAGTATGAGATTTGTGAAACAAAATTTGATACTACATACAGTACGATATGTAGTGACCAGGTGCAAATATATGGCAAAAAAATCATGCATGTTTGCGGAAGACGATCGCATCGTCTACATCCAGTACGAGGTGTAGCTACATATAGTACGATATGTAGAAGTCATGTGCACTATGGGAAAATTCATCTCATGCATCCATGTAGTTTGCATAATTATTTTATTGCTTCATTTGAATATTTTAATTATTTACTAACGTACTAACGTGTTCGGTGGTTTAGTTTTTGCCTACTGAGAAATTTTATTTCTCACTAGATTTGTTTCATTTTTTTTAGATGGCAACAGTGGTCAATTTCCTTGATACCCTGGATTGGCGATGGTGTAGAAATGAAGTAGGCCGGTGTATGGAAAATTCTGTACTTGTTTAATAATGACTTTTGTAACAAGGACTGTGACTACTTATAATATATATATCAGTGTAACAACTTCTATAATCTATACGTTTTAGAATTTATACTAGGACCCGTTCAGTAAAAATAAAATAGCAATAAAAATTATCTAACGATTTTTAAAAATTTAACCCTAATAAAAATACAATATCTAGAATAATTTTAGGTCGTTACACAAAAGGTTACAACCAAGAGGAAGACATAGACTATGATGAAACCTATGCTCCAGTAGCAAGGTTAGAAGCCATTAGGTTGTTGCTTGCATATGCATGTTTAATGGATTTTAAATTATTTCAAATGAATGTTAAAAGTTATTTTCTAAATGGATATATTGAGGATGAAATCTATGTTGATCAACCTCTTGGTTTTGTTGATTACAAACATCTAAACCATGTTTTTAAATTGAGAAAAGCTCTTTATGGTTTAAAACAACCTCCAAGGTCTTTGTATGAGAGATTGAGCAACTTCTTGCTTAGTCAATCTTTCATAAGAGGACAAGTGGACAAAACCTTGTTCATCAAGAAAAATGTCAATGATATCTTGTTGGTTCAAATCTATGTTGATGATATTATATTTGGTTCAACTAATCAATCTATGTACAGAGAATTTTCTATCTTAATGCAGAATGAATTTGAAATGTCTATGATGGGAGAACTAACATTTTTCCTTGGACTTCAAGTCAAGCAAATGACGAATTGGACATTTCTTAGTCAAACTAAATATTGCCTGAAAATGATCAAGAAGTTTGAAATGGAGAAAAGCAAAGATGCTGCAACTCCAATGGCTACATCAACCTATCTTGACTTAGATGAAAAAGGAAAGAGTGTTGATGAGTCAAAATACAAAGGAATGATTAGATCCTTGTTATATTTTATTGCAAGTAGACCTAACGTTATGATGAGTGTGTGCTTGTGTGCTAGATATCAAGCAAATCCCAAATAATCACACCTCTCCCCAGTCAAGAGGTCTTTAAATATCTCAAGTCAACACCAAAAGTTAGACTTTGGTATCCTAAAGGTGTATCTCTAAATTTAATTTGATATTCTGACTCTGACTTTGCAGGATGTAAATTGGATAGAAAGAGTACTAGTGGAACTTGCCACCTATTAGGTAGCTCACTAATCTCTTGGCACTGCAAGAAGCAATCTTGTGTTGCTTTATCAACTACTGAAGCTGAGTACATATCTGCTGGAAGCTGCTGTGCTCAAAGCCTATGGTTGAAACACAACTACAAGATTTTGGTGTAGAGTTAAAGGCAATACCCCTGCTCTGTGACAACACAAGTGCCATTAACATATTCAAGAATCCAATTATGCATTCAAGGACCAAACACATTGAGATAAGGCATCACTTCCTCAAGGTTCATATTCAAAAAGGTAACTATTCAATTGAATTTGTAGATACACTTAATCAATTGGATGATATATTTACAAAACCCTTGGCAAGAGATAGGTTTTATGCACTTAGAAACATGCTAGGTATACTTTATGAATCCAACATATGCTAGCATGCTATTAAATTGTCTTTCTAAATGATTGACTCACTGAATGATTGACCATATATAAAAAATGAATAAAAATGAAATCCTGCTGCATAATCAATATATATTCTGCATAATGGACTATAATAATCGATTACTACGCGTAATAATAGATTATTTGATGATTGAAAGCTTTTTAGAAACAATTTAATGCTTAAGTAATTGATTACTAAGTCGAATTAATCGATTACTTTTGATACAAAGCTTTTTCTGAAACAAACTTTCACTGGAGTAATCGATTACAATATATGGTAATCAATTACAATGTGTTACTCTGTTTTGAGATCTCATTGGAGTAATCGATTACACTGCGTTTTAATCGATTACACCTTGATGCAGAGGCTCTGTTTGCTTACGAATTAATCAATTACAAGCTTTAGTAATCGATTATCTATGGTGTTACTGCTAAAATCTGCAGATTTCTTGGAAATCTAAACTACCAATCTTATCACCTTCAAAATTCAAACCTAATTCTGTGCATTTAATCTTCTGGGTACTCAAAATAGTTGTTACACTCATTCAAAATTCAAATTCAAGCCTAAAAAATCACTATAAATACAGCTTTTCATAAGAGAAAAATTCACACCTTCAATTCTCTCTCCCTACTTTGAGAATTCTGAGCATTCTTCTTCTCTTTCTCATTCTCAACCTCTACCCATTCACCTTTTCCATCAAAATCATAATCTTTGCCCCTAAGAAAGTAAAATCCAGCAAAAGGAAGGCTAGTGAATCCTCCAACCCCTCTATGAACAGATTAAATTCTTGGTTCACAATTGAAATTGAAACCGAAAGGCTCATCTATATGCAGTTCAATGCCACCAAACTTGTCTTCCCTCCTAAATATCTTGACCTAAATTGGTTTGTGGCTGAGGGATTTCAGTTCCCTGCAATGATAGAAGCACAGAGATTAAAAAAGTTTATGGAGATGAAAGGTACCTTTTACCTTGAACTTGTGAAGGTGTTCTACACCTGTGCAAAGATAAGCATGGATGGCACCATTCGCTCTCAAGTAAATAGGGTGGCCATGGTTATCACTCCTAAAGTCTGACATGAGGTAGCTGGTATTTCCTTTGAGGGTGAAAGGAAATTTGAAGAAGAGGCTGAAGGCTATAACAAAATTGATACCTATAGAGGGATGCTTCAAGACCCTCAAATTAGGCTGAAGCTAAGGCTTGGCTCAGGCTCTATGACTGGTGAAGACAGGCTCCTTCACTATATAATTACTTACATTCTGACTCCAAGATTATCCAATCATGCTCAAGCCACAGATGATAATTTGCAACTTGTTTATGCAATGAAGAATGCCACGCAGATGAACTGGATCCTCATCATTGAGGAGATCATGCTGAAAGCTAAGAGATTGATAAGTTATCAATTTTCTTATGCTGTGTTGATATCCAGATTCATTGACTACTTCAAGATTGATGTCTCTAATAAGGTTGTTGATAACACTACAAACATCACCAACCTCATCAAAGAAAAGCATCTGAACAAGTTTGGATTGGTGAAGAATCCTCTTGGATGGTAGATGCTTGGACAACAACCTCCACTTGCAGATGCTGGAGAAGTAGCTGATGAAGAAGAAGAGGCTGAAGAAGGCCTTGCTCAACAAAAAAACAACCCTTTTGAATCCCTTATGATTTAAAAGATGGATGCTCTGTTGTCCTTACATCATGAGCATAGGACTGAGACCAGCTTAACCATGGAAGAAATTAAGTCTAGGCTGGAAAATATTGAGTCTAGGATGGTTCATGATGAGTTTGATAAGCTCCAGCTTAGGCTGTTTGTGTTTGTTTTCTTATTAAAAATTATTTTCTTTCATGTTTTCATTAATGTTCTATTTTTACATTTTTAGCATTGTATCCCCTTTCAATTATTGAATATAAAAGTTATGTTTCTTGTTCATTTCTTCCTTGTGTATCTTGTTTTAACAATGATATTTTTATCTTTGATAAGCCAAATAGGGGGAGAAATAAATGGATATATAAATTGAATATATGTTTGAGAAGATATTATGTGAACATGTGCAATTTGCAATTTGACTGAAAATATTGAATCTTTATTGCTCTGAACTCTTTGAAAGATTACCTAAAATAGGGGGAGCAATCAAATATATTATTTATGTTTATGCAAGGTTACTTAACACTTGATCTTGGCAAAAGGCTAAGTTAATTTCAGGTTAAGTATGAAGCTCCTATCGTTCATCTCTCTGATACATTTAAAGGGACAACAAATGTTCAATTGGTATTTGACATGATCAAAGCCAAAAATGGGGAGATTGTTTGATACAGGGGGAGCTGGAAATAAGATCAAGTCAAGGATGAAGCTTTTTGCTTAAAGGATTTTAGCTTTTTACATGTCATTCAATTAAAGACATTTGTAATTTATTAAGTTGTTCAAGAGGCTTATCTTGTGATCATTGCATTGCATAAGCATAATCACATACATGCATACATGATTTAAGAAAAGCATATAAGGTTACATGTTTGCATTTAGAAAGAAATTTCTCATGGCTTATGTTTTGGAAAATCAATTTGTGCACTGCTTTAATCGATTACCAGCTTGTGTAATCTATTAAAAAGCCATGAAGAACACTTTAATCGATTACAAGCGAATCGTAATAGATTAAACAATACAAAAGTTCGAAACACGTGTGACTTCCTTAATCGATTACCACTCAATCGTAATCGATTACATAGGCTTGTTTCAAAACTGAGACTGTCTGCCTTAATCAATTATAGGTCATTTTCATCTATTACATTATTCATAAGTCTTTTCCAAATTGTCCCAAAAACATTTTAATCGATTATTTGGCATATTAATCGATTACATTAGTTAAAATAATCGATTACAATAACATTTTAATCAATTACATGCAGTTAAATCTATTTTCTATAAAAAGTTGTTGGGTCTGTTGTTAGGACTTTTTGGCAAGCGTACCAATTGTCGTTGTAAGTTACAAAATTTATAAAAGTTCGTCTCCACAGGGACTTGAGCTTACTCAGTTAATCCAAATAGAATTTAATAGTTCAATAGTTATGTACAAATAGGTTGAGCGTAGTTTCATTTGTTTTAAGAAAACAACTAAAAATTATGATTACGGAAAGTTATGGAAAATTACGGAAAGTTACGGAAAAGCGTAGGATTGGATTTCATCATTCATATCCTTTTATCCCCAATTAATATTACCATACAATAATCCTTATCTATCCTTATTGATGCACACTATGTTAACCTTGAATCGATTCCTCGCAATCAAGTTCTAAGAATATTTACCTAATATCGATGTCTCGCATACGAAATAAATATCTCAACATTAAGAATTATAATCGCGTGCTTTATGCAATCAAAACGGTACGCCCTATTCCTAGCGATTCGTAACGTAATGAGTAAATTTATTCAGTTCAAACCCTAAGAGTACTTCCCAGTCAAACTTAGAATTTTAGTTCATGAGTCCAGTGATCAATTAGATTCAAGCATTAAGTACGAAATAAATTACCAAGAAGGAGTAGAAGAAATTAATGCATAAATAAAATTAAAAGAGAAACATAGGGATAGAAGATTACATCCAATCCATAAGAGAAACTAACCAAGCATGGAGAGAACCTCTTTAAGAGAAGAATTGATGAAGGGCCCCATCACCGCTTCTTTCCGGCAGAGTTTCCACACTAAATCTCACTTCTCTCACTTTCCTAATCTACATACTACTAATATTTACTACAAAAAACTAAAGAAACAAGAGAAAAATGAAGAAAAATGGGAAAAGAGGTTATGGAATGGATGAAAGAAGTGATGGAGGCCATGGGGGGTGCTTGGGTATTTATAGAGGGAGGTCTGGCCGCCTTTGGTCGCCCAGGCGAGCCATTTTAGGCTATTTTACTTGCCCAGGCGAGTTTGCATATCTTTTTACACGTTTCCAGCTGTCCCAAGTGGCCCAAATTGGTGTTTAACTCGCCCAAGCGAGCATTTTTTACTATATTCACTTGCCCAGGCGAGTTAAAAGGCACTCTGGACTATTCTGATGGGCCTTTTGCTTTTTGCACCTCCATATTTGCTTTCTTCAGCCCGATCCGCTTGTTTTTTGTTTACGGAAGCCCCGGAAATTCACGGAATCTATCAAAATTTAAAACATGTTGGATTAATCTTCCGAAATATGACGAATGACATTTATGCAAGCATTAGGAGCTATTTAACTAGGTTTAGGGTAATTTTATAATAAAAAACTTATGAAATCAAACGATAAGTGCCTTTATTTAAAACATGATTTTAACTGAATTTGGGCACTTATCATCTGTGCTTTTGTAACAATCTTGAGAATTGATTTTACGAATTACCCATTACTCCCAAAGCTTTCAAATTCTGAGAAAAAGATTTTCCAAGTCTCATGCTTCTTGTTTCAAAACACAAGAACACATGCATCATTGATCATGTTGCTTTGAACAAAGATTCTTAAAGAGTTTTTCAACAGAGCTATTTTCAACTCTAGCATTCATTCAACCTGAGTTTGTTTGGTAAAATTCATTCACTCATCTTTTGAGGATCATAAGGTTGTATCTCTCTCGAACTCTTACTGTAAATTGTTTTGTATCTTTTAATTCTTGTAAGTACTAAGATCAAAGAGTTTTCTTTATTGCTTTTCTAGAGTAGTGTTCTCTAGAGGAAAGAACAGAGTGGTGTTCTCTGGTTCATTGTGATTAAAATTCTAATAGGGTTTTACATATTAGTTTCTTTATCTAGGTTTGATAAAGGTAATCACTTGTGAAGCTTGTAAAGAATAGATTTTGATTTAGTGGAACTCTAGCCAAGGTTTGGTTAGAAGACACTTGATGTAACTTCTCTTTTGAGGGGTGAACCAATATAGATTTGGTGTTCTCTTGTTTCTTAATCTTGCTATCTTACTCTTGTTTATCTTGTGGTTAATCTTTTTCAAGATCAACTGAAATATTTTTCTGAAATTGCTTGAAGTGAAGGGTGAGTCTTAATTGATTGAAAGTTTCAAATTTTTAACAAGGGTGAACTTGTGATACGATCTTAATTCCACTCCTGGTTTTCAAAGAAATTTTAAAGTCTTTGTTTTAACCAATTCACCCCCCTCTTGGTTAATTGTGTGTGTTCATCTTTGTTTTCAGTTTGGTGTTATTTATAGTTGTTTGAATATTTGCCCTGTTGATGTGTATTGGATTCTTATAAGGTTAGAATTGTCGTTTGATATAGCCTTGTCTGAAATCCATGTTGATTGAGACATGACATTATTTTTGCTTTTATCAATATAATGCATAGTGTTATCAGTTTCAATGTGATTCTACCCTGCTACCTGGTGTACTAGTCCATTATTGTTTTCAGACTTTAAATTTAAATTGTGAGTTTTCAATTCAATGTCAGTTTTGTCGGTGAAGCATCTATTGTTTTTTCAGAGACTTGGGTAAATTCCAAAGTGTTGTCAATTTTGAATGTCATTTTACTCTACCACACCAAACGTTCATTATTACTTTCAGACTTTGAATTTAAATTGTGAGTTGTCAATTCAATGTCAGTTTTCTGTACATAATAGAGACTTGATTAATATGCACAGATTTGTTAATTTCAAGTGTATGCATTTTAGGGAGTTGTCATTTTTCGTTATTTTCGTTGTTAACATAAACTGAAACAAATGATTTTTTCATTACTTAAAGTCTATAAACAACAACAATGGAACAAAGTAGGCAATGCAAACTCACAATGACATAATGTTAAAACATTGAACACCAACATAACACACCACGGGAGAACCTTAAAGAAGAAACAACTAACACACAAATCATCCTCAGATTATCAACCTCATTTCATTATGGGTTCGTGGAAAGGGAGGCATGTTATATACTTTCGTCTCAAAAGATGAGTCACTGTCACTATCATGGTCTTTGATCCAACAATATATACTGTGCTTGTATTCATCTTATAGGTCCTCAAGATTGGAGGTTAAGTCATGTTGGATGTTTGGTAGGTTATTGTTGTTACAAATTGTGGCAAATAACTCCATCAATGGTAGTGTTGGGTTGTTGTAAAAAATTTTGAACATCTATCCAACATCATGATCATGTCCCAAAATAAAACATGTGTAAATGTGGTTGTCCTGACTCAAATATGGGGCATCGAATGTGGAGATGTTGGATATGATTGTGTTGTTCAATGTTTATTTTTTGTTGAACAACTTCAACCAATTGTGTAAGGGTTATGGCCTTGTTGACCATGAAGGTTTTTCTATTGTTACTAATGAAGGTGGTGCCCTTATTAGTGTTGCAGATTTGGTCGTTGTAGTAAACACAAACATATGCAATTGGGTGAGACATAGTGGTAGGAGTTTAGGTTATTATTTAAAAGTTATACTAAAGTCTTCTGTAACATCCTCAAATTTTTATCTTGAGCTTATATTTATGTTTGAATTATTTGTGGATATGTGATGATAGTTTGATACAAGAAGGATATGATAGAAGCCAATGAATTCTAGTGACAAATTTAGAAGTACTTGGAATATATTTAGTTAGGATTAGTGAATTTAACGAAGAAACATACCCTAGCACGTGTAGGATGTGGACTAGGAGCTTAAGATCACCTAAGTAACTACCTTAGTATACAAAACTACATGAAGTACACTTAGATTGAATTAAAAGAGACAAAACATAAGACAAAACAAGCTTATACGTGAGATTTTTTAAGCAATATGGAAGTGAAATACATGTGTTGAAAATGTGTAAGCTTTAGGAATTGTGCACAAGAGATAATTTTTCATCCAAGCATAAGATAAATCAGTTTTTTGCTTCTTGAACAAGCCATTCCATGTTGCATGGCCAGCCAAGCTTAAGAGAATTTTGCTTTATTTGGAGATAACATTGCATTAAATGAATAAGGACAAAGCTTTTTGATATTTTCCTTAGGTAATAATTATTTAGTTGACTTAGGACTAAACTAACTCCTAACTAATTCATTCAATATAAATAGCTTTTGGCACATTAAAAAAATTGCACTTATGTGCTAGCATCCAAGCCACGGTCAATTGCTATTTCCTACACACCTAGCTTTCATTTTCTCACTCTCTCTTTGTCTCCCAAAAACCGTGACTATATTCCTTTTGTATCCTAGACTTCTATTCCTTTCTTTTCTCTATTCTAAACTATCCTAAGACCTCTATCTTTCAAAGATTTAAAATATACAACCGCTACTTGGAAGATTTGGACACAAGTTTACATAAGGTAGGCTAGGATTTAATCTTGATTTAAGTGTTTAGTTGAACTAACCTTTATGTGTAATGTTGCAGATTTATGGTTGATCATACTAGGCTGAAATTTCAAATCCTAGAAGGGTATTTTATGTTTTGTTTATGTGAATTTAAGAGTAAGATATGTGGATGATTAAAGTGCTGGAATATTAGTGATATTTGGACTTGATTTAGATAACCTTTGGAATTGATTTTGGATGACTTTTGGACTATTTATTTATATATTGTGGGACTTTTTTGAATTAATCTTAAGAAGTAGAGGCTAAATGGTATGTGGATAAAAAGTTTAAATACTTAAGTGGTTCAACTTTGAGGATTGAGTATTAGGGTGGTAAGTTGAAAAGAGAATAAGGTCTAGAATAAGTTCTAATTTTTCTTGTGAAAGTGTAAAGGAATTAGAAATTATTTTGGAAGCTATATTATAGTTTATTAGCTAGAGTACTAACATGTTGTTCTTTAACTTGATGATATTATTTTTCCATGCACAAGTTAGCATGACTTTGATTGAATGATGTATGGTGACAGAGCTATATATTTGGTATATTATGATGTTTGTGATGAAATTTTTCCATGAGGTTGTATGAATTTGCTCATGGAATGTATTTACTAAGGAAAATGTTGGATTTTATGTGATGATATATATTGATTCATGTTTCCGAATCCAGTATGAGATTTGCGAAACAGAATCCGATACTACATCCAGTACGAGATGTAGAGACCAGGTGCAAAATGGAATTGATCATGCATTGTTTAAGTAAGACGACCACAATGATACTACATTCAGTGCGATATGTAGAGACCATGTGCACTCTGGAATTTCCTCATGCATATATTGTTTGAATGGTTACTTACTTATATTGATTTTATTGGAATTTATTGATGAATTACTCATATACCAATCTATTTGATGATTTAGTTTTACCTACTGAGAAATTTTATTTCTCACTAGGTTTGTTTTAATTTATATATATATATATATATATATATATATATATATATATATATATATATAGATGACCTCAGTGATTATCTTTCTTGATGTCTTAGACTGGAGGTGGGACAAGGATGAAGCAAGCAATTGCTATATTTTTACTATGCACACTGTTATACGTGTTTATGTATATTTTGGAGCACATTTCCCTCTATCAGTTCTCAATGATATGTTTAACCCTTACGATCTGTTTCTTCAGTTTGCTCACATTTACCCTAATCCACCTATGAAACCATCAACATATCCTCTAGTAACCATAACCTGTATCCTTCTTTCGTACCAGGTTATAGAGGTAACATGAATCTGAATAATGAATCTGAAGCTAAGGAGAGTGTTGGTGATAATTTATGAACTAAGCAAATGGTACTTTGGTCTATGGAATCTAAATCAGGAGGATCGTATCTAGAAAATGGATAGCTATGGTGTTCATAGTACTCTTATGTTTTAGGGTTTGTTAGAAATTATGGTTGTGTAAGAACTTTATATTTTGCATGCTAACTAGGACGTATCGTTGGTATTCTCTGAACTCGTGACTTGTATGACAAAGGTGATATTTAATGTAAAAGAATGATAAGTAATGTTTAATGAAATTAGTTTGTGAATTATAAACTATACACATATCTGTATTATTTAAATTATGATAATTTACACTCCTTAAAAAAAACACTAATAAAAATATAATATCAAAAATATATTAGGACGTTACATCTTTGGTTATTAGCGGTTTTTATAGAATTTGTCAGTTGCTTGCAGGTGTTCGCTGTGCAGTTACATGTACTGGTAAATGGCATGTGAGTCTATCCAGCACATGGCCTCAAGATGCGATAAGGGTCAATGTGGTGAGCAGTAATAATAAATAAAAAAATAGCTTGAATCATTTGCACAGGCTTTTGTATGTTGCATACAACGAGCCTAACCAGCACATGGCCTCTAGATGCGATAAGGGTCAGTCCAGTAACAAACAATTTTTAAATTCAAAATTATTGGAATTGTTCATAAACTATAAATAGGAAGTTTTAAGGGTCGAAAACGTAGTTTTTAGGATGTTTGAGTAATAATTTGAGGTCTTTCTTGATCAAATTGTTACCGATATATTTTTTTATTCTTTCATGTGAAAGCTATGAAATAAATTTGGCACAAATATTTTTAATGTATTGGAAATAAATTTTATAAATTGCATAACATGACCACTTAAACATAACATGGCATGGCACGACATGGCATGACCACTTTAACATAGTTTTGAAAACTACAATAGAAGGGTACTTAAACATAGTTGATCCCACTATCACAACATTTTATACTTTAATGACCAATCCCATAGGATAGTGGACGTCGATTACGTCATGGATTTCTTCTCTCTTGTATCACTGGTTCTGTCATGACGATGATGTTGTTGTTCTGTCTAAGGGTTTTCACCATGGGTTGTTACAGTTGAAGAACTTTGTCCTTACTCTCCAAAGAAATATTGTGCATTGAATTGTTGTAAAGAAGTTAAATATGATGTCGCAAAATTTGGTGTATTTAAATCAACACCAAATAAATTGGTCATCCATTCAAGGTTAGTTGCATTGACTGACTCGCGAGTCTGGCCAAAAGTTTGATGAACAGGTGATGGAGTACAGATCATTGAATGAGGACGTGGAACTAGGAAATGTGTTTCTTCAATGATCGTCCTTGCAAAATTATGGGTAATTGTTATGCCTGGATTATTTAGTTGTTATGCAACAGACAGGAACAAAATAGTGTTTTATCGATACCATTCCATATGCTTCAGTGTATGTGTCACTAGCCCTTCAACCCATTGTCTAGTTAAAATATCATTGCATTTGGTTTTTCAGATATTAATCCACCCCACATGATATTCCATCTAGTCACTGTAATGATTGCCTCGCATGTCAATCTAGTGAAGTCGATCAAGATTCATGGGATCAACAGGGATGTCTTGATGTAGTCCAAATTATAGCTTAACCTGATTTTTTTGATGTCATTCCACGATGGCAAAACAAGTAATTACAGTACATGCAGACCACATGTCCATGTCTTTGTGTTCATGTCTTGGTAGGTGCTCTTCAAATCCTCTATATGGGACCCAAGAAAATTGAAACATATGTTAACATTGCAACATTAGTAAATGTTAATATGTACTTATTGGTGGTGCGGTTGATGATAGTAATATACCTTATGGCTCTTTATATGATCTATACAAGATCTATACTCGACCAAGTCACCATAAGGTGTGCTCGTATGTTCTAATCTACCACCACTCCATCTGAAATGTAAACGAAACAAAACCACTATTCATTGTAATGTTATAATGCGTGTCACTGAAATTAAAAATTATGATTTCATTATTTGTAACAAAACCACTATTCATTCAATGTTATAATGTGTGGGACTCTTGGTGCAATAAAAAGGATGTGGTACCAAGCCCATGACTGCAATAGTAAGGGACAACCACCCATAACTCTACCAACCTCCGATGATGCTTAACACAATTATTTGTACATGTTTGCTAAACAAGCAAAACCCAACTATATTTTTTTTATTTTTTCAAAATCACGTAATAGGTTCCAATACATTAGATGAACTTTATTTCAAAATTTATCAGGTGTTAAAGCACTACCAATCATGTACGTTATGTAAGCTCTACACTTGCATTGTAGTTGGTGTATTGTTGGTTCTTCAGGTAATGGTGCGCACAAGATGCTAAGCAACCATAGAAACTTTAGTGTGGCTTTGTCTAGTAACTCGTCACATAACACATCTCAATGTAGGAAGCTAGGTCCTGTCGCAGCACGACCATTGACCCTAATGCTTAGATGCAGTGTAACATCTTTCAGTGTGATGGTGAACTCACCCCATGGTAGGTGAAAAGTGTGTGTTTCAAGCCTTAATCGTTCAACGAATGCAGTGATCACTGCATGATCAATTATGCATTGTTTGATTAGAGCAATATATTGGAACCTGATAAAAGATAATAATGGTACAATTAGTAGTTGTGGTTCAGGTATTGTATGGTAATACAAAGTGATTTAGTCATTATTATCGTACGAGAACGGTGAATGTGTTGATGATGCAATAAAGGTATATGAGCCATGACTACGAGGTTTAATGGTAAAACAGGTACAAATGATATAAAATTTGATGTTGGGCAATGAAAATGTGGTATTGACATGCACCTCCCATCAATTTATAATATAAACTGCCTCGAGATTCCAAAGCACGTTAACAAACTGTGTTACTGTCATGCATCGAGATTCGAAATCATGTGAAACATGGACCCATGATTGATTTTATATATAAAGGCATTATATCACCATAGACTTTGCATAGTTGCATCAAATCACATTGTGCGAAAAAACAAAGAGAGCAAACAAAATAAGTTCAAAGCCAATTTGTGTGTACATTTATATCAATGGTGAGATCATCCCCAATTCAAGTGCAAATACAGTTTTCAAAAGTGACAAGACAAAATTGATATTATTGAATCTAACAATGATGCTGCCAGACATAATCAACACCATAAGTCATAAATTAGAGATGATGATGTTATGTTTATAATTATTGTACTTTGGTACCGCTGACCTGTATACCAATGCAATGGTCGTGTTGAGTATAGGGCAATTCAATTTATTGACGAAGAAGGTGTTTGGTGCATGTATGTTACTTAAAGTTGATGTTCATAATTCATCATCACCTTCTCAAGTTAATAACCTAAGCTGGGCGGAGATGAAGCATAAGCTGGAGAATTCCCTTAAATTAGAATGAATAATTTAACATATTTTGTTGTTGTGTTGTTTTTAATTATTTGTTAGTCTTTATATGTATTTGGCGTTGTTTAATGCTTTTTAGCTATTATTTTCAATTTACTTTAATCATATGATCCTTTACTAAACCACAATCGCATTAATGTGGATGTAAATAATATGTGTGTACTCAGTGAGCAATGCAGAACAGTGCGATCAAGAGTTTTGATGCAACAGACATGCTTTTGTCTGTGATGTGCATAGGTGCACATTGTTCACTCACATGCACCGACTATAAAGACCCGCCTTGCCACTACGATATCACTACTCTAAACGTATAATTTTAAAATTAAAAAAAAAACTCTATTAATTTGATTATGAAAATGAAGGTAAATTTCTTGCTAAAATACACTCATAAAAAATGCCCAAATACGTAAATATATATATATATATATATATATATATATATATTAAATCATTACATATCATTTGCATGTCAGAACATAATTCAATTTTTACATATATCTAAGTTTGAGATTACATGCCCGATCAAAGAGAAACAAGGAACCAACTAAGAAAATGTTGATAACAAAACACAACTCTCTCCCAAAATAAATTTCAACATTATCACGTCGACTTGGCAACTCCAACAAAAGGGTTTCCCTCAAACATCATCTATTGTTGTTCATCTGCTCCCACGAATGAAGGTTTGTGATCATCACATGTACCAACCACACAGTACAAAATTTCAAGGGTGAGTTTATTATACAAGATCAACAAGCACCAAATGACAATGATTAGCAAGAAAATAATAATAATAACCACAATCATTCTCGGTAATCAATCAGTTCAACATACACTCAACGAACTAGTCATCAACTTTTTCCACAATTCAAATAAATTATGCTTAGAATGATGCATGCACCTAACTCAACTCTCAAATGTAATATGGTCTCATTCATTAGGAAATAGCCTAAGCGTGCCCACATGACACTCTCACTTAGAAAATTGATGCAGTAGCTCATCGAGGTCACCCTGTCGCACAAGCAACTCCCCCCATGGTGTTCAGCCTGAGTCACAAGGGAGTTTCAAACCGACTGATATGCCCCCAAGTACCCGCATTTTTATCCTCATGAAAAACCATAGTTACTTACTTCCGCCATTTATACTATTTCTATGCAATTATAATGTATGAAACATGGGCACCATCAATGCATTAACCGTGGATAGTTAAAAATTCTAAGCAATCTTTTTCCCTCTCCAGGGATGCTTAAAATTCTTAGACCAATTCTCTTCCCTTTCCAGGGTTATCCAACAGGTCACTACACCTCAATGTACATATACAACATACATCCATCACAAAGACATCGTCAACATCAACATCAACATCATTTCATCTCAATGTCATCTTCAATATCAATATCATCTCATATTAATATAATCATCAATATAATCTCATTTCAATATCATCAACATCACAAGCAATCGCATTCCACACACACACACACACACACATATATATATATAACACATGCCTGAGATTCACATTTCCTAGGTCTTCAAACAACACAAATCTCACACATTCACAATCCATAATACCACGAGACTGATATTTTAGGCAAATTCTAAATTAAAGAGGATGATTATAATATACAAAACAAACTCATGCCCATTTAAAATTTAATAAAGAAGTAAATAGGAGAACAAATTATAAAATTTTGGGTAGAGTCTCCTTTGTAATTAAGACTTTTCCCAAAAAATTCCAATCATTACAACAACAACATCATTCACAATTTCATTTATCAATATTAAATAGATCACATCCCATTAGTTTAAAACACAGTTTTTCTTGAAAACTAGCACATAACAGTGACAAACATACATCCCCATAATTGGGTTCCTTGACCCCAACTATGGTATCAAAAGTTGTAAACAAATAATAAACTTCTCTCACCTATCTATATCCCTCTGTTAGCTCCTTGTAGCGTCATTTTGATATCTCTCAGGTTCACGTCCTATGGTCTAAACATAGAGCTCTATATATCAAATCGAAGGTAATTCAATATAGATTTCGAAGACAAGGTTAATATTAACATTCTGGGTCAAATACCCACTTAAATTTAAAAGGGGCTAAAATGGTGTTTTAGAAATCCACATCAAAAAGACGTCATTTTGAAATTCCGATCACACCAATGTGACTGGAATTCAACAAACGTCACAAAAATTACATCAATATTATAAAAAAAAACTTTTACAACGTCTAATTTTCAAAGGTCTTTCAAAGGAATTGTAAAAACTTCCAATAATGGCACCCAAATCACAAAGGATACTAAGAAAGGTTCAAACTATCTAGGAGAAGACATAGAAAACACGGTTACCTCGAAGAAACCGTGAAGGGAGGATTGGAGGCTTCGTTCTCTATGGAATACTCAAGATGAGTTTTGAAGATTCCGCTCAGATTATAGTGTTCCTCTTCGATGGCAAGCAACGACAGCTCGTGGCGGTCACCGGTGGTCGTGGGTGGTGAAAGAGAAGGGTTAGGGCTTTGGGGGAAGGTTTAGAAAGAGAGAGCGAGAGGTGAAAAATGTGTTTTTCGGTGCTGATGGACGTATTTATAGACTACAGATCTCTCTTAGCGAGCTCGTCTCGTTCAATGCAATTTTCTCTCTATCTGGAATTGTTCTAAGCACACTGGTCATGCTAAACGGGAAATCAAAAGTTATTTTGCAAATCTGAAAGGTTAAATCATGCATAGGTGTGTTGTGAACTTACAATCAAAATTTGAAGATGATCCAATGTTGAACGAGTACAAGATCATAGTTTTAACAAATTAGGTTTTGGGTAAAACTTGAAATCACACATTTCAAACATAGATCAAACAAACTTCACATAACCTAACATCCACACCAAGTAGTTGCACAAGGATAATTCACACAACACTTAAAATAATCTAAATTAATCAAATAATCAAATAACACAAGAAATGCATCAAACATATATTTTCAGTTATTGAAATTTTAGGGTGTTACACCGACAACCGCATTAATAAGGATCACAATAATCTGCATGGGCTCGATGAGTAATGTGAAATAGTGTAGTCAAAAGTCATGATGCAATGGACATGCTTTTGCCTGTGATGTGTGTAGGTGCACGTTGTTCACTCACATGAATCGACAACTACATTAATGCGTTGATAATTTACCCTAAACCCTAAACTCTCCTATCTAATTTACCCTAAACCCTACCTATCCTACCTAACCCTCTCTCCAAACCATCTAATTAAATTCTCATAGCCTTCCCATAAAAGTAACCGCTATCCCTAACTCTCATAGCCTTCCCACTTATATCCCCCAAACACCACTCATGGCTCCACGTAAAGAAATAATGATTGTCATTAACCACCATGGTCAGATTACAGATGACCTGGTTCACAGATCGACGTACTTATGTGCAAAACCAACCACTATTTCCACAACCATTGTCGTACAACAACCTTGACCTCAATGATCCAGCGTCTTCATACAACCACCTTGAAACACAAGACGTCTTTGAAATTTATACTTCATACACACAACTATTATCCCAAAATGATTCTTTTTTTATGCCCAACAAACCTCTTTTCACCAACAAAACTATCATCCATCATAATATTTTACAACATCACCCCTATCACAACAAGCACAAACACAAACATCAAACTCAAGAAAACATGAATGATTTTAGTGAGAATGAGGATCAAGAGTTGTTTCATCACAATAATGACCAAAGCGATGACGAGGGTGTTGCCATACCAGTGTCACCCCTATTGCAATATTAGCAATTGTTGGGTTATCGTCAAACCCTCAAAATGATCTGCGGAAGCGAAATAATAAAATGCGAGAGGAGAGAGATAGAGAAGAACACAGTCAATTTGTTTAACGTGAGAAAACCTTCCTCAATGTGAAGAAGTAAAACTCACGAGACATTGGTCCAGAATCAAACTTCCACTATAAAATAATGGGTTACAAGAATCAAACGCCCCTAGCCTTTCACTAGAGGTACAATCAAACTCACCAAGTATGGTGGTATTCAAACTTCTCTAAAGAGGTCTCCCTAGAGGTATTCTCACTGAAAAATCTCTTTCAGATTTTTCTCTCTGGTTTTTCTAACCTCAGGAAAAACTTACACTCAGTAAGCTTATAAGGGAAGGGAGGTGGAGAGATATTTAGCCACTCAAAGGATGTGACCTTTGAGTCTTGAGCCTTGCACTTAAAGTTGGGAGTTCCAACACCTTGAGACTTGAGCCAAGCATTGAATGAGGAACAACTCCCAACAATTCTCCCCCTTCTGACTTCAATGCGTTGGGTTCATCAACCAACAGCCCGACATCTTCAGCAACTGCCTGACATCTTTAATGAGTCGGGTTCACCAACCTAGAACCTTCACAGCAATCTTCAAACTTCCTTGCTGATACCAGCTTAGTGATCATATCATACCAGTTCTGGTCAGTGTGCACTTTGTCAAGTGCGAGTTGTCCATCTTCCACCACATCCCGGATCCAGTGATACCTCACATCAATATGCTTAGTGCAGGAGTGATAGGTCGAGTTCTTGGCAAGGTGAATTGTGCTTTGGTTGTCACACTTTAGCTTGTATTTGTCTTGATCATGGCCGAGTTCCATAAGGAACTTATTCATCCACAGCATTTCTTTGCTTGCCTCAGTAACAACAATGTACTCGGCCTCAGTTGTCGAAAGTGTCACACACTTCTGCAATCTTGATTGCTAGGAGATAGCTCCTCTTGCAAATGTCATCAAATATCCAATCGTCGACTTCCTTGAGTCAGAATCTCCCCCTAAATCGACATCCGAGTAGCCTTGCAACTTGGCTTTTCCTTCTCCAAATCAAAGGCATAAGTCAATTGTACCTCTCAAGTACCTAAAGATCCACTTCACTGCTTCCCAGTGTTCTTTGCCAGGGTTTGATAAAAACCGACTTACCATTCCAACTGCATACGCCAGGTCGGGTCTAGTATACATCAAGCTTCCGACGACAGATTGGTACGGGATCTTCAACATCTCGTCTTTATCTTCATCAAATCTCAGACACTGCTTCTTATTCAGCTTCAAGTGCCCAGCTAGGGGGGTGCTAACTGTTTTGGCTTTTTCCATATTGAATCTCTTCAAAATTTTCTCAACATACTTCTCTTGACTCAGCCACAGTAGCTTCTTCTTTCTATCCCGGACTATCTTGATTCCGAGAATCTGCTTTGCAGGGCCGAGATCCTTCATCGCGAAGGACGAGTTCAACGCCTTCTTCAAGGCGGCAATCTTTATCTTATCTTGCCCTATAATTAACATATCGTCAACATATAACAACAAAATCAAATAATCTCCAGTCTCATACCTCTTCACAAATACACAGTGATCAACTTCAGTCTTCATGAACTTGTGATCAGTCATGAAAGATTCAAATTTCTTGTACCACTGCCAAGGTGTTTGTTTCAAGCCATAGACACTCTTCTTCAACCGGCATACCATGCCTTCGCATCCCGGAGCTTGGAACCCTTCAGGTTGCTCCATATATATTTTTTCCTCCAACTCACCATAAAGAAATGTCGTCTTCACGTCCATTTGCTCTACCTCGAGGTCCATTGAAGCCGCCATGGCTAACACAATTTGGACCGAGGTCATTTTCACAACAGGAGAAAAGATTTCCTCAAAACCAACTCCTTTCTTTTGATTGCAGCCTTTCACTACAATTTGGGCTTTATATATCGACTTCTGGCCATTCTCTTCATGTTTGATTTTATACACCCACTTGTTATTCAAAGCTCGTCTTCCTTTAGGCAACTCAGTCATCTCGTAAGTCTGATTTTCATGCAAGGACTTCATCTCATCCTTCATTGCCTTCTTCCATTCTTCTTTGTTTGAGCTCATTACAGCCTCATCATAACTCTGAGGCTCACCATCTTCAACAATGATGGTGTATTCATCAGAAGGGTACCGTGTAGAAGGTCTTCTTTCTCTAGTAGGTATCTCGGATGTTCTTCTTCAGCAGCTTAAGAGCCCGGTTCATAATTCTCATCTCGGTCCTCATCATCAACTTGGACCTCAATATTTTAGTCCTCATCAGCTTGTTGCTGGTCATTATTTTCTTCATTGGGCTCTCCCCTGCTTCAGCTCGAACAGGAGGAACAGGTCCTTCGCGTCGAATAGAAACCTGGACTTTAGGCTTTGAGATGTCATGAATGGTCTCATCTTCATGAAAGATCACATCCTGACTTCTCACTATCTTCTTGTATATTGGATCCCAAAGTCTAAATCCGAACTCGATTTTTGGTGAACCGAGGTAAATGCATTCCTTCATCTTTGCATCAAGCTTTTCCCTTTCATCTTTAGGGATATGCATGAAAGCTCGGCATCCAAACACCCTCAGGTGATTGTAAGTTGCTTTTCAACCGCTCCAGACTTCCTCTGGAATTTCTCCATCAAGTGGTCAGAATGGTGAGAGGTTGATCAAATCAACAACAGTTCTGACAGCTTCTCCACAAATTGATTTCGGCAACCCGGCATTGGACAACATACTTCAGACCTTCTCTTCAATAGTCTGGTTCATCCTTTCAGCAAGTCCACTCAGCTGCGGAGTCTTGGGGGGCATCTTCTCAAGTCGAATCCTGGCTCTTCTACAATAAGCATCAAAGGGACCACGATACTCACCACCATTGTCTAATCTAACCACTTTCAATTTCTTGCCAATCTCCCTTTCCACCATAGCATGAAATTCTTTAAACGACTAGAGTACCTAGTCTTTAGACTTCAACAAATAAACCCACACTTTGCGAGAATGATCATCAATGAAAGAAACAAAATAATGAGCTCCACTAAGTGATCTCTCTGACATGGAGCAAACATCAGTATGGACGAGATCAAGAATATGCTTGCGTCGTCTTGGTTGATCTGGTCTCACAAACGAAACCCGATGTTGTTTTCTAGCTAGGCAGTGTGTGCAACTCTCCAGCACTTGGCCCTTCAACCCGGTCAATAGCTCTTTCTTCTCCAAAATCTGGAGCCCTTTTCACTCATGTGGCCGAGACGCTTGTGCCATAGCTCCAAGCTAGGTTCATCACGGATGGCATTGGTTTCTCCACCATTTATTTTCCCTTGCATAACATATAATGAGCTTTCCTTCTTTCCTTGGGCCACGACCAAGTTTCCCTTGGCCAGCTTCCATCTACTTTCTCTAAAGTAGTTTACTAACCCGACATCATCTAGCTTGCCAACCGAGATTAGATTCAAACGCATGTCAGGTACATGCCTTACATCCTTCAACGTAAGTCGACACCAACAATCTTGCTGATCACTTGATTTCCCATCTTCACGACACCAAAATCTCCCTTTCTGTAAGCAGAAAAGAATCCCTCATGTGGGGTGACGTGGAATAAGGCACCCGAGTCAACAATCCAAGTGCAGTCATCATAAGCTATGTTTAACATTTCTTCACCAAGGAGGAATATCTTGGCATTCGGGTTAGCAGCCACAACTATGGTGCTCTTATCATTCCTCTTCTTGGGAACAATCTGGTTTGACTTCACAAAACCATTTTGCTCATTTTTCTCCAGAATCCTGCATTCAGACTTCTTGTGTCCAGGCTTTCCACAGTAGAAGCACTTCAGTTCGTACTTTGGCCTTGATCGTCCTCTGGACTTGTTATATACGTCACGACCCCGGCTCTTGCTACGACCCTGGGAGTCAGACTTACTTCTGTTCTTAGCAACGTTGGTCTTAGACGTACTGGTCTCACCTCGTTCTCTTCTCCTGGCTTCTTCATTCAGGAGGTTGTCAATCACAGCATTCATCATTAGGTTTCCTTCAGGAGCCGAATTGCTTAATGTCACTACCAGAGTATCCCAGCTTTCTGGTAGTGAACTCAGTAGCAGCAAAGCCTGCATTTCGTCATCAATCTTCATGTCAGCTTTGGACAACTGATTTACAATACCTTTATAGGTATTGAGGTGTTCTATCATGCTCATGTTGTCCTTGTATTCCAGCTTCACAAGTCGGCGAACTAGGTGTGCTTTGTTCTAGGGAGTTATCTTCTGAATCATGGATTCCAACTTGTTCCATATCTCGTACGTGTTCGTGAACTCGGACACATGCTCAAAGAGGCTTCTGTCAATGTATTTCCTGATCGTGGCAACCGCCTTATGACTCACGATCTCTCACTCCCCTTGTCGGTTTTGCCAGCTGGTCTCTCATCAAGGACAATGGGCTCATACAGATTTTTGCAGTAGAGGTAATCTTCCATCATCGGTCTCCAATAAGTGAAGTTATCCGCGGTTAGCTTGAACATATCTCCGTCATGGGTTACTCCACTGGTATCCATCTCATCTCCTTTAGAACCCTTTCAACCTGGGCTCTGATACCACTGTTGGGTTACCGTCAAACCCTCAAACGATTTGCAGAAGCGAAATAATAAAATGAAAGAGGAGAGAGATAGAGAAGAACACAGTCAATTTGTTTAACGTGAGAAAAACTTCCTCAATGTGAAGAAGTAAAACTCATGGGACACTGGTCCAGAATCAAACTTCCACTATAAAATAATGGGTTACAAGAATCAAACGTCCCTAACCTTTCACTAGAGGTACAATCAAACTCACCAAGTATGGTGGTATTCAAACATCTCTAAAGAGGTCTCCCTAGAGATATTCTCACCGAAAATCTCTTTCAGATTTTTCTCTTTGGTTTTTCTAACCTCACGAAAAACTTACACTCAGTAAGCTTATAAGGGAAGGGAGGTGGAGAGACATTTAGCCACTCAAAGGATGTGACCTTTGAGTCTTGAGCCTTGCACTTAAAGTTGGGAGTTCCAACACCTTGAGACTTGAGCCAAGCATTGAATGAGGAATAACTCCCAACAGCAATCTAGGCATCCAGTGGAGTTGAACCTCGACCACCTACCACAATACATTGATCACCACAATTTCGTTCAACAACAAGACCATGTACAACTACTAACTAGTGCACTTGAGGTTGGCATGGCCTTTAACATAAAAGCACAATGTATTCAAACAATCAAAGAATACAACATTAGAAATCATTTTGACTATAAAACAATATATTCTTACTAGAAAAGGCTAAACTTTGTGAGAAAATCACATGAAAATGTTTGTACATGGAGTTTAGGCGCATGAAATTCAAAGATGTATAAGAAATGGATTATCAAAAGTATCAGAGGTCAGCATATTTGTCTCGTGCTAATGCTTAGACAGTATCATATGCAACTCGACAAACACATCATAGAAACTAGGAAGAATCATAAGCCAAGCTGCCAAAAGTTTTGGGAGCTTTGCAATCATGTGTTCCTTAGACTGTGGTCATTGCTCAAACAAAACCATTGTTTGAAGAGGGAGAAATAGTATCTGGCAAAAAAAATATTTAAACGTGTCTTTTGGTCATTCGGTCCATGCATTAATGGGTTTACATATTGCAAACCCATCGTACAAGTAAATGGTACATGAATTTATGACACATTATTGGTAGCTACAGCACAAGATGGTGCTAACCATATCTTCCTGATTGCCTACGCCATTGTAGAAAGGGAAACAACTTGAGTATGGGGGTTCTTCCTAAAGAATTTGAGAAGAGATGTTACTCCACAAAGTAACATTTTCCTCATTTCAGATAGGCACCCTTCAATTATAAGTGCTTACAACAACCCAATTAACTTGTGGGTTAAGGACACTTCCCATTTCTTCTGCCTACGCCACATTACATAAAATTTCCTTTGCAGTAACCCGAACTGCAAACATTTGAAGAAACTAGTCATGCAGGCTGGTGAGAATCTTTAATATTTTTTTTTTGTTAAACTATATTTTAATTCAAATTTCATAATGTATTAAACTGATTGAATATTTACAGGGTACGCATACACGGTGAAGATGCACTAGCAGTATCTTGGGGATATCCATGTGAATAAGCCAAGTGCAGCTGAATGGCTTGATCAGTTACCCAAAAAATATTGGGTACAATGCTTCAATGAGGGGAAACATTGGGGACATATGACTACAAATTTCTCTGAGTCGGTCAATTCCATGTTCAAAGGCATAAGATATTTGCTAGTGTCATTGTTGGTTGAGGAGACGTACTTCTAGACCGTGAAACTTTTTGCTATTAGATGTCGACAAATCCAGTCAATGATCAACTCTAGCTTGCAGTATTCCAAAGTCGTCTATGAGGCAATAAAAAGCGGTTGACAAGAATCAAATACGCACATTGTTAACGAATTCGACAGATACAACCACACATTTATTGTAATAGAGATCTAAGCCCTACTTGAAACTCCCAGATCACTTGTAAGGTTAGGGTCATATTACAATCCCAAAATTGTGATTGTGGTGAATATTAGGCTAAACACTTACCATGTTCTCACATAATGATTGTCTGTAAATCTGTCAATATTGATCCATGAACTATGTGTGCCACTATTTATTTTATAGAACATATTTCACATCTACGATAACTTCTTTTGGTTTATTGTCACACAAATTAATGTGGCAAGAATATGAAGGAGATCAGTGGGGTCTTGATCCAAGGAGAAAGAGGAATGCAAAGGATCGTCCGGTTTCAAATGGCATTCTCATTGAAATTGACGAAAAAATTGAATGGATACAAAAAAAATGTGGAATTTATCGGCAAAAGACCATAACAGAAAAAAATTGTCATAACATACTTTCATCTTTAGATTTTCTTTAAACAAATATTATTGTTCATGTATTTTATTTATGATGTATTCTAATATAAATAAATTATTAAACTAAAATGTTATTATTTTTAAATTAAATAATATAAAAAAATATTTTTAAAAATTAAATTTAATAAAATAACATTTAAAAAACACCCAATACATAAGACAGGTTGATTAATCCAACTTCTTAACTAACAAAAAAAAAGAAATAAAGGTGGGAAGTTGAGTCCACAAAATAAAACTTCTCCAAAAGTAGTGTAATTTGGATATTAAATTGAGAATTAGTGTACGTTGAAAATTGTTTGAAAAAAAATAGTGTAGACAAAAAAAAATCGTTTAGATATGGAGTGTGAGAGTCAAAAGTGATGGTGGAAGGTGGGAAAGTGACCGAGACTGAACAAAAATGAATTTTTGATTCGGTGCTTCAAAAAAGATGTAGTTATCATAGTCTCTAAATAGTTTGATCTTCGTTTAATGGCTCTAGTTGTGTTGAGTTTGATTTCAAGAACATGGAGTAACATTATTTGTTTGACGTGGAGCAATCGTAGACCGTTGGGTAGAGATCGAAGACGCGATTACATTTCTTGTAGAGTGTGTTTGGATGAAATATTTTAAAATTTTAAAGAATTTAAAATTTAAAAAGATTAAAATTCATCAATTAAAATTCTTGGATTTTAAAAAAAAAATTTGGATAAACCCATTTATTTTAGAATGGAGCATGAAAATGATCTCAAATATAGAAAAGAATTTGAACCTGATTCTTTTGTTCTCGCCTTTTTCGTCAGATCTGAAAAAGTAAACGCAGTATCTTGAGAAGTCAGAAAAACAAGTTATGTGTGTGTCACCTTTTTCGTAGAAACTGAAAAAGAAAAACCCTGCATCTTTGAGAAGCTAGCAAAACAACAACAAATTCTTTGTTTATAGGATGAGAAAAAAATATCTTGAGCTGATATATAGCTTTTGCAGAAATACAGTGAAGAAGAAGTTGCATATGCACTGTGGAGGGATAATTGAGCTACTACAGATTCATTCAATGTGAGGATCTCAAGATAGAGCGTGTGGGAGAACAGTGAGAATTTAGAATTCTTTCATTCTTTTTAAAGAATTTCAAATTCTAAGTTTATAGTTAACAATAAATTCCATTTTAAATGTCAAAATTTTAAATTCCTTTTAAATAAACATCCAAATAGGTTTTTTAGAAAAAAAGAATTGTAAATTTTTTAAATAATTACTTTTTCCATTTTAATTCGTCTATCTAAACATACTCTAAGAGTATATTTGGATAGAATATTTTAAAATTTCAAGGAATTTAAATTTCAGGGAAATTAAAATATATCAATTAAAATTCTTTTATTTTCAAAATTCTATGTTTGGATAAAGAAGTTAAATTTCTTCATTTTCAAAATTTTGTGTTTGGATAAAGAAATTAAATTTCTTCATTTTTAAATTTTGAATCTTATGCACGGAGGTGGGTGTCTTGGGAGTAGTGGAAATCAGAGTATTCATGGCGATGGAGACGAGCAAAAAGTGGTGAAGTTAGAGCTTTTATAGAAGAAGAGAATTTCAATTTATCACATTTTAGAAGGAAATTCAAATTCCACATTTTTTAATTGTTTAAAATTCTGTTTTAAAATTTCAAAAATTTAAATTCTTCATATAAATATATCTAAACAATAAATTTTAAATTAAAAAATTTTAAATTCCTTAATAAATTATTTTCCCTAATTAAAATTATCTATTCAAACACAATCTTATTACAATGAATCTAAATTTCACAAGAATCTGGGAATTTTCCTTCGTTCGTCATAATTGAAGATTTGAAAGTACTTGAATTTGCAAAGGATTAAATTCTGCATTTTTGATACGATACAAAATTTCAACTAAACTTTTCATAGTACAGAGAAATAATAAAGAGTTAATAAGGTGAGTGTGTTGGATGAATAATATATTTATTAGATTTGATACTGTGGGATGTATGGGTATAATTTTTTTTATTATGATATTATTTATTATTTATTATTTAATTATAATTTTTATTATATATGATTTTTATTATCATGTTATTTTTTACTATTTTAAATTTTTTATTATTATATTATTATCATAGTAAAGTATTTTTATTATCAATTTTAAATTTTACTTTTATAATATTTATTAGATTTGTCTATTATTTTTTATTTTTATATTTTATTAGTATTATTTATATTTATTATTGGTTTTATTTTATTTTTTAAGATTATAATATTAATTGACTATTATTTTTTTTTATATTTCAGTACTATTGTTTAATTATCGCTTGATAGATAGCAATTAAAATTGTTATTGTATTTAAAGCTATGTTTAGATTCGTAATAAAGAATGGAATGAAATAAAAAAATAAGTGTTCCATTGTCTAGATATTTTATAATGGAATGAAACAAAAATTCTATTTTGTTTAGAAAAAAATTGGAATGCGTTATAACTCTATTTTACACAAATAGTTATTTGTGATTAGATGAAAATATAATATATAATCATTAAATTCTTTTTATATTATCTTTATTTTAAATATATTATATCTAAGTGATTTATTACTAAGATAAAATTTATAAAAATAAAATAATTATTTTACAATCTAAAAGTTTGGTTTGGTCAAATACACTCTAAATTTGGGAGAAGAAAAATATAATAGATAAGGATTCATCACCTTTCATTATATTTCATTCTTATTTTTATAAACCAAACAATGGAATAATTTATTCTTCCACTCCATTCTTCTCCATGGCATCCCTTACTACCAATCCAAACATTCCCTAAATGTATTGGGTATAGTGTCTACTAACATATCATGGCTAAACGACCTTTTAGGGATAATTTTTTTCTAGATTATCAAATGGGGTAAATTTTAAATAAATATCTAGAAAAGAGTAAGCAATAAGGTATTCCATAACTTTTCAGTTCAAAGTCACAAATCATTTTAAGACTTTTGCATCTTTTGTTTTTTACTGAATACAACTTCTTAATTTTTTTTAAACAAAACTTTGAAGTCATAATAATTTTATTTAAATTAATATTTTATATTTTATATATTATTTTATTTAATATTTTTATATTTTGGTATATTATTTTTATTTAATATTTTCTATATTTTTTATTTTGTTTTATTTAATATATGTTTTTTCTTTTTTATTTTATTTAATATATATTTTTCTAATGTTAAAGATTTTTTTTCCTAATTGTGGTACATTCTAACAAGTTCAACTTTAAATTCATACATATAGTTACAACTTCAGTGTTTCAATTATAAAAAATATATTAAATAATACTAAAAATAAAAATATACGTTTTTTATGTAGTTTTTATCTTTATTTAATATTTTCTATATTTTTTATTTAGTATTTTATATATTTTATATATTATTTTATTTAAATATAATTTCTATAAATAAAATAGTAATATAATGAAGTTTTGACTGTATGTATGACTTTAAAATCGAGCTTGTTGGAATGTACTATAATTAGGTAAAAACTCCTTAACATTAGGTAAAAAATATAGAAAATATTAAATAAAATATAAAAAGCTAATAAAATAAAATAAAACAATATACAAAATATTAAATAAAGCTAAAAATAAAATATTAATTTAAATAAAATTATTTATGACTTTAAAGTCGTAAATTACATTTAAAAAAATAAGAATTCATAATTTTTTTATGATTTCAAAAGAAAAAGGAAAAGAAAAGCAAAAGTTGTAAAATGATTTACGACTTTGAACTCAAAAGTCGTGAGATACCCTACGACTTACCCATTTCTGGGTATTTATTTAAAATTTACCCCCATTTGATAATTTAGTAAATTATTGGCATAAAGGTAAAATTGTGTCTTGGTGATTTGTTGGTCATGAGTTCGAATTCGGAAACAGCCTCTTTATATATGCAAGGGTAAAGTTGCATACAATATCTCTCCCTCTTACCTGCGTGATTTATGTCATATCATATTGAACTCAAATCCCTTAAACAAGGTTTAAAGTTCAAGTCTTGAACATAATTGATAAGGAATCATTAAAGATGATCAACCAAATTCTTCGATGTCCAAAGAAATTAATCATCAATGAAACTTATGTTTTTTTTATTATCAAACTTATAATTTACTTTAATGATACTATAAATTAAAATTTATTACAATTTTTACTAAGGAATTGTAAGATTGCACTTTTTAGACTATCTAGTCATTTGGATTGAATTCTCCTCACTTAAGTTTTAGATATTGATATTTTTGTTGAGAGTTAAGCTACATGAAAAACTACATATAAACTTGATTAAAGTGTAATTGTCATTTCTTAAAAGATGTGAGAATGTTTTGAGTTTCAGATTGAATTAGAATATGAAATTTAAAGTGATATATAAATCATGAAGCCATCAATCAGAATATTTTTGGGTTAGATTTTCTTCTTCTTATGCTTAAGTGATAACAAACTACCTAATTTATGTTTTTAAAATATTAAATATTTAGTTTTAATTTAAGATTTTATTAAAATAATAAGATGATTATTAGAAGTAGGTAAAAGATAACAAAACTTTGTTTTTTTTATCTATGTTATTGGTGTAAAATATCAATTAATTTTATTGATGATTAATCTTTGTTCAAAAACCTGAATAACCATGATTTTTCTTCCATGAAACTTGAAATCAAAACTTTACAATAAGATAAAAGTTATCACTTTAATTTCTCTTATGCATATTAATTTTCTTTATAATTTTCCTCATTTAACTTTTCCAAAAATTAAAAAACGTAAATTGATATTAACTTATAAGAAAAATTTATTTTATCTTTTTATATAATTTTTTTATGAATAAACTTGTTGATTTAATTATAATTTTTGTTTTTTAGAAATTATGATTGGGCAATTTTGCTCTATTAAGATTGAGTCCATTAAGCTACAAGCCATGAAGTGGGTTTCCCAACTACCGTATAAGCTGGCTATCTTCGAAACTGATTACAAGGGGTTGTTGATAATTTGTATAGCTCTGACTAATATTTACACCACAGAATGCGGATTATTATCCATCAGCTTCGAAATTTGCTAAGACTTCACGAAGGCTTTCAAGTTAATTTTCTAAATAGAAAGGCTAATATGGTAGACCATAGTCTTGCTAGACACTCTTTAGAGAATCCTCGGAATACTATTTTCCATTATACACCTCTATGTATTCAGCATATTATTGAAAAAGTGTTAATAAGGTCGATTCATACAGATCTCATTGAATATTTGAGTCATTAATTTGCTTTGAAAAAATATCTTAGCCATGAACATTGTAGATTATTATTTTTTCAGTTTGGTCCTTGTTCGGTATAGCTTTCAATTTTAAGTTCGATTTTTTAAAAGTTAAATCTTGTTTATATTTTGAGTTTTAAGCTTTTGATTTCTTAATTCACTATTTTTTTATTATAAAAAAAGTAGTTGCAAAATCTTTAGGTCATTTCACATTTTCACCTTCACCCTCTCCATTGAACCTATCTCATGACATTTTATTATTTTGAACTTCACTTTTTACTTTGAAACTTCATCTCACAAAGGCAATTTGCACACTCCAAACCAGCATTTTCTCTTTTTACTTTGTCCCATGCCAAGAGTTTTTCTTTCGAAAAACCACTATTTTTTTCATGATTAGTTATATGTAGCATTTCAGAAATGAAGAATAAATTAGGTTTAAAATTTTTTATGTGTGATGAAAAAAAATCAAAAGAGTTCAAATAAAAAAATATTATATATAAAAAATTATTTTAAAAATGTAAAATATATTTACTCTTTTAAATTTAATTACATTTTATTTCAAGTTAAAATTTTTACATTGTAAAAATAAAGATAAAAAAGACTTGAACATGGCCTGCTTGGGATACCAGTAGTTATACAATATATAAATGCTTATTAATTTTTGGTTAAATGACATTTTTTGATTCATTTTAGTCTTTTATTTTTTATAATGTTATTTTAGTCCTTTTTAAAAAAAAAAACAAAATAGTTCTTTTGTCTATCTAAAGCTAGCGTCATTATTCATATAAAGATATTGACAGATGAAAATGTAACACCATATTTTTCAAAATGTCTGATTAAATGGTTTTAATTAATTATCACGTGTAATTAAATTTAAATTAAGTGCAAGTAAATTAATTATTTATGTGATTTTGTGCTTATGTTTGCGTCTGTTTAGTGAGTTTAGGCCTGAGCAAAAAGGTCTTGATGTGTGTTAAGGGGTGGGTGTACTCAAAGAAAGATGTGAAAAGGAGAATTGTAAGGGTCATAAACCTTTCCCTGATCCTTCAATTAAGATTTTGCATTTGCAAAGGGACTCTTTCTCTTCTCTTCTTCTTCTTCTTCTTCTTCTTCTTCTTCTACAAGAGAGACCCAAATCCTAGTTTGGTGTTGGTGATCAAAGTAGACCATTTTCCTCTCCATTTGATGTTGTTTGGCTGAGCCATGAAGTGGTAAGTACCTCTTCTTCCTCTCTTGGGTTTCATTTTCGTTTTTCTCATAAAGAACGCATGGAAGGTCATGAAAAGTTTTGTTTTCAGGTTTTTTATTTCATTTTTGGGTGAGGTTGTTGTGATGGGCTTGTTGTTGGAGTGGAGGAAAGCTCATCCTTGGACTCAAAGCTCATTCCTTTCTCCTTCTTCACAAAGTTTTCCTTTTGCTTCTATAAAGGTAAGGGAAGCTTTAATTTGGTTTGATTAATGTTTTGACTGTGTGATTTATACTTGGAATGATGATGTTTTGGTGTTGTTATATGTTTGATTTGATGCAAAACTATTTGTGTTTGATGTGAGATAAATGAGTTTTTGAAAAACTTCAAAAATGGAAGTTTGGTGGAAGAGGTTGAACCAATTCGAAATTTGTTTTGCATAATTCTAGCTTGGCGCAACTTTTACCTCCCTAAGCTAGAATTTAGTTTCTAAAAATGTTGTCTCCAGAGCGTTCTAGTTGGGTCATGTGTTTGTTGGCTTGTTGGCCTAAACGTTCTAACTGGACCGTGATTTCGGCTTACTAGTCTAGAATATAGTTATTTTGAAAATTGTCTTGAAACTCTTCCTCTCTTTTTTAATGATTCAAATGACTTTAAAATGTTTATGCAAATGTAGTATGCTCATTTATACAATGATTATGTTATTCTTGAGATGCTTATATTATGTTGAAGTGATTGCATTGTTGAAGTGATGACATATGTATATGTCTTAATTATTGTAGTATGAAATACCCTTAATTTTGTATTGGTGAAGGATTTGGGTTGTGTTGGTTGAATTCTTAATGATGAGATAATTATGTTAATTGGTGAATGTCTTAAGTTGTGTTGGTTGATTTCATAATGATGAGATAATTATGTTAATTGATGAATGTTTTGAGTTGTGTTGATGAATTTCTTGATGATGCTATTAACATCGTTTTGATGAGGTGAATGTGGTAATAGTGATAAGATAATGATAGTGGATAATAATCTTATCTTGTAACTATCCATATGTGTTGGAAGGGTTAACTATGGCCTTTGGGAAGTTTTTTCTTTTGTTGAAATGAAAATGGTATACTTGGAAGGGTGAGTTCCACGCCAAAACTGCATCTCACTAAAGCGACCCAAAGGTCTCACTTAGTGTATTGACTCCAAATGGCGTGCCAGAGTGGTGAAAACTACTTCCCGAGAGGTTTAGTGACTTTTCAATGTATATGGGATGAATTGTTGCTGATGGTGAAAGTAGGATCTTTGAGACTGACCATGAGTAATATGGTGGGTACAACACCTTGTCATATCTTAAACCTCAAGGAATCCAAGTTTAGTTGTTCTTGTGAGTAGGCACATAAGTTAAGAGTGTTAAGAAGGTCCTCAACCTAGTGCTAGAGGTTATGGGTGGTGGCTACCGGTGAAAAGGCCTATAGAATGCATGGGTGGGCAAACTTCTAAATAACTTAATGTCTTTGTAAGCCTTGTCGGGGTAAGTCACTACCCTTGCTTATCCATTTTCGATAAAACCATACTTCCTCCACAGGATTAATCTAGGTATCTCTGAATGGTCAGATCGTAGAGTGCGACTATGTTAAAGGATGTGCTTAGGTTAATCACTCATGTAGTATAAATTTCCATGTAGTTGAGTCTTTCTTTGGTGTCGATGATTAATAGACTGATAATGATAATGTTTGATGGATGAATCATGTGATGATGATTGATTGACTAATGATGATGATGATGTATGATTATTGAATTTTGATGTGATGGCTGATGAATTGAGAATTATTGTGAGATGCTTTGTTATATCAATTTCTAAGATTTATAAATAAAGTATGATTTCTGAATATTACATTATATATGTATATGATGGTATCTATTTATGATGTAACAGTTAAGTTGTATATTGTCTTAGTATGCTTGTTTTTGGTAAGCTTCTCTTGCATTGTTGCACATGTGGTTCATGCATGTAATGATCTTGTATTTGACGTATGTGGGAAGCATATGGTTAAGAGGTGGTCCCATGTCTTTCAGATACTTCATGGATATGTGTACCTAAACATGAAGATGTGATTTTCGTTTCTTGTTTCCTTTTTAGCGTTATATACAATGTTTACCGACTCATAGTTTAAGTGATTTATCTTTATAGAGTTGTTTATGTTATATGCATGTTTTGATGAGATTTGAGTTACTCTAATGTTGTGTATGATTATGTTGTGATGAAGTGTCATAAGACACATAATTTATTCAATTGTTTACATATTATGTAATGTTTTATCTAAATATCGTGTGTTTTAGCTTTGGCCTTAGCCTTTGAAACGTGAAAATTGTACAAGTGCTTTTATAATCTATATATACAAAACAATCCCTTTCTATAGTCTCATTCTACCACATGTCATCATATTAGAAAATTTGAACCTAAAAATTTTACATGTCATCTTCTCCTTATAATTTGCATGTCAATTAATTTATTGATTAAATTTGTCCAACAATTACATGATCACTAATTTAAAATAATTGATAAAAAATAGATGATTATGCATAAAAATAATTTAATATGATATTGACTTACATGACAAAAACCTTTTCAGGATGTAATCATTTTTGTAAATGTTTTAATATGAAATATATTTCAAGAAATAACTCAATTTAAATGGAAATAATCAAAATGCAGGTAAATATATAATATATAATATATAATTAGATTATGATGTTTATTTTACTTATGGAGATAATTTAATCAATGGTTGACAACAATCCATAATTTAAAATAGTCAATTAATTTAAGTTATGTGATTATTTATGAAAATACTTTAATACACATGAAATTAAACATAGAATGCTCATTTACTTATGAAAAATATTTAAATGATTGATTATCATGAGTCTAAGATTTTAAGTGACTATTAATTTAAGATGCCTACGTAAATAAATATAAAAAAATAGACGATTATATACGTAAAATAATTTATTCTATAAAATTAATTTTGTTCAAGTATATATTTTTGTTTAAAATATATTAGTAGAAACATTAAACGAAATATATTATCATCATTGTTCTTTTGTTTATTAGTAGTTCAAGTATATATTTTAAATCATGTTATATGAAGCTTGAGAACAATGATATTATTTGGTCTTTTTCTTTTTACTTGTATCAAGCATGTAATTGACCCATGAAAAAATGGTTGACTCTATCAATTTTAGAGAAAAAAATAAGGCTGATTTTTAAATTTAATATAAATTAAATAATTAATTTGAAATTTGGTGTAATTTTGAAACTATTTGGACATTTGGGGTACTCAAACACGCTCAAATGGGACGTGTCTTTTTTCGTCTCTAATTCTGTATCTAATTCAGTCGCTAAAACGTTTTTACACTATTGGGATTTTTTAAAAATCTGTCTCTAATTCAGTCGCTAACACTTTTTTACATAATATTGTGATTTTTTTTAAATGTGTTGCAACCACAATATTGTGATATTTTAATTTTTTTGAACTGAAAACGTTTAAAAATTTACAGTATAGTTTTGGTAAATAAATATACAAAAAAAAATTACTTAATTTGGACTAAGTTTTTATTAACTTTGTTGTTCAAATTAATTACTGTATATAATTAAATATGCATATAATTTTTAATTCATCCATGATTGTTTAAGTTGATGTTTTTATTTTTAAATCTTAAAATTTAAATGGAGTGTAATTAGTCATTTTAAGTTTTACGAATAAACTTATCAAAAACTGGGGTGAATTTAGCAATTTTTAGGTTTTAAATTTGATTATGCATATAACTTTGAACCGTCATAAATCTTGATAGAAATATCCGATGGAGGCGTATTTTATGTCAAAACGCTCGAAATTAAGAGAAGTAACTAAAAAAATAAAAAAATAACATGCAATTCACTAATTAAATAAATAAAAAATTAGAAAAGAAGAATTTTTTTGGAGGTTTAAATCTTAAATCGCAATTTTGAGGCACTTAGAGGCTTCTTTTGGAAAAACATTTTGAGCAAGTCCCCTTTGGGGACTTGCCAAGGGCTTCTCCTCTCAATTACGATCGTTTTGACATCATACGCCTCAATCGGACATCCCAGTCAAAAGTTATGACCTTCCGAAGTTTACGTTCACACTGCGCTTCACATCTGCATGTGTCACGTGTCACCACCTGCTTAAACACGCCCATCTAGGCGTGTTTAAACACGTCCCATCTAGGCGTGTTTAAACACGTCCCATTTGAGTGTATTTGAGTGCACCAGATTCCTAAATAGTTTCAATTTTACACCAAATTTCCAATTAATTATTTAATTTATATTAAATTTAAAAATCAGCCAAAAAATAAAGAACGAAAGACAATAACGGTATAGAAAAGGAAGAAAAGAACTACGCTTTTTGTCTTTAATTTATAAAGGCTATATATGCAAATAATTAAGCATTGCTACAAACGGTTTTTTTATTTTTACAATTAACTACTTCTTTTAGTCTCCTAGGATTTCATAATTAAATGGGGTTTTCACGACCCAACCCGCCTACAAAAGCTAGTTTATGTTATTTATTTTGTCTTGTTAAATAACTTATTTAATATTATAAGCCTATCTAATTAGGTATTTGTTAGAGGTGATCAAACCAAACCATTGTAAACTGCCCAAATGATAATAAAAAAAATCCTAAAAATCAATTAAACTAAAATTGAATTTTTTTTTTAAAAATTACATATATTTTACAATTTGGTTCAATTTCGGTTTCTTATTAGGAAAATTAAACCAAACTGAAACACACACTATATGACTTGTTAAATCCCTTATTTAATATTATAAGCCTATATTTGTTAGAGGTGATCAAACCAAACCATTGTAAACTGCCCAATTGATTTAAAATAACCCCTAAAAATCAATTAAACTAAAACTGAAGAAAATTACATATATTTTGTGATTTGTTTAAATTTTGATTTCTTATTAGGAAAATTAAACCAAAATGAAACACATTCTATGCAAAATTAAACCAAATCAATCTCTGGTCCAAGCCTAATAACAATATAGAGTAAATTACATTAACTATCTATCTATTCCTGAAATTTTATAAAATTACACAAAAACCCCTGCACTAACTTCCCTTAAGTTTTGAACCTAGTTAATATTACAGTAACACCCCCAAAAAAAGAAGTTAATATTACACCAAACTCCCCCTACCCCCACACAAAAAAAGTCACTAAATGTTAAAAAAAACATAATTTCACAAAATCTCATAAATATAATTATTTTGAGGTAGAATTATTACTGTAATTTACTCATTATTCTCCTGTTCTAATGACATCAATAATTTGAATTTATTAATTATAATACTATTACATTACCATGTATTTCAATACAGTACTACAAATAGTTACTTAATTCTTAAAATATTCACGACAATCATTTTATCCTTTAAAATTATGGTATAAAATAAATCCTTTAAAAATTAAGACTTGTAACATCATATACTCGTACGGTGCATACACATGTATAGTTCTTTGTTTATGATATTGTTGGTCTCCAAACATTTTCTTCCGCGAATGTAAAACTACGTGCATAATTTGAATGTTACAATTAAAATTAAAATTAAAATATAATATAAAATAACTCCCCCTCCCCTCCTCCCCCCCGGTCATTAATAAACATTATCATCCAACGGCTTCTAAAGCATTTTTTTTAAAAAGCAGCAGAATATTCCAGTTATAACTAAAATTATCCTAAAAAAAGTTACAACTAAAATTAATTCTAAATGCCAAATGCAAAGTGTCATGACATAGATTATACATGCAACATCCTTCCCCCAACATTCCATTCCATTCCAAGCTAAATTGTTACACTAGAATAAGATACGGGGGCAAGGGGCAAATATCAGTATACAGTGAACCTGGTTCATGCACTACGAATTAGAATATGGAGGCCAATTGCAGCCACCTAATATTTCATAAAATCAATAAACTTAAAAAAGTAGTATCGAGCAAAATTAAGAGAAAAATAAAACTTATTACGATGACAAAAATATGGATGAATGGAAAGAAAATGTCCTTTGGTTTTGACACAAATTACCTATATTTACGTGATTGAAACTCATCAGTCATCATGTCAAAGTATACTACAATCTCTGTGCTTCATCTCCCTTCTGTGTTTGCCTTATTTGGTAGCTGGTATAGAAGATGTGAGGAATGCAAGATGAATTTCAGAAAAAACATCCTTTGCTCAACTTCTTGGATGGGACGCCATTTCCATTTGGCTCCTCTGCCTGCCATTGATGCATGACCAAAAACACTGATGGACAAAAAAACAGAAATTAATACATAATATGTCGTTGACTTTGATGATTAGCAAAAGGTTTTGCTTTAATGGAAGTAAAAAGTCACATTGGCTTATGGATGTGTATAGATCTGTCTAGAAATTATCGCATTGGTTTATAATTTGCTATTTTTAGAAATCAAGTTATATCTACAACAATTGGAGTTGGATGAAAGTAATTGAGCCCAAAATGCAAAATTCAGCAATAAAGAGGAATATCACACACCATCTCGGGCTCAAAATGAATATCATCTTCAAATTGAAAATAATTTGCAGAACCGTTGTGCTCTGCTTGAACAAATGATTGAGGACTTTGCCTGCTCATGGCATGAACTGCTCTGATGCAAGGTTCTCCTTTTTCTTCTTGTTCGATGTAAAAAGTCTTCCGTATCTAAAACGTATGAAACCTAAAATGCAACATGTTCCCAGGAAAATCCAATGGAAATTCAGAAGAATATCAAATGAATGGAATTAACAAAATGAGCAAAAAAGAAAACAGTATTAGTAGGATTCAGGAAAGAATAGCATATATATATATATATATATATATATATATTTATAAAATATACAAATTTAAATTATTAAATACCTTGGATGAATTGCAAACTATCTTACACTCTAGACCATTGATAATTTCTAGTCCATCCAAGGTCTGGCTTGAATTTTCATCACTAATGGCATGCTTGCGCTTATTCCTGCAAAAGTACATAAACCAAAATAAATACAAATGTTATCTAAGCATTGGCATGCTATGGAACCCACCATTCTTATTCATCAAATACCTCTTTAGGTAAATTCCTGACTTCTCCTTTTTGTCAGGGACAATAGATAGGAAGTCATTGTGCAGATAGGCTGAAAAATTAGGGTCCATTGACACAGCAGTCAATTCAGGCTTATCATATCCATAGTCCATCAGTTGAATAGATGACAATTGGGTAGGTGCAGGAGACTGCAATGTGTATGAAATAAAAATAAGTTATAGAACATACAAAACTTTCCATTTAAAATTTCATTTCAAAGCTCAATACAGTACAATAAACTGAAATAAAAATGCTGAACTAAGTTGAGAAGCGGAACAAATAAAAGCTTACACATTCAATACGATATATGTTCTCATCATGGAGAAGAACACGGGCATTTTCGTGATAAACTAAATCAACAAATCTTCCAGGTTTTCTTGAATTTTCGTATGCATATAGTTGAAGCAGCTTGTTATCCATCTCTTCAGTGGCAACAGCTTGAAGCTGAAATAGAAAGGACAAATTTTCAGGATTAGAAAGAACATGGAATGACATGGTCAAAGTAGAGAAGAATAGGTTTTTATGCAAGTTACCTGTTTAACAAGTTTATATATCAGCTTGTCTAATGTGAATAAGACATATGACTGAGTTCCAATAATACCTCGACAGTCATCCTCAAATTTTGTACTATCAGAAGAGCCATCCAGTAAGTTGTAAAGGGCGTCCATAAACCTGAAGCAAAAAGGTCACCCTCAATCTTGCATAGATAATTAAATATTTAAATGCATCTTCAAATTTAAAATAGAATGTAACATTAAGGTATATTTACCTGCCATATTGATCACTAGAGCCTGTATCATTTGAAGCCCTCCACTTCTTTTCAGCAGTTGATGAGTTAACCTTTGCAGATTGGATCCTCTCATACAATGTCTGTCAAAAGTAGCAAAAGAAAATGCAGGATAAGGAAATATATCATAAGGTCTGAATGAAATCACTGGTTAATCTGCAACTAAAATCATAATTATATACAAATGTGAAAATAAAAACATTTGTACCTGATGAAGTCTAAACAGCACATAAAAGGAATCATTTCCATAAAAGACTCGAACAGTCCTTTCTTTGTCATGAAACACTGGAGGAACATGTTTTGCCAGAGGCTTTACAGTGACAAGAAAGCGCTCTGAATATGGCAATGAGGCACCATCTCCTTCAATATCATTGGCATCGGCCATTCCTTCTGCTTCACCTTCACTCTCAGCCTTGTTATCATGTTCATGATCTCCATCCTCCTCATGTTCTCGAGAACACTCCTCACCATCAGCAGACTCGGTACCAGAAACATCACCATTTTCAGAAGCATTTTCACTGTCCTCCATTGATCTATGGGGACTTTCTTCACCTTCATCATCAGCATCATTTTCTCCTCCTGCTTCACCACGAACTTCTTCCCCATGTCTATTTTGGTATTGTCGACAAATGGTACCATCTTTTCCTTTATGAACTGCCTCCAAACCAGCATGCCCATAAACTGCAAAGTTATCCTCTTCAAAGTCTCCATTAGGTGATAACTCACCCTCTTCTCTTTCACTTTTGAAGGGTCCAACTTCGCGATATCGGTCAACTTTAGTGTCCTCAATGATGGCCCCATTTGTGGATGTAACTGGTCTTGTAGAATCAGCAGCCTAAATCAGAATAAAATAAAATAGAAAATAAGGACATTGTTGCCAATAGTGTGCACTGTACAATCCAATACAATATACAGAATGTGTAACAAAAGCAAGTCTGAGAAGACAGACAATGAAGGAGGAAGAGAAGAACATTATGAACAGATAGGTTTTCAATAAGGCCTAAGTTCTAAGAATTACTGGTCTTAAAATGAAATAAGCACATTAACACCTAATCTTCAGTTGCATGTAAGCACAATCTGTCCTGGTATCATGAAATGAAAATTAAAATTAAAAGAAAAAAAAATAGATGCAAGCCAGGCTATTATGAGTGTTACTGGGAACTTCAGCAGCATGGTGACCACTGAGCCCAAAAACTCAAGTAGAAAGGAAATGGTGCTCTTGATACTCTTTTTCAAAAAAAGCCAACAGTATATGGCATTATGGCTTAACATCTAAGTCAAAGAAAGAATATAAATTAAATATGAATATCAAATTCATAGCAGAAAGAAAATCATACTAATCAAATGATAAAACATCCACCCACTACAAGAATAATTATTTTGCCAACATGCTTTTAAGAAAATCATCTTAACAAATGCAAGAGGATAAGGAGTCATAAGAATCCAGTTTGCAATATAGAGGCTCCAGATCTATAGGCCCAGCAGCTTTAAATTGCTAGTTAAGTGCAAGGTAAAATGTTAATCAAGAGAATGCTATAAAAAGAAAAAAAAAAGTCATATTATTCATATAAAGCCATCATATTATGTCCTTCCTAAATCCAGATAATGTATGTTTCTTTGCACCGTTTTGATTGTCTTACTTGAAATTAGACGTGAAGACATATAACTAAGACAACGATACACTGTTTTTATTGTCTTATTTAAAATTAGAAGCGAAGACATAGTTAAGACAACTATGTGCCATCAGTAAACTAGAAATTGCAACAACAATGAATACTTTAGGTATTTCACTCACAGCAGTTAACTAGTTCGTTAGTTGAGTAAAACTCTACACTAAAAGTGAATCAAAATTAATCCTCTTAAGAGGAATAATTTCCATATTGACTTTAACTTGAAAATAGGCTTACATAAGCTGAAAAGGGAGCTAAGCCATACCTCTAACGAAGGTAAACCAAGTCCTCCCTCACCAGAAATATTACCAGGTCTTGATGGAGTAGCAGTAAGTCCTTGCAGAAAAAAGAGGTATCTCAGAATTCCATTCATGATCAGAAAAAACAGTTGAAAATCAAAGGATAGGAAACAACAAACAAGGATCACGAATTTGAGATAAATAGCATAGATATCAATTATGGATAGTGGCCCAAAAGGGCAAAAACCACAATGCTGAAGATTTAAGAGATATGTTAAACAATTTATACTACACATATATAAATGCTTAAAAAACCCCAAATTAATGACATTCATAAATGAAGATCAAAAGTCATAGCCTTCTAAACACAGGTCAATAACAACAAGAATCAAAGAATAATTAAGCCTCTAATGGTTATAAAACAATTCACAAACAAAAAATGCTTATATTTTTCTTTAGTAGACTCTACTAATGATTTCTTAACACGTTTCTATAGGGTATGTACTAATGAAACCCTAATAAAATAATTCCACAAGGATGTAACAACTAAGTATTAAGATAAATGGAACAATAAGAATCAAGTAGTGTCATCATTCTTGAATCAAGTTGCCAACCTGATGCATTATCCACATTTATTATTCTACTAATTTGCTCCATACCTGAGGACAGTGAGACATTAGCATTCACCAACCGTTCAATGGAATGATCTTGCTTATTGGCTCTTGATACTTCATCAGGCATGGATGCATTTATATGCACTTTACCCTGCTGTGTACTACTTCCCAAGGTTTCAATCTTATGTGCCGGGCATTCTGAATCAAGATAATTATCTTCTTTAACCTTATTATCCCCACTTGTTTGCCATTGTTTGCAGGAATTTATTTGTTCTGATGGAAAGTTCTCATCCCCATTTCTTTTAGTGTTTAAATTCTTAGGATTCGTTACAGGACTACTATCACCATCATCAATTGCAGTGCCACTTTTGCTAGAATTATTCTTATTAGCCTTGACAACATCTTCTGTATCCTCTGGACCTTGGGGTCGAGAAGGAACACCAAGCATGGGTTCTAAAAATGTTGTCCAAATCTTCATAGCTTTATCCAACTGTTCAGTTGTACACATTTCTCCACACGAATATTTTATGAGTTGATACAGATCTTCATGAATCTCCGGATCAGGATACACAAATTCCAAGTGAGGAATAATAGGCTGTCTATTTCCAGCAGCAATTGCAAGAAGAACATCATCTTCTTTTCGTTTCTTCTCACTAATTTCTTTGATTTCTGCCAGTAAGACTGTAAAATGCACAGCAAAAGCAAGGAGTTACGCGTTAGACCTCAGGAGAATAAAAAACTATTGTACCATGATCACCACATATTTGAATGTTGAAGTTCCACTGGACTCAAACAATAATAAGCCACTCATTTTGCATGTGGTTATTTGGTGTCTATAGAAACTATGTTGTGGTGTAATCAATACAATCAAAGCAAATGTATGTCCTGGTACATATTATGTGTATAAAATTGCTTTCAGACAAAGGCATCAGGCAAGGAAGAGGGGGGGCGGCGGTGTACATAAGCATATAGAAGAACATATAATATAATGAAGATTCACACCTTGTAGAAGCCATAAAAATATTAAATTGTTTAAATAGTGAAAGGAATAAAAAACTTAACAATTCCATGTTCTTGCAGGGTAACACAATCCTTTACCTTTAGTGCTCAAGCTTTTTGTATCCTGCTGCTTAAAGTAGAAACTACGGTGATCAAGTGATTTGTGATAATTCTTTGCATATATTTCAGCCCAAACTTTATTAAAATCAGCACGACACCTTGCCCACTCATCCTGTTTCTGCTTCAAGCGAGTTAATATGACTGGCAAAGCTAAAGATGCATTCTTCTTTAGCACATCCATTACATCAAGCCCATGATCACCATATAATCGTTCAATGCACCTAAGATTTAGAGCTAAAAGAACACAGCAACAATTCATATCAGAACATGTAAAACATCAAGAAATTACTTTGTACAGCATATATGTACTTTGAAAATTTTGATTCATCAAATGGAAAGCACATAACCTGTTAAGTGCTCCTCAATACGAATTGGACTGTCTCCTTTAATTATATCAGCATTAACCTTTTCTAAGAGCTCTTCAACACGCTTAGTTGCCACATTTACAGACTCTAACAACATATCAAGTTCAAACCTGCCAGCATAAGTTAAAATAATATCAGCAATGTGCAAGCCAAGATAACCTGTGGAAATCACATCTCTGAACATTCCAGGATGTCAAAATTAACCAAAAAGTAAAAATATGACCACAACCAATAAAATATAAATCATAAAATAGGTATTTTAAAGGATAAATATAAATCAATGGTAAGCTCAAACCTGTCATCTTCACATCTAAACAAGCTTTCCTCATACTGATTTTTGCGCATGTGTTTAAAGGAATAGTCCTCACTGCCAGAAGTAACAGAAACCCAGTGATCATTCAACACTCCTGCACCAAGTTCTGTTTTCTGGCTAGCTGGCAGTATTGGGTACTGTGTGAGCACAAATAGTGCATATATAAAACATAATCAGTGAGAGATTATTAGAGATTTCATTAGGAGTTAGGACATACTTAAAACAAAGACATAAGTCAAGCAACCATACATTTTTCGGTAGAAGACGGTAACTAGGAGTGCATTGTTCACAGTTAGAAAGATCCAGCTCACTTATAGGTTTCGCTGCATACTTATCCTTGCTGGCATATAGAGACGTCTTAAGAACTGAAACATCCTTGTTAGCAGTTGCTTTCTCCCTTTCTCGGCATTCACGATCCCTTTCTTTCATCCTGTCATCCCTATCACGATCTTGATCCCTGTCCTCTACCTTCAGTGGTTTTGGTCCGTGTCCTTCATGCCAAAAGGACTTTGATTAATAAGTATTGGTCAGATTTTTTGGGCCACAACAAGAAGCTGAAAATGTTCATGTGGGCCCATGCTACATAATATCCCAAGAAACCAGAAAAAAAAGAAAACATGATACTTACTTTTTTTCAGGAGACCAGCAAGGAATCCTTCTGTGACAAATTTGATTAGAAAGAATAAAAAGAAAAACTAGATTTTGTAGAAAGTGAAAATTTAGTTTGAACTTGAACATTACCATTCTTCTCACATTGAGCCAAAAATTCATCAAATCCCTCCATAAGATCTGCATGTTTTCCCAGTAAATTGCCCACCTTGAAGAAGAAGCCACTAGAAGTTAGCAATTATACGAAGTATACTACAAGATAACAAATTTCACCCCATAAAAAGTATAAAAGACAGTAACATCAAGCTGATAGTGAAACTAGTGACCCCAACTATCTTAAAACAAAAAATAAGCCACTTCACAATATTATTTAACATTTCTTATACAACATTCACTCTTTTCAGATTCTCAACATGCAGGATGGTTGGAACTTGAGTGTATTTGTAAAAAACTCTTCCTAAAACAGATCAATCAGTAAGTTCTGTTTGGAAATCCAGTTAAGTCAAAGCATAGAAATTTTTTAAGTTGAAGTAATTTGTGACATATTGAAAAATAATCTTCTTTCATGATGCATGAGTATGGATTTGCACAAAATTGTCCAGTAAATAATAAAAAAAATTCAAACTATGTAAGAACCCAAATGATCATTTAAGAAATAATTCTATGAAGTATCGACACCTCTCTTGTATGAAGTGTCGCAATGTCAGAATGTTTCTGACATTGACACCAACACTTGTCTAACACGTGTCAGACACTTCTCGTTAGGTGTCCAATTAAAAAGAAAATGCTAGCTTGGAAACTTAAGCCAACACCCCTATAAAACTCGGACACTTCAGCTGATACACCTCCATATGGATGGACATGCAGTAACATTCATTTTTTAACTTTTAAAATAGTAAGCTATATAATATAAAATATTAAAAATATGGCTCTCACCTTTTCTATGAGGTTTGTTATCATAGAAAAAAACTTAGGTTGGTATAAAACTGAGAATGTTAATATACCATCAATTTAAATCTTTTGTTATGTTACTCAAATTTCATTTCATTAGTTTATTTTTTCTCTCTTTGTTATGTTACTCGTGTGTGTATGCAGTGTCCTGGTGTCCTACATTTTAGACATTAATTGTGTTTGAGTATCCATGTCGGTTTAGAGTCTGTGCTTCATAAAATATCATAACTTATTGTTTAATCTTGGTCACTCACCCTAATAAATAACCATGCTGATTGGCTCCTCTCATTGTAATGATACTTCAAGTCTTTCTGGAAACAAAAACTTAGTGCATGATTTTTTTTTCTTCTATTTTCCTATATCTAAGGGCGAGCCCTGACACAGCGGTAAAGTTATGTCATGGTGACTTGTAGGTCATGGGTTCGAATCCGGAAACAGCCTCTTTGTATATATAAGGGTAAGGCTGTATACAATATCTCTCCTCCTTACCTGCACATAGCGTGGAACCTCCGAGCAATGGGGTACGTAGTATTTTTTTTTTTTAGTTTATTTTCCTATATCTAATTCTTCATTTTCATATTTCGCCATCTAATTTTTTATTAAAGGTCAATCAATGTTCAATACCAGCCAAATTAAATTCAACAATATTGATTTCAACAAAACCAGAAAAGAAGCTATTAAATTAAATGTATAAACCATACCAATGATTGCAACTCATGTCGGGCAATTATTTCCTTGCTGTAGATATTTAGGCACTTCAAAAATTCCTGGTAATGCTCAGGATTTCGTAATTTCTCCTTCACTTTGTCAATGTAACCAAGCACTGGACTATACATACCTGAGACGACAAAGTTTTAAATGGCTTAAATTACTACTGAACAAATAATAGAACACTAGCAAACATTGGACAAATGATTTTTCTTCTTACAAGTAAAACAAGGAAAAGATTTTACAATTTATAAAGCCTAACAGCCTTGATATTAAATTAAATATTAAATACATAGCATATCTGAATTATAGATAATCCAATCAACAAAGAGGTCATATTTTTCTACCTTTTACCATTATAAATGGCAGAAATATGAAACATTTTTGCATTAGATATTAGATAATCACTTTTCACATGTTACTGATTTGCTTCTTTTTATATTATAGATTGAAGCATATGTTTCCAATGCTATAACATGCATTAATGTTCATAAAATTTGTTTGAGAAAGTAAAAACATTGCTAAATTTAAAATCAAAAAGTATTGACATACGCACTTTTCAAAGAACTTTTATCCTCACAAGCATATGCGATAGGGTGCATGCCAAAATTTTCATCAGTATAATGCAATGGTTCAGCACCAGAGTCTTCAGCCCTACAACCAGATTTCCGCTTGTGAGATATACCATCATGATCATAATCTCTATTGTCCTTTTCCTTCTCATCACGCCTCCTTTGATCCTTATCAGCCCTAATCAAACATCTGTCAAGTTCTGGATCAGGATGGTCAGCACTGAGATCACGATCACCATGTGAAGCTATGTTCCTTTCTCTCTGGTATAAAGATAACTTAAATGTCAGCTTAGTGACCAACAATAAAATTACAGGGACATGGGATTACAGAGAGATAAACCTTTTCAACATGCATTTGCCTAATTGTTGGCATAGCAGGGATCCTATCGTGGAGAGAATTTCGAGTAAAAGCATAGTGATTAGAGGCTGTTCCTGAAGTATCAGGAAGAAAATGAGTAAACTCCCTAAGAAGGTCCACATGGTCCTGGAAAAGTGCAGCAACCTAGAGAAATCCAATATATGATTAAAATGAGTGTCTAAAGAAAAACAAAAATAACAAATTTTCCCAAGTGTAACTTGATAACATAGGGCATAGATACCAGACAGCACTGACCTCCTTGTAAACCTCAGCGATAGACTTGGCTTCCCTTCTGTACATATTTAATATGTCTAGAAATGACTTATAAACACGGTCATTGTCATGAAAACGAGCCTGCATGGGAAGAACCCAATCAATAAGATTCAAAAGTTAAGCTGTCCATATGTGTTGAAAGATATAAATAAAATATATCAATTATAAATTAACAATGTACTCCCTGTTGTCCTTATTATAAGGCACTTTGGACATCAATCACACAAACCAATAAAAGTAATTCATTCAGTTGATTTTATTGATTTTTTTAAAAGATGTTACTGATGTACCAATTATGCCCTTATTAATAGTCATTTACTTGTTATGGGTGATGGGAAAACATTAAAGTTCAAGAGTATTATGCACCACTATCAATAAAAAGTACAACTACTTAGAATATTTAATAAGGACAACTAATGGAAAAAAATATTAAATGCTTCATAGGAATTCTAAAATGTCTTAAAAAAATCATCAATTCCTTCTAAACTATGCCTTATAATAAGGGCCGGAGGCAGTATTTACCTTAATCTTTCCCACAAAATTTATGGCTTCTGCAAATTCCACGGGCTTCTTTTGGGGAGGTTGTTCATCCTCCAATGGAAGTGTAATTTCATATCCCTTTGGCAAGAAGGTGTTAAATCCCAAAATTAGATCTTTGTGCCCTTTAAACAGCTCCTTCACTCTTGCTATGACCCCTGATGTATCAATTCTGCAAATGAAGAAATGAGAAACAAATCAATTTCAGCTAACAAAATCCAGATCCTCACTACTAAGAAAATATAATAGACAAAGCAAACGAAAAATCTTGGAGTTGGGAGAATGTAGTACAACATGATCAAACCTTTGAGCCTTGAAATCCTTCATGACTTCCAGAAAGTCATCATACTTATCCCTCTTATCTTGAAACATGTCCTTTACTGCCTTGAGATATTCCAAGGCATCATTTGTGGTTAGTTTCTGACCACCGCCACTCGTCATCTGTGGTTTCCCCGAGCTTCATTACATAAAATTTCAAAAAATTATTCAAACCATTGGAGAAGTTGACGACTGAGTATTTAGCAATTTATCACACCATTCAATGATGAATGTAGCAGAAGGGTAGAGGATCTACTATAACATGATTGAATCTCAATTGCACTCAGACTTTATAAATTGCACAACTAGAGCAGCTGCTTTGGTTATACAATAATTTTCTCCTATGATTTTTCATTGTCTTTATCTTGTTAATGCCTGCAGAACATTCTAATCATAATAGAACTAAATGTAGAAAACTATAGAGAATTTAACTCGTAGCAGTTTCAATTACTCCATAGTCTTACGAATGGTAAAAGATTACACAAAATTAACTTGCTGAATAATGCAGATAAATCCAGACATTACAGAATAATCTTCTAACAAAAGACAATCTCACTAAGTCAAACCTAAAAATAAAACATCAAAAAACAATTGAACCTTCATCAGACACTAAACTTGCATAGATGAGAAACACCAAACAACCATAGTAGTGCATTAAAACTGAAGATGCAATTGTTTCATCAACGCGGAAAATAAAAATTTAGAGAAACAAAAATAAAATCCACAAAACCAAAAATTGAAGACAAATTTAAAAAAAAAAAATGTACTAACGGTTCTTCTCTAGAAGCCACCATAGGCCGTTTGAGTTGTGAACTCATGTAAACATCATCCCTTGACCTCTTCATTCCTAACAATAACAACAACAACAACAAAAATTAAAAATCAATAACCAAAAACAATAAAAAAAACACGTTCTTTTCAAACTCAGACACAATTGAAAATCCAAGAAACCCAACTTTCACATTCGAACAAAAGCAACCCGCAGGAAGCAGATCTAACCGCAGGGAATTCACAAAGGCATGAAACGCAAGCAAGATTTCCAGCCCCAAAATAGCACACAGATCACCCTCGAAGAGCCAAATCCTAACAAAGAGAATCAAGAAAGCAAAATTTGCATTACTTCAATGAAAAGCAACGTGACGATAATTCACAGCACAAAGAGAGGGTTCAAACAGGAAAAAAAACATAGAGTGATTGTGAAGTGCGGGAACTGCAGAACAGGCCTTTCAATAAATAGACAGAGCACACGAAACGATAGAAAGATAAGAACACACAAATAGGAAAAAACGAAAATAATAAAAAAAATTGAATCTTCAAGTTAACAGAAAAGAGAACAATCGCAACCTCTCAGATGATGATAAGAGAGAACACAGAAACTTTAGCAGCAGAGTTTCTTTCTCACTTTGAGAAAAAAAATTGAAAAATAAAAAATCGCTTTATTTTTTTTCTGGGTGAAGAAACAGAATGCGGAGAAAGAATGAAGGTGAGAGTTCACAATGTGATATCAATACGTATTTATATATGCGACGGGAACGGGATATAACATAACATAACACACAAAGGCACAAACACAAACACAACACTCCCCAAACAAAATATAGAGAACCGTATTTTTGAGCGTTGTGGGAACCGTATTTTTACGCAAAAATGGAAAAAGTACTATTAGTAGTAGTAGTAGTAGTATATATATATATATGCACTTTTTTTTTTTGTTACTGATAAAATTCATGAGAAATTCACTAAACAAGGAGTGCTATTTTTTTCACTGTGTGGAAAATGTAAATGATATATTCATTAAATAAAAATTAAGACTGTGTTTTGTTTAATATAGGTTTGATGTACATTTTACCTAATTAAGAATATTTTGGTAGCAGTTTTATTTTATTCAAATTTAAATATATTTCTTCTAATTTTGGTTTGTTAACTTTGCTATTTTTGTGAACTGGAATTAGGGCTAGACAAGATTCTGTGAGGATGGCAATTTGGGTACGAGGATAGGCGGTGATGATCGGAGGGATAACTTAGTTAGCGCAAAAAACAACAAAATTGAAAAAAAAAATTATGTGAGGGCCTGTTGCAAATTAGGTTTACAGGTTTTGGGGATTAGGGTTTGATCTTGGTGTGATTTCGTGATTACTTTTTTGGTTGTGAAAAATAATTTCGACTGCTGTAATTTTACTTATCTTGGTAAATAAATTTTTATCCACTATAAGTGATATCCCGATATTGGAATTTGGAAGAATGGGTAATATGTATTTTTAATTCCTTAAAATATTTTAAAATTAATTTGTATCTTTAAAAAAAAAGCTTTTTTAATTTCTAGATTTATTAAAAGTAAATGTATGTACCCAAAAAAAAATACAAAAGTAAATGTATAACTAAAAACATGAGCTTCCTTTATAAGCTTTCTCTCTTATATTAAACTACTAGTGTATTTCATTAATTATATTATATATAATGAAATTATTAATTATATCATTAATATTTAATAATTATATTAATTTTATAAATAATAATTAATAATTAATTAATTATATATTAATAATTATTCTTAAATTATATATATGGACTTTGCTAACATATACACTATTGTTTTTCACTACGAGTGCATTAGCAAACTACACCATCATGTATTATACTATATTCTATAGTTGTAGTTTACTAACACATTCATACTAAAAAATAAGAGTGTTGTACATTAACAAACCCCACAAACATTTGTTAATGTACATAACCTTATTTTTCTTTACTATGAATGCGTTAGCAAGCTATTATTGAATCTAAAAACCTTGATTTTTATTTATGACAAGCCTTTTGTGCATAAATCATAAACAATTTGAGGTTATGCTTACAAATGAGTTTGCTTAAGTGTATGTAGAGAAAACATGTAAAGAACAACAATTGAAGTAAACTCAAGGCTATCATAAGCCACTCAGAAAGGATGATAAGTTTGAAAGCTCAAAATAAGACTCGAAGTGTCATTGGTTATGTATTGCAATAAAGAAGTCAACAAGCTCACTAGATGAAGAGAAAAACTTCAAGCCATAAGAAGTAATTAGCAACTAAAAGACAAGAAGAATATCGCAAATATGAAGATCTGCACAATGAACATAACATGAAGAATAACATTATTGCAACACGCTCAGAATGGAATTTCATCAACAAGATGAGTCCATTCTAGACATTGTATCTGGAGTTCCAAAAATTAATTTGAGTTGTTCTTGGTGGATGTGAAAAGGTTTAATAAAGAGCTTGAACTTTCATGAACAAGTCGTGTTCTGAAACAACCTAGATCACGGACAAAATTGAGTCTGAACTTGTAGACATTGATATGCCTGTACAACTTGATATGTGTGCAGTAATTTGAAGATTGCTTGAGCTACAAAGATGCATTTGAGATTATCTTAGTGTATGTGAAATGCTAAGAGAAAGATCTACATCTTACATGAATAAGTCGGGAGCTAATATGACTTGTATCTAGGAGGAAATTGATGATCAAGATAAAGATGTCATTCTATCTTCACAATATAACACAACTGCAATGATATGAAGATTTCTTATGTTGTAGTGGTCCAAATGACATGAGACCAATGCCTGAATGTCAATGACATAATTTTCACAACTCTCATGAAGACATCAAAAGCCAATTTGGCCATTCAAAGGATCAAAGAAATAAAAATAAAAAAAAAGTAGCAAGTAACATGCTACAACAGGTTCACACTAGAATGTTTGGAATATAAGTTTATCGTGTCATACCATCAAAGTTTCCTATAAGAAGAACATTCAGTGACTTTCCATCTATATCAAAGAACTCTCTCAAAGCATAACACCATATGCAAGAAAGCTATGCAAGCCAACATATATGCAAATGATAAATATATAAATAGCATAACGTAAAAAGTGTTATGATAAGTTTAGGACAAGCTCAGAATGGATGTTTCAATGTGCTTTCAAGTGAGAAGCTTTAGAATATTTGAAAAAAGTCCCTTTTGTTGATGAAGTTGGTGTTTTTCTCTAAAGATCTCAATCTTATCATGTTGTAAAGACATAAAAAAAACCGTATTTAGAAGATATATCAAAGGCTACATTGAGTAGACAACATCAAAATGAAGTTGTACTAGAGTCAGCATCAAAATGGTGTGATTGGGGACTCTGAGAATGAGAACAACAAAATGATACTCTAATTATAGACCATAATCAAGACAAGAAAGATTATGGGATAACTACATCATAATGATGCATTGAATCAAGATCATGCAATATTTATGCATCATAGTAAAGTTGCACCAGAGTCTACATCAGAATGATAAAGAACTTGACTATAGAGTCTGAACTTCATAATGGTTCAGAATGCACCTCAGAAGACAACATCTCATTTTTCATATGTTGCCACACACACCAAGGACAAATTAGAAAGTGAATGCTGGCTGCATTTGAAGATGCACAAGTTTAAAGTTGAGATGTCTTTAAGAAGATCTAGTGCGCAACATTAGAATGGAGACTAAAGAGACTTTGTGAAGTCTGGACCAATGACAAAACACTAACACAACAACAACCACCTTCCTATGTTACCTATGCTGAAGTATGATACTTCAAAATTATCTATGTTGTGACGAAGTGTTTGGAGTGATGGAGTTGAGTTATCTACATTGTCACATCATGTTGTCTTCATCAAAAGGAACCTACATTAGAATAGGTTCTTCCTCGACAACATAAAAAAGGACTGATAAAAAAAAGCTGACAACTATAAAGTTAAAAGCAGTTTGTCTACTTTAAAAGGAAGTCACCCAACTATCATAATGACTAGATAACAACTAGTTTGACATGGGGGCCTATAAAAATACAAAAGGCAGTTGTAAAACATGAGAGAGAAGCTAGGAGGCAACTTACACTATGCAAAAACAAGATTCATCTCCTATGCCCACTCCAAATGCATTCTAAGCTCATAATGGTTGCAGCACGAGTGCATACAACTTAGAGCTTCTAAGAAGGTTCACTTAAATGAGTGTTTTCAAGCTATAAAAATCCCTCAAACACATTATCCTTATATGTAATCTATATGTATCCCAAATTAACCATGTGGTTAAGTTTGGATGTGAGAGAAGTAATAAGAAGAACCTATGGAAGGTGGGTAGCTTAAAGAGAGTCTCTAAGATGGCAGGCTTAAAATGCTAAAGTGAAATAATACTTGGGTAATCTGAAAGGGTTAAAGAAACAGTTGTATTATCTTTCCCATGACCAAGTGGTTGTCATGGTTGAGTGAGTTTTGCTTCCCAAGAGTGAAGATAATCATTTTATGGGTTAAGCCCACCTGAAGAGGTGAAGAATACTTGGATTGTCTCTCCCATGGTGTTGTGGTTGAGACAGGTTATCTCTACAAGACATGGCGTGGTGCTGTGTTGAGGAAGATGTTGTGAAGTCTAACAAGTGGTTAGAAGTTGTAAAAATCCAATAAGTTATTGGTTGTGTTAGTGGAAACTCTCATCTTAAAGGATGAGGACTAGACGTAACCCAAGGTTGGGGTGAACCAGTATAAAAATCCTTGTGTTGAATCCTCTCTTCCTTTCCTCTTTACATCATTGTTGAGTTAAAGGACATTTACATCTTAAATTTGAATCAAGACTCTTAATTATTTTGTTTAAATGTAAACAAATACAAAGGTTAAAAGCTATGTGTTATGCGTCTGATATTTTGTATCTGATAAAATCTACGTCTGATGTTTCAGACGATAGTCAGATGGAGTAATAATCTAATATAACATGTGTGATGACATTTAAGACCTCATTTAATACTCTGTGTTTGAGATTTTCTTTGAAAAATCATTCTTCTAGGATCTGTCAAATCCTATGAAGAATAAATGAAGTTAAGATCTGAAATCCCTTAATTGCTATCAAAAGGAGAGCCCTACTACATAGGACCTACTCTGACACAAAGAAGTGACTACATCCTACAATTCTCTAACATGTAAGCATTGAATAGAGGACTTTCAGCATGAGGAAAAGATGTACATTTAATGTTACCATTAAATGCTCCCAACGACCATTTTCATCAGACAAAGACCAAGTGAAGATATCTACCTGTTATGCGACAAAATATACTTAAAGATGAAGCTATAGAAATCACAAGCTTTGAAGAATGAAGTCATCTTGCAGGAAAAACATTCATCATTCCTTTTGCAGAAAGCCTTTTGTATATTCTTATAAAGTTAGAAAAATCTCTCAAAACACCTTGAACATATTGAGAGAGACAAAAGACTATACATTGATTTGTATATCTGTCTATAAGAGGATTCTAGTTTTAGTCTTTGAGCAATCTTCAACCACAAATCTATTTTGTTTTGTTTAGAACCACTAGTGGCTTGGTAGGACAAAGAATATTTGGTGTTAATCAAGCTTGGGGTTGAACTTGATTTGTAGAGCTAGAAGTGGTCATGACACAAGACTTGTAACTTGTGAGATGTTAGTGGAACTTGATAGTTTGCCAAGAGCTACACGTAGTCTTAGTGCTAGAGACGAACCAATATAACTCTATGTGTATAATATTTTCTTGTTCTTTCTACTTTTAACTAACCCGGAGTTTGAATTGGTTTTTAAACTCTTGAAAACTTATTGTACTTTATGATTTCTTTTTACATCGTCTGATTGGGTTTCTCATAAAATCAGTTATATGTTTTACAAAGTTTTATTTTTTCAAACGTGAAACTTTGTTTGGTTTACAAAAATGTTTAAAAATTCACTAATATCACAACTCAACCCCCCTTGTGATATTTTGCTTTACAATTATGTTAATTGTTGTCATATATATTGCATTTGCATCATGACATATATCAAAATGTATACATAAGAAGGTTATCAAAACAAGCTTAACTATTTTGTAAAATGGCATATATGAACTACATCATGTTTGTGATAACAAGATCTATTTTAAAACTAGTTCAATTATATGCATCAAAGCATACAATTTTGATGCATATTATGAATAATAGTTTTTGAACATAGCATTCTAAACAACAACATTCTGAGTGTTTATTTGCATAACATAAGCTGAGTTTTTCATAATAATACTAATTTGATAAATGTTTTTATTTAAGTAATGATCTTTTGAACATGAGCAAATATGCATTGACATTAGGTTTACATAATCAAATCAAACATTTAATAAGTGTTGTGACTAACCACTCGAAAGCTTAGCTATTTGAGTGCTTAAACCTGTGTGTCAAGACTTTATGAACATCAAGGTAATCTTGAGTAAAAGTTTAGAAAGGTTAAAGTTCCAAGAAAAGTTGGCAAAGTCACAATTCAACCCCCTAACATTCTGATCACTTCAATTGCATCATTGTGTATTTTAAGATATTTTCTAGTTATAGTTTGCTAATATATTTATAATAAAAAAATAAGGGTGTGTATATTAGCAACACCCTGTATATCGAATAGTAGTTCTTGCAAAAAAAATGTTGGTTTTACATCCTTGACATTTTTTTAGTATTATTTTTAGTCATTATCATAGTTTCGGTTAGTCTAGTGCTAACATTGTTGATCTCATGAAGGCTTGGTTTTATTTTTTTTATTTATATTTTACAATGTCAAACAAGTTTAAATAGATGTGAGAATTGTATTGATTGTTTTAGTCTAGGAGTGAATGTTGTAGAGGAGTTTAAGTTTCTTCCTACATGCTTAGATGGGTGTCAAGTGTGATATAAGAATGAACGATTCACTAAGTTTTTAGAGCAATTCATGTTCAACATACGGTAATTGAATACAAGTTTGTGTAATCAACTTCATTATGTTAGAAAAAGTACATGAACTGACTTCTATTGAAATTTAGCTAAGTCTCATTAGGATAATCAATTACAATATATTGTAATCAATTAGTATGCTTGTTTCAAGAAGAAGGAAGTGTCTGTACATCTAGATAATCAATAACCATTTTTAGTAATCGATTACATTGTGTCTAAAACACTTAGGAAGCTCTCTAGAAGTCGAAATAATTGATTATGCATGCTTCAAAAGAGTAATGTTGGCTCTCTGTTGATCGAGATAATCGATTACCAATCAATGTGATCGATTACCACGATTTTCAAAATGCATAAAAAAGGTATTTGATCGAATTAATTGTTTACAATATTTGGTAATCAATTATTTTGATTTTATTAGATAAATATATAAATACTTTCTCTTGTTCTTTCTCTCATGTGACTCTTTTTGTTATCTTATATTCTGAAATCACTTTCAAGAGTCAACATAGGAGATCCTTTTGCATTCCCCATGAGAGACAATGATGTCTAAGGATCATGCAATCTTCATCATGGTTAAATCTTGAAGAGTTTCAAACTGCACTATTAGGTGTATTGTATCCTTTATCTGATTTTTTTTCTTCTAGGTTGGTCTTGGTTAGGGTTATCAAGCATTTAGTTGATAGGGTGTTAACTCTTAGGGTTTCCACTTGTATGGTTCAATTTGGAAGGGAATTTTTTGAATTTCTTTGTGAGTTCACATTATTTGTAATACATTGAAATTCATAGTTGAAATATCCAACTAGGGTTATTTGTATAATTGGATGTAGGTCAAAAATGATTGAACTAGTATAAATCTTGTTGTGATTCTTTCTTTCTCTTATCCTAGTTTTTTTGTCAATGCTGTTAATTGGAATTGTAATAAGTCTTGAATCAAAACTTTGATTTTAAAGTTTTTGTGTTAATTGATTTTCTTGATTCAAAAACTTTGGTTGAAAAAACTATTTTGAGAAAACCTTGAGCCACACAAAGGGGTTAATTGATTTTAATTGAATATTAAAAAGATATGATAAATTTTCATGGAATATATTCAAAAACCCCTTTCTAGATTCTTGGTTCATCCAAAAAACATGACTAACAAAATGAAGAATATTAATTAAAATAATTATAATATTTTAAGTTAAAGTACAATATTAAAAGTAAATTAGTGAATTAAAAAGAAAGAACAACATTGAAAGCAATAAACATAACTCTTAATAATATATTAAAATATAAATATAAAAGTAATTATATGTAATTACATTATTATTATATAAAATAATAAATTCCATACATAATTGAATAGAGCACCTAAATATAATATAATTATCTTAATTTAAAACATTATTCATTACCTTAGTTATCTTAACCAATTGTATAACTATGTTAGCATTAAACTAACTAAAGTTAATGATAAGGATTAAAAAAGAAGACTAAGTAAATGTTTGGAACTAAAAGTAATAAAACATTTACAAGGACTAAGACAAGATAAAAAGTTATATTTGTAGGGGCCTTAAGTGTATCATATAATTTATTTTATTATACATTGGTGAGTGGCCATTGCTTCGATGGACCATGGTTATAAGTGATTTATCATGGACCACTTTTATTAACTTTTAGATTCATCTAAGTCTCACAGTGCTACCCTACACTCTATGCACTAGATTTTTTTCCAATGCCCTACACCATCCCTGTCATCACACACATTCCTTGCCATGTGCTATTGTTGGAGGTGATTTCTGACGATGGCACCACCTTTTTTTATGTACTACTAATCTACTTGGTCCGAAAACATTACGATCTTAGAGTACGCAACTGGGGCTACAAAACGATGTTTGTGTTCATGCCTTCCACCTTTTTTGCTTTCGGTTTCAGGATTCTAACCTAAACCAGATCGACTGATTCCCTCATTCGAATTGTTGGTCTTGTTGACCATAGCTCATAGTGCCACCCAAGGTTTTTCTTCCACCCGTTCTCTAACTAAAAATGGAATTCCCTATCTAACTTATCCTTATCCAATCTAATTCGAGATCCAATTAGTAGACGAACACTACAGTAGTTGTGTAGTTAAAGAACTATCATTTCTAAATTTATTGATTCCTTTTCACTACTTGAATCTGAGAATAAAATATTTACATACAAAATTTTTTAGACGCATTGCAAATGCCATAGATAGAGAAAGGGATTTTGGAGACCTTAGGAATTAAAAGAGTATTGTAGGAGGTTCTGAAATATTGTTAAGGTGTGAGACCAGATATACGATTACGTGCGGGGAAGCTTTAATGCAATTCTTATTTTGTTATATATGAAATTGCAAATTCTTGGTTTTAATATTTCAAAACATGATTTTTGTTATTGTGCGTGTCTACTTTTTGCGTCATTGTTCCATATCTATGTGCCATTTTGAAATTTAACTCAGGTGCATGTTATTACGCTAATCTAGTTCTTTCAAAATTGAATTTATTTTGTGATTTTGGGAGGGAATGAAGGAGGACCATTTTAGGTGTGTTTGTAGTGGATGAGTATCAAAAGGATGTGACAGTGATGGAAGTGGAGAGGGAAAAGAAAGGAAAATAAAAATGATCAACTACCAGAAATCATCTTCGACATCAGTGCATGCGAAAAAGGCTGAGTAGGTTGTTGGGAAAGGGATATGATATGTAAGATGTAAGATAAATCTAATAGTTAATTAAAATGGTCCACCAAAAACCACTTGTACACATGGTTCATGTTAGAATTGGCATTAACATGTATATTAATGTTAGTTTTTAATATTTTATTTAATGCAAGCTTATATGCATGTGTTTTTTTGTGTTGAATTATTTTTAGTTTGATAATTTGTCTTTTCTTTTACCTATAAGCATTTTTTGTTTATTTTTTGAGTCTCTACTATTTGTTGCAAAGTAATTAAAAGTGCAAACTTATGTGTGTTTAGTGGTTAACTCTTTTAGGTATATAGTTAAGTACAATTTTTACTGATAAGTGGTTAACATTATTTGTTAGATTGATTAACTCAAAAGTTTTCTGATATGTGATCTGATATAATTGACTTGTGTATAAATACATGTATGTAGCATAATGAACATAAGTGATTGTGTGTACAATAAGATTTTCTACCATTCCTTTTATTTTTCACTAGAGTATGTGTGTGTGTGTGTGTGTATATGTGTTCTTCCCCTTATCTCCAACAAACTGGTATGTAGAGCTTCTTGATCCAAGATCGGTGTGTGTGTGAGTCATTCAGAGAGAATCTTTCATGTCTGATGGTTGGGTAAAACAACAATCTTCCTGAACAATTGCCAATTCTTGAATGAAAGAATTGGGATAGGTGGCATGTGCAAACAAGGGTGTTGTTGAAGTTCCATGGTGTGTTGGACATTGTGATGTCTGGCTATCAAGGAGTAAGTGATGGTTCTTTAGCTACAGAGATAGCAGCCCACACATAGAATGAGAAGAAGGACTAAAGGCTTTGTTTTTGCTGCACCAAGGCTTGGACATAACCAACTTTGACAAGATAGTAGTTGTAACCACTGCAAAAGAGGCGTAAGAAATCTTGGAGAAGTGTCATGTGGGTGCTGAAAAGGTGAAGAAGGTGAAGCTTCAAACCATGAGAAGACAATAAGAGTTACTGCAGATGGCAAAAAATGAGAAGATTTTTTATTATTTTGCAAGAGTGATCGACCTCACCAATTCTATGAAAAGTTATGGTGAAAACATTCCAAAGGTGAAGATTGTAAGGAAAGTGCTTCAAAGTCTTCCCCCTAAGTTTGATCACATTGTAGTGGTTATTGAGGAGTCTAAGGATCTTGATTCCATGAAGATAGAAAAGGTCCAAATCTCTCTAGAAGCACATGAGAAGAGGATGAATGAGAGAAGCTTAGATAGATCAATTGATCAAGCATTTGTGGCTCAAGTGTCAAGAAAATGTGGTGTTGATAAAAGAAACAAGAAAGGCAAGGGAAAATAGAGAAATACAAGCAGCAATTCTAGTGGAAGAAATTCTCGTGGTCAAGATCAATGCAGTAATCATCAAGATCATCAAGAAAGCTCATCAAAATAGGAGTGGGTCAAATCAAAATAAAGGTGAAAGAAAGAAGTTTAATAAGAAGAAAGTGCAATGTCTTAATTGTCACAAGTTTGGGCACTTTGTAGATGAGCGTTACAAGAACAATAATCAACACAAGAAATAGTGAGGCTCACTTGGCACATGATGATGATTCAGGTTCAGAACTAGTTGTGCTTATGGTGACAACAAATTCTGATTTGGGGAAATCTGAAACTTGGTATCTTGACTCAGGGTTCTCCAACCATATGACCAATCATAAAGAATGGTTGTCTGACTTTGATGATAGCAAGAAGAGCAAGATCATATTCGCAAACAATAGAATAATGCCTGTTGAAGGAGTGGGAAATATGCAGTGATTTTTTATGCTCTATATGTGCCAAACATGAAAAGTAATTTGTTAAGCATGGGACAACTGTTGGAAAAAGGCTTTACTATGCATATGCATGATGATCACTTGGAGGTGCTTGACTTCAATGATTCGTGGTTGTGGCACTTGAGATTCAGTCACTCGAATTTTAAGAGCCTAAGCTTGTTGAAGTATAAATATATGGTGATTGGACTTTATGTAATTCAAACTCTAGAAAAGTATGTAGTGATTGTTTAATTATCAAACACCAATGCAAAATCAATTCCAAACTAGGTCAAAAATTGAAATCCCTAATGCTTAAAGTCAATTTATAAACAAAAAAAAAATTGAAATCCCAAAGTCCCAAAATCAATTTCCAAACATACCCCAACTCCAATGATTTGGAACATCGCTTTACAAGTCATTCACATCCTCCTCTTTGTCTTCATTTTCTTCTCGATGCACGACATCATCCATAAGCTCTACACCAAGCTTCATCAATTTTCCTCAAACCAAAGCACTGTCCAAGCCAAAAAAAACTTTGTCAAAGGCATCTAGCTTCTAAAGAAACAAACAAGCTTCACCCCTCAATGGAGTGATTTTTTGTGCCACTTGCATGCAATTTCTTGGTAGAACTCACATTTGAATGCTAGTTTTGTCTTGCATAAGTATAACCACTTAATTGAGTGAAAATTGGAATTTTTACCTTAAGATTTGAAGACTTTATCACTCGAAAACGGCTGTTGTGTATCCAACATGGTCGTGATGAGCATAAAGACCATTGTGAGATGAAAACACCCCTATGCAAACAATGTCAACATTCTGACGATGGGTGTAGTAAACTCATTATGGTCGTAATCACATCATGACGGTCATAGTCAATTAATCATGCCCCAGAGCTTTAACATGAATAGTTTTATATTACGATTGTCGTGGATTTCAACACGATCATAGTGTGCCTCAAATGAGTTTGTTATCTTAGGAAACTACAGATAGAGGCTTTAAAATCTGTAAAAACACCTTTTATCATATTTTCAAATTAGATAGCTCTTTTGAGAGTTTTAAGGGTTGTAAAGCGTAGGCAACACCTCAAGAATGGGTCGTGATCATCGTTCTTCTCCTATTGTATGTTTATGTTAATTTCTTATAGGCTTTCTAGTTTTTCTTTGACCATGAGCTAGTCACCCTAGTTCGAGGGTTATGATGTAACTGTCTAATTGTGCTCATTTCTCTATTCTTAATGGAATTCCTCAGTGTTTTATGTTTATTAATTCTCTTTCTTATTCTTATTGTTTAATTGGGAACTGACCAGTCCTATGCTTAATCAAATGTATTATGATGATCATATTCGTAAGTTTGGTAGACCTAGGTAGAGAATGTTTTTCACCAAATTGCATGATCAAACTATTTAGGTAATCTTTGATGGATTAGTTAATCTTTAATTGATCATCCTTGGAAATGATTATATCCTTTGTCTTAAATTGATATATCCATGATCATTTTTGTATTGATTTAAGGCAAAAAGCATCCTTTGACCTTGATTATAGGCTTTTGTTGAGTTTGGGAATCAATAATTAACCGTGCAAGGAATTTTATTAGAATATGGATTGGGGGAAAATTAGTACTAGTGAATCATAATCCCTGATCGTTTTACTATCACTTAAAATCTCTTTTTTTCAATCGTCTATATTGTTTTCTTTTTAAACCAAAAAACCTTAAAAATACTTAAATCTTCTTTTTAATCATTTCTTTTCAACTGTTTAGTTTAATAATTTTGATTATTTTGAAATACAATTGGTCTCTAGGGTTCAATAACCATACTTTTAGTCCACTATTATTACTATGTAGGGTACACTTGCCCTTGTGTGAAAACTATTTAATTTAATTACTTTGTTCTTACTAGTTATTATCATGGAAGATGTTGATAATTAAAAGCCAGTTCTAGAGGTTTCCCCTTTCGTGCTTTCCGGGCTTTCGACTTCTCAAGGTGTTAAGGATACTTTGCCATTTAAGTGTGTTCAAGTTTTGGACATCTTGAGTGTGAAACTTAGATAGGTTTTTGGGGTTTTGAATTTTTAATTTCAATTTGTCTAGAGGTTGATTGGGATTTATTATGGAGATGAAGGATATGTTCTCAAGATTTTTATTTTGTTTTGCTTTACAGAAGATCACACAAAGAATTCTATATTTGTTCCCTCAAAAACTTAAAGATAAGTCCAGTCCTTTCACATGAAGGATTTCCACTAATAACATCACTTATATTAAGTATTCTTCATCGCCTCTTCAAGACATACAACAACATAATCTCAACACAAGATTACTTAACCAAGTAATATTTTTTACTAAGCCTTTTTAGGCTTCTATAAGATCATATGATACTTGAAAAACTAACTTAGAGAAATGAGAATATCAAACTTAAGTTCAAGATACAAAGATTTGAATACATCATGGCCTATGTATGTTGATGGGCAACTTGATGATTGATTTTATATAAAATAGTGTTGTTTTGGTGCAGGTTGGACAAGAGTCAAAGAAGAGAAGAAAAAGGCTCAAAAGAGTAAAAAATATGCCTTTGAACATGATGCATGACCATGCTTGATTATGCACAGTCATGCTTCAAGACAAGGAATCTGCTTTCAGAAAAGAAGCATGGTTGTGCTTGTTGAAGCATAGTCGTTCAAGAAGAATCAGGCTCTGCTTTGGAGATGAAGAATAACCTTATTTATTGAAGCACAAGTGTGTATCAACCAAATACCATCTCAAGATTCCAAAAACTACTTCGAAGCATAATTGTGCATGCCTATGAGACACTGAAAGCCCAACAATCTCATAAACAAAAGGAGACAACATTTTCATTTTTTTAATCTTTCATTTACTTCAAATTTTATTTTTATCTAAGTGAGAAAGTTGTTGATTGGGTAAGAGTGTGGAGATCACAACAGCGGGTCAAACACTATAAAGATTTATTTCCCTTTTTAATCTTATTGCTTTCTTTTGTGACTTTGTGTTTTCAAATGTTCGTGGCTAGCTAAATCCCTAAACTTGGACTGTGATGGAACATATTTCTGAACCCTAAGCTCTCTATTTCAATTAAATTTTATTCATTTAGTCAATTGAATTGTTGTGTTGCATTGCTTCTTATTTGGGATTAATCACTCCAAAATCATAATTCATTATTGTATGTTTGGATTAAAGTTTGCAAAAGTATCTCAAGTCTTACTTCTCTATAACTAAGTTTTCAAGCCAAATTTTACTATCAAACATATTTTTTGGGGCAACCAAACATGACCCTAAACTGATTTTACTCTCAAACACACTTTTGGAACACTCCCACCGAAAATCCAAATTTACCCTTAATTGTTGTTAACCCATTACTCTTAACCTATGCATTAATTGAATTCTTTGAATGCAATATGCACAAGCCTATAACTTGAATTTCTAATCATATTAACATAAGTTAATTAACTTCTCTGCACATAATCTCTCCTCTAATTTAATCCCTAAGGTGGCGTTTCGTACAATAAATTTTTTTAGTTTCTTGGAAATCTTAAGTTGGGAATGTTTGTTTTCCATGTCTTTTAAAAAGATAACATTCCTAGGAAAATGTTTTTCGGGAAATTTCTGGCTATGTTTCCTACATAAATATTCCTATGGGGATGTAAGAATCTAACTTTTTCAAGTTAAAAAACATGTTTTATTACTGTAAAAATATCATGTTACTCTTTTTAAATCATTTAATGTGGTAAATAGTTAAAGATTGTGATAAAGATATTATGTTACTCATTTATTAATAGCAAACTTATATGAGAATATTTATGGCCAACCAAAAAAATTTAGTCATTTTTAGGAATTATGATTCTCAGGAATCATGATTCTCGAACATGAAAAAGCTTTTCTTATACCAAACGTCCCTTGAATGTATATGGGGTAAAGTAGAAGAAAGATGACTCAAAGTATTACCTAAGTCTATTAGTCAATTTAAGAGGAAGGATATTGAAAGAAAACTTTGTGTTTAATTGAGATAGTAATTAGGAGAAACATAAAGGTATGTTAGTAGTCACAACCCGATGTCTCTTTATCTGTCAAAACTTTCACTCATTTTTCTTGCTTGCAAATTTTGTGTGCTTTTACAATTAATCGTTGAAACCACTTTCAATTGTTATTGGCTTATACTAATTTAGTTATTTGGAAACCAATACTAATCTCTAGGGTATGATATTTTAACTTTAAGTCCATTATTACTAATGCGTAGTAGGGATGTTCATAACTAAATCAAACCAAAATGAAAATAGAAAAATAACCTAAAAAAATTGCAAATAGCTCAAAACCAAAATTCATTGGATTATTTTTTTCTCAAATTGTGTAGTTCGGGGTTGGAAAACCAAAAAAAACCAAATTGAACCACTTAAGTGCTTTAAGTGTGTTTTTTTAATGCACGGTAGGTATATTGTACAATATCGATTGTTTTCTCTTGATTGCAATGTAGTTTGATGCATTGAATTTGCATAACTTAATTGACTTCTAAACTGATATTAACGTTAGAGCACAAACAAAAATACTAATAATGATTATAAATTTTATGACTTATTATCAAAACATATTTTTTAGGTGACTCTACTTGAACAAATTTTGGATACAAATCATTTAGTCAAGTAATCTCATCTCATTTTAAAGAAAGGAAAAAAAGAATTAATTTTAATTATTGTTGTGCCTTGAAACGACTTAAGACTTAAATTGGTACCGATATGCATTGAATTGTTTTAAATTTATGTATCCAAATCATTTGGATATATTTCCATTTCTGTCTAATTAATAACAAACTTTTTTAGTATTTTTATTTTATTTTTTAATACTTATTAACAAAATTTTAAAACTGTAAAAATCAAATTGAATCAAGCCGCACTTAATTTATTTGTTTGCTTCAAACTATTTTCAAGGTAAAACCACACTAAACACCACAAATGGTTAGAATACGCTTACCCTTGAGTGCAATTTTTACACATCAAAATGTCACTTGAACTTTCATTTAACACAAAGCATTTAGTAATTGTCACATAATATTGAGAACTAAAAATAAATTTCAAATTTTCTGGGGATAAAAAAATAAACTTTTCTTACAAAGAATAAAATCAAAACTTGCTCATTATATAGAGGAAAAACATATTTAAGCTGTAATTATACAAGTAATTGATTTTTTTTCCTTTGTAATGTCACTATTTTGTAGCAACCTTGTATCAGATGGATGGAAGGACATAAACTGCAATGATAACCCACGTGATGCTGAAGATATGTCGTCGAACAATAACTTTTTTAAAAATACAAAAAAATTATTATCATAACATTAAAATCTAAAAATGGAAAAGTAAAATAGATGTAGAATTACAAAGTTAAAAATAAACATACTGAATATATATATATATATATATATATATATATATACACACTAATGGCAAAATGCATCCAAAAGTGAATAACATCATAACAATCTTCTTCACTAATGTACCCTATACCAACAAATCAAAAAATTTCCTTTGTAATCTGTATGGTCTCTTGGTTGCCTCCCTTAAAAAACCTTTATATAACTCAGCATGCAATGATATGAGTCAACAAATGGGTGGGCATGAAAAATAAAGAGCATGGCTATTCTTTTTCAAGAGTCGTGATAGACATATTTGTACAATGAGAAGTTTTTCCCTTTCCTCTTGATGTTATAGGTGTCTAAAATTCTGTGGATGGTGTTAGATACGACCATGAAACAAAATTAACAATATATCAAGTATATAATAAAATGACATACAATCAAGTTGATTCATCACACAACAAAAGTACCTATTACATATTTGATTATTGACATATCATTACTAATAGGTATGAGAAGTGTTACATCTCCATAAAGAAACATCAATCACAACCTTTTTATGGTCAAGGGACAATAGTTGACAATGTAATGTATCTGATCCAATGTTATATATCATTCTTTTAGCAACAAACAACTCGTGAATTGTGATTGATACTAAAGAATGAATGAATAAACTATCAATTCACCTAATTAATACCCCTCACACTCAAGATCTTCCGTGGTGTATTTGCGGAGGGTTGTCGATTGCAATAAAGGATTGCACCAATTTGCAAGCCAATAATTCTCTTGTTGGGAATTATTGTGACCAATTGATTTAGATGTAACTTCTAAAAAGTGTCGTGAGGGGTGAGAGGAAAGGGAGGTGGTACGACAGGAAGCAAAATGGAAGAGTAACATTGTTCTTTTTTTCTCAATTCCCTGATGAGCTCAATGTAAGCGACCTTTAGCGTATCTTTTAGATATGGGAGGGTTCAGATATGGTTTTGTGAAATATGTGGGGGTTAGGGATGACTTGGAGCTAGAGGAACAGTTGGATCAGATATACATAGGGAAAACAAAAATGCATGTTAATATGTCATGGTATAGAAAAACAAGGTGGGATATGCAGAAAAGAAAAACGAAAAGGAAGAACCACTCTTTGAACAAAGGGAAGGGAAGGAAATCATGATGGAGGAAGAGGGAGTTTCTCTAATAAATCAGAAAAGATACTCACCATGCACCTTTGGAAGGTTCCAGGAGCATTGTATAGGCCAAAGGGCATCTTGGTGTAGGCAAATGTGCCAAATGAACAGGTAAATGTGGTCTTGTGTTGGTCCTCTAGTGCAATATGAAGCTGCATGTAACTTGAAAAACCATCAAGAAAGCAATAATGTGATTTACCTTCCAACCTCTCTAGAACCTGGTCAATGAATGGGAAAGGGAAATGGTCCTTGTGAGTTGTCTGGTTAAGTCACCTATAGTCAATGTAAATTCTCCAACTATTGGCTACTATAGTCGCAATCAACTCATTATCTTGGTTTCTCACAATAGTGATGCCCAACTTCTTAGGGACCACTTGGACAGGTGAAACCCATGTGTTATCTGAAATGGGATAGATGATCCCTACAACTAGTAGATTCATCACCTCCTTCTTCACCAAATAAAAAATGGTGGGATTTAGCCTCCTCTATGGCTGCCTTACTGGCCTAGAATCATCCTCCAAGAGTATCTGATGCATGCATATAGAAGGATTTATTCCGGGAAGGTCAGCAAGCATTCATCCAATGATCTTTTTGTGGCCTCTCAGAACATGAAGCAACTTCTCTTCATGCTCAATGGATAGGCTGCTAGATATTATGATTGGGAGTTTTTGAGCATCATCTAAATAGGCATATTTAGGGTGCTCAGGTAGTGGCTTCAGCTCCAAGGAAGGAGGTTGAATGGTGGACGAAAAGGGAAAGTTGGTGGCTGATGGAAGAGAGATACGAGAATCAACACCTTCACTTGTACCTGCAACACAATCAGAGTAAAGTGCAGAGGCAATCTTCGCACAAATACTACACACAACAGTAGAATCATCACATGTACAATTAAAAGAACCAAGATCAAAATCAGAAAAGTCAGAAAATTCAAAAAGAAAATATGTACAAATATCTACATTATTGACTGTAACATCAATGATATCTACAAGGAAGATAGAATGCTCATTTGCAGGATATCTCATGGCCTGAAAAATGTTGAAATGGACAACATCATCACCAAACTCCATGGAAAGAGTTCTTGCATGCACATCAATTTTGGTCCTGACTATCATCAAGAATGGTCTCCCTAAGATCAATGTGAAACCATGCCTAGAAGACTCATTCTCCATATCCAAAATGTAAAACTCAGTTGAAAAATTAGATCATTAACTCTCACCAACACATCTTCATTAACTCCAAGTGGAAGTGCAACACTTATGTTGGCTAAGTGAATGACAATATCAGTGGGTTTTAAATCACCAAGTTGTAATGACCTGTAAATTGATGTGGGCATGACATTAATGGATGCTCCAAGGTCAAGCATTGCATCTGAAAAAGTACAATCTTAAATGGTGTAAGGGACAGTGAAAGTGCCAGGATCTTTGCACTTCTATGGCAAATGGATGGTGGAATGCAAGAACTGGTTTTGCTCTGTATAAGTGCAGAAACATTTCAACCCATCTCCACTTGTTCATTTCTCTTTAGCTTTCTCTTGTTGGTGCACAAATCCTTCAAGAATTTGGCATATTTTGGAATCTGTTTGATGGCATCCAAGAAGGGAATGTTGACTTCCACCCTCCTGAAAGTTTCAAGGATATCATAATCAAGCTCCATTTTTTTGTGTGAATGGATCTAAAAGGAAAAGGTAGAGGAATCTGTTTTGGTGCATAATTTGTTTTGGCATCATCATCAATTTTGGCACCAACATCTGTTGAATTTGGAAGCTCCTTGCCACTCCTTAAGGTAATAGCACTCACGTTCTTTGGATTAATAATTGGTTGTACTGGAATGTTGGTAGAACCTTGTTGCTGCATCTGGTTGATAGTTGTAGCTAACTGTCTAATCTGAGTTTGCAAGTCTTGGATGGTGGCACTCACATTTTGTTGAAATTGAATGTTGCTGGTTGCCATTTGCTTCATCAAGTCCTCCAAGGAAGGTCCAGAACTGCTTTGCATATGTTGTGCAGGTGTAGGTGCAAATTGTTGTAATTGTTGTTGTCTGAACGGGGGAGCTTGGTATTTGCTATTGGAGTATTGATATTGTTGTTGTTTGAATGACTGTAGTTGTTGTGTTTGTCGTTGTTGTTGTGGACCAGGATCATACCTCAAGTTCAAATGATCTCTCCAACTAGGATTATAAGTGTTGGAGTAGGGATTATACTGTTGTAGTTGAGGTCTGATGGTTGTCCAGGTTGTATAGCAGAAACTTCAACAGTCTGTTCTATTTCTTGGATAGTAGGACATGATTCTGTTGGATGATCAGGTGCACACTAGATACCACACAACCTTGGTTGGTTGGCTGCCATCACATTCTGCTAGTTTATTCTCTAATCTCTCTTTATCAGTAACCATAGAAACAAAAACTTCATTTGCGGTAGCCTCGGATGGTGCAGCTACTCTAGTACAAAATTTTTGGTAATTTGCTGCATGTTGGAAATCAATTGCCTTGTAGCAATAAGAGTTTTGTCCATTAAATTGCCTCCACTGGCTGCATCAATCATATTCTTGTCCATCAACATCAACCCTTAATAAAAATACTAGATCAATAATTGCTCACTGATTTGATGGTGAGGACAAGTAGCACACAGCTTGTTGAACCTCTTCCAGTACTCATATAATGTCTCCCCAAGTAGTTGCCTTATACCACATATTTCTTTTTGGATGGATGTTGTTCTGGATGTAGGGAAAAATTTCTCCAAAAATCTTCTCTTCATATCTGTTCAAGTGTTGATAGGATCTAGTTGAAGGTACAACCATTCCTTAGCCACACCATCCAGAGAGAATGAAAATGCCTTCATATTCACACAGTCCTCATGAATGTTATGTGGTCGCATGGTGGAACACACTACATGAAACTCCTTAAGATGTTTATGTGGATTTTCACCTGCAAGACCATGAAACTTTGGAAGCAAATGGATTAGTTCAGATTTTAGCTCATAACTAACCTCTATCTTAGGATATTGAATACACCAAGGTTGATAAGCAACATCAGTTGTAGCAAATTCCTCAAGAATTCGATCGTTGTCAATCATTGTATCAACAACAATTTCAGAATCAGAATGTTCAAAGTCAGAAATGAAAGATTCAAAAATATAATGCTTAGAATACATTGTACTACAATCCAGAACAACATTTCTATTATATCTACTCAAATTGTGAAATGTTCTATATATCTCAGGATTACATGAATACAAGTCACCTGTTTTGGACCTAGTCATGCACATTTCAACTTATCAGTAACAGAAATAATAGATAACACTCTATCATAACACTATTCACAATATTTGCTAAATCTATATAGAAAATTAAAAAATAGTCCAAACATTTTTTTTAAAATTCAAAAAACACCACCATAAATGTCTAAAAATTATTTTTTATTTTTGGATTTTTTTATTTTTTATTTTTTTTCAATTTTTTAAAATTAAAAAAACACCATAGTAAATGCCTAATTTTTTTTAAGTTTTGAATTTTTTTATTATCTATATCTATCTATATTTACCTTATATTTATCTTTTATCAATCATCTAGAAACAAATTTTTGAAATTTGTTTTATCTATATCTATCTTCTATTTATTATCTAGAAACAATTGTTTTGATTTTTTTTATTATCTATATTTATCTATTTTCTATCTATTATCTAGAAACAATTTTTTTTTGAATTTTTTTATTATCTATATCTATCTATATTCTATCTATTTCTATTATCTAGAAACAAATTTTTGAATTTTTGAATTTTTGAATTTTTTTGTTGACAGATGGAATTATATTATACTAATATCAATGGTACCTATAATATTATCTAATTATGAGTGGATTAAAGTTGGCACATAATGAACCGTATCCCCGACAATGGTGCCAATTTTGATAACGATTGTCGAATCGCTACAAAATAAATAAAACTAAGATAATTATGTAGCACATGATTAACCTAGGTCAACTCAGAGATACAATCCAATTTGATTCCTGACTTAATCCACTTATAAATAGCAGAGAGATTTTATCAAACAGTTGCAGACAATGGACAAAAATTGCAGAAACACAAACAAGAATTGAAGAAAATGCAAAAACTAACAGAATTGATAAAAGATGTATTAAAAAAATATTCAAGAATATCAATCTAATTCACCAAACTAAGCAATGCAAATTATCATAGTTCTTATACAATGATCATATTGTGAAGGTTCATTCAATATCGTTAGAAGCAATTCAATCGAATTAACTCATAAATCAATTGAAATCACAAATCGGATTAAAATATCATCCAAACAATCTATGATTCAAATTCAGAATTAGAAAATAAATCTATAACCTAATTTTTTTTCAATCCTAAACATATTGATAATCATGAAAATTGAAAAAAGGATTGAAGAAGAAGATGAAGATTCACACACAAATTAGAATACCAAACCAGAACTTAAATTCTTCTTGCTTGGACTGAATCCTTGGATTGATTGATTGTTTAGCCTTCCATGATTATCATCAATGGAAGAGCCACGAATTTGTGTGAGAAAAATAGAAGAACAAATGAAAGTAAGAAGAAAAATAAAGAACAATGAAAAACAGTTTAGAGAAAAAGAGATAAAAGATTTTAATTCTGAAAACTTGTACAAAAAGCTAGAAATTTTGTTTTTGTATCTATGTGTCCTCAAATAACTACTAGCTACACTAATATATAGTTATTGAATAGAATTAAGGGATGTGCTCTGATTAGGCTCATCTAAACTATAATTATGCTAATTGCATCAATTAAAATCCAAACTCACAGTCCAAAACTCAACTGTAGAGGTTCTGACTTCCAAACCTATTTTGACCCTCAAAATGACAGAATTGGTCCACGCTTATCTTTGACAAAATTGTAGTTCTTTTCCTTAGCTTTCCATGGAATACTCATATGCTCCATTTGGAGTTTTGTAGAATCTTATATTTGCTACACAAGGAAGATAGGTCAAGTAAGCACAAAATTTGAAAATAAGCAACAATTATCAATTAAGCCCAATTATTTGCCTAGGACCAAAACTGAGTTAAAATGAGAAAATAAGAATCCAAGAGAAGTCAAATAATCTAATAAGAATAGAGAAATAAAATGCTAAAAACGTTCAACATCCACTCATCTTGTTTATGTTTAAAGCAGGTTAATATGACTGGCATAGCTAAATGCGCATTCTTCTTTTGCACATCCACTACATCAAGCCCATGATCACCATATATTAGTTCAATGCACATAAGATTTAGAGCTAAAAGAACACAGCAAAAAAGGTCATATCAAAACATGGAAAACATCAATGAATTGCCTTGTACTACAAAATAAATTTCTTTCATCAATTGGAAAGCACATAACCTGTTAAATGCTCCTCAATACGAATTGGACAGTATCCTTTAATTATATTAGCATTAATATTTTCTAAGAGATCTTTAACTCATTTAGTTGTCGCATTTAGAGACTCTAACAACATATCAAGTTCACACCTACCAGCATAAGTTGAAATAATATTAGCAATGTGCAAATGAAAGATAAACTATGGAAATCACATCTCTGAACATTCCATTAATGTCTAAACAAACCAAAAAGTATAAATATTTCCACAACCAATAAAATATAGATTGACCAAATAAGTATTTTAAAGGATAAATAGAAATCAATAGTAACTCTAACCTGTCATTTTCATGTCTAAACATGCTCTCCTCATATTGGTTGTTGCACCTGTGCTTAAATGAATAGTCCTCACTGCAAGAAGTAACAGAAATCCAGTGATCATTCAATACCTCTACATCAAGTTTTGTTCTGTGGCTAGCTCACAGTATTTGGTACTATGTGAGAACAAATATATGCACAATCAAAAAGAGAATCTTAGAAATTTCATATATAAAACAAAGAGACAAGTAAGCAAACATACATGTTTTGGTAGAAGACAGTAACTAGGAGTGCATTGTTCACAGTTAGAAAGGTCTAGCTCACTTATAGGCTTCATTGCATACTTATCCTTGCAGGCATATAAAGACATCTTAAGAACTGAAGCATCCTTGTTAGTAGTTGCATTGAACTTGACCCTTTCTAAGCATTTGCGATCCCTTTTCTTCATCTCATCATCCCTATCCTGGTCCCTGTCCTCTACCTTCATTGGTTTATGTCCATGTCCTTCATGCCAAAAGATCTCTGATGAATAAATAATAGTAAGATTTTGTGGTCCACAACATGAAGTTGAAAATACTTCATTAGAAAGAATAAAAGGAAAAGCTAGACTTTGTACAAAGTGAAAAAATTTAAAATTTAGTTTGACGTTGAACGTTACCATTCTTCTCACATTGATCCAAAAATTCATCAAATCCCTCTATAAGTTTTGCATATTTTCCTAGTAAATTGCCCACCTAGAAGAATAAACCTAGATGTTAGCAATAGTACAAAGTATACTACAATAGATCAAAGGCACAACAATAAAGTTGTGTCTTAGTGACTTGTTGGTCATGAGTTCGAATCCGGAAATAGGCTCTTTGCATATGCAAGGGTAGGGTTGTGTACAATATCCCTCCTTTTTACCTTTGCATAGCAAGGAGCCTCTGGGAAATGGGAAACATAGTTTTTTTTATACTACAAAAGAACAAATTTTACCATGTAAAAAGCATAAAAGACAAAGCCACATCAAGCTGATACCAAATTACATGAACCTCAACTATCTTCAACAAAAGATAAGTCACTTCATAATATTCATCATTTGTTACAAAACATTCAAACGTTTCAGATTTTCAACATGGTGGATGGTTAGAACTTGAATGTATTTGGAAAGCTATTGCTAAAATAGATCAATTAGTTTATTTGTTTGTTACTTTGTTTATTAAAAAATTCAGCTAAGTCAAAGCCCACATTGTAACGACCCGCGTCGTCACTACTGTATCATACTCTTAATCATGTTTTTAATCACGATTTGTAATTGAGAATCCCTTTAAGTTGATTTCGAAAATAGTAGTAAATTTTTCGCGTGAGTATAAGTAATATCATGAAATTATAATGCAAACATTCCATGATGTAACACATCAAAATACTTGTATATATATAAGAATGTAATTTGTTGATGATTACAAATAACCATGTTTGAATTGTACAAAATTTTCCAAAGAAACAAAGGATTAAATGTCGGGGTGTAACTAGCAAAATAATGGGGTATAGCCATTAGAATAAGGGGTGTAACTAGCAAAACACAACCCTTGTTCGGGATCTAATCCATAGACATTCCGGCCACTCGGCGGCTCCAACCAACATAGGTCATCTTCCCGGTCACCTACTGTTGCCCATCTGCTCACACGAACATGGTTCGTGATCATCACAGCTACCAAACCACAAGGTACAACAAAGAAAAGGTGAGTTCATCATGTAACATAATAAGTAATAGATAACATCAGTTATGAAAAGACAATTCGATTATCACAATATCACAACAATATTCAAGCATTCATCATACAATCAACTATGGACAACCCGTTCAAAAAAAAAAGATTTCACAATCCATTTTATAATGACTAGCCATGATGCATGCTCTTGACTCATCTCTTATCGTGCAATGTGGTACCATCCCGGAAATAGGCCAAATCCATGGCCCAAATGATAGCTGCAATTGACGTCGGGGTCACTCTGTTGTGCACAGGACTCATGCCCCCCATGGTGATCAGCCAATAATGGATGTCATAAGGATATCCCTACAGACGTGGCCCTCAAGTACTTCTCATACTATTACAATCAATCATCCTATTTCCGTCATACAAATGAAATATGTTACATAGGCACCATCAATGTATGACCCGGCCCGAGATTAACTCGTCCTGGCTAGGATACTGTCATACACCCCCTATGTACATACATATGTCTCATGGGCACCATCAATGTATGGCCCGACCCGGGATCAACTCGTCCTAGCATGGATAATGCCATACACCCCCATGGTATCAATGCATTTAATATCTCAAGCCATCACATCGGCTGACCTCAATGTGATCATATACGTCATTTACAAATACTACAAACAAGTAAAGTATTAGGTGTCTGGACTGGCACTTAGATATACTGTCTTAAGGTAAGTATTCGAATAAGGTCGGAATCAGCACTATGCAATCGATTACATAAGCACTGTAATCGATTATAACAGATAGCGCTTGCAAGAATCAAGGTTGTCTGAGTAAGTAACCCGGTAGCTCTATTCCTGAGAGGGTAAGAGCTCTGCCGAGTAAGGAACCTGGTAGCTATCTCTCTCGAAGTAATTTGAGCTTAACAACTCCAGTGTACAATCCTGGATAAGGAACCCGGTACACAGACATCCGCCAACAAGGACTAACTTACGTCCTATATGCATACATGCATGCTACGTAAACTTCTCAACTCGGCCAACCTATCTCGGTAGCCAACATTACAAACAAAGGTTTGACACATATATGCAACTCGGCAAACCCTTCCCGGTAGCCGACATCACAACAAAGGTGACACATATATGCAACTCGGCCAACCCTTCTCGGTAGTCGTCTTCTTCACAAACACATCTCATAAAAACTTCATCACTTTATTTCACGCAAAACATCAAAACACATATACGCACTGCATCTCAACCATGATATCTAAAACCATTATTAACACAATAAAACTCCCCTTACCTGGACAAGAATTCCTTTCTTTCAAACTAACGTGAGTTTTGTTCGAACACAAGTTCTCACAGCAACCAGGAATGAAAGGGATTAAGCTCTGTTCACGAGTTCCTCTTAACGTAGAGGTTTTTCCGCTGCAACTACGGTGGTTCTTTAAAGGTGGTATAGAGGGTTCATGAAGAGAGGTTTCTGGGTGCAAGAGAGTTTAGAGAGAAAAGAAGAGAAACACGCATAGAGGTGAGAACGAACATGCTTCATACGCTGCTATATATATAGGCGGAGATACTAAGGCAAGTTGCCAACATCCGTGAATGGACAGCTACCATAGCCACCATAATTGCCAACTTGTGTGAACGGAGAGCTATCTTAGCAACAAAATTTGACTTACGTTCCTCAAGCACAAATTCCAATATAAAACACTTTACAGCAATTTGCAAGAATTATTACATCATTCAAGCACAAATACCAATGTATAGCCAATTGCAAGAATTAATTAAGCAATAAAAAATATCTATCAACTTGTAAATTTTCAGGGTGTTACACACATATAAAATTGAAGTAATTTGTGACATTGAAAATTAATTTTCTTTGATGATGGAGTTTCATAGATTATTCTCTACAGACACATTAGATGTACAAGAGCAGCAAGTAAAAGGCAAAAGTCCTCCTCTTTGTTCAGAAAATAGTTAAAATTAAAACTATGTAAAAAGTTAATGGTCATTTAAGAAATATCATAACCCATTGTTCAATCTTAATCATATGTCATTATATAACCATGATGATTGGTTCCTCTCACTAATGATACTTCAAGCCTTTCTAGAAAAGAGAGAGAGAGAGACTTTTTTATGGGATTAGTTTCTATTTGCCTATACTAATTCTTAATTTCCATGAGATTATTCTCTACAGACACATTAGATTATAGGTCAATGTTCAATGCCAACTAAATTATATTCATTAGAATTGATTTCAACAAAACCAAAAAATAAGCTAATAAATTTAAATGTATAAAACATACCAATGATTGTAATTATTGTCTAGTAATTATTTCCTTGCTGTAGATATATAAGTACTTCAAAAATTCCTAGAAATCCTTAGGATTTTGTAATTTCTCCTTGAATTTTTCAATGTAACCAAACACTGGACTACTCATATATGACATGAACAAGTTTTGAAAAATAAAGTGAATCATAAAAGGAAATAAGGAGTTAAAATTACTACTGAATGAATAGTATAGAACACTAGCAAACATTCGATAAAGGATTCTTCCTCTCATAAGTAAAACATGAGAAAGATTTTACAGTTTAACAACCTAGATATTAAATACATAATACATAGCATTATACCTTTTACCATTATAAGTGGCAGAAAAAAGAATACAAATTTTTTCGTTAGATATAATTTTCAAGTGTTATTGATTTTCTTTTCTATACAAGATTCTTTCCACTGCTAAAATGTACATTTATGTTCATAAAATTTGTTTGAGAAGGTAACAACATTTCTAAATTTAATATCAAAAGTGTTGATATACTCACTTTTCAAAGTCACAAGCAGATGAGATAGGGTGCATGCTTTCAACACCAGAGTCTTCAGCACTGGAATCAGATTTTCGTTTATGAGATAAACACTCCCCACTACCATCATGATCATAATCTCTATCATCCCTTTCCCGTTGTCTCCTGTCTCTCCCTTTTTTACACTCATTTTCTTATAAGAACCAATACAGGGTTCATTGTTTTTACGGATCGTCCTTGAAAAGGCTTCATTTTAAACAAAATAAAAAGGTGCACACTAAATGTTTGACGAAGAGAAACAAAGATAAAGACAATATGAAGAAAAGTGCAGAGCAAAAATAACGAATTTAACATGAAAAATGTTAAATAAAATAAAATAAAAAGGCGGGAAAGACAAGAAATGGAAGAAGATGCCACACCTTATGAAAAGTGATAAGTCCCGTGGGGATTCGCCACAGATTATAAAAACCTTTGATAAGAACTAATGTTTGGTCCAATTAAGAACCGAAGAGGAACTTCCTCTCACACACTTTTAGAAGTGCAAAGTTTTTATTCAATTCAAATGTGAGTACATAAGATAGATGTATGGTTATTTATAGCCAATAAGTGGTGCTTCTCGCCTCTTTCTTTCCAATGTGGGACTTCAATCACATATTCCTTATTCAAAATTACACTAAAAAAAGTCTAATTCATGCTGAACTTCATATCCAATTTTCATCATCATAGATGCAAAATTAAGACTTGAGACTAGAAACACAACTTGTAGGAAATCTTTAGAGCTTTCAAACGCATCAAAAAACGCCTAAAACAAGACATCTAGAACTTAAGTTTGGAACAATCTAAGTTCTTCACTTATTGGTCTTTGGGCTCTTCACTCATTTTTCTTGGCCCTCATCATGCTTCCCTTCTTTAAAAGAATTTGTCCTTGAATTCGAATCTTCATCACCTATATCAAAAGGACTTAGGTTAGCAACATTAAATGTAGCACTTACCTCATACTCACCGTGGAGGGCAACTTTGTATGCCTTGTCATTGATCTTCTCCAAGATTTGGAAGGGTCCATCTCGTCTAGGCAAAAGTTTTGATTTCCTTTGGGTAAGAAACCTTTCTTTTCTCATATGGAGCCAAACCCAATCTCCGAGTTCATAAACAACTCTTTTTCTCCCTTTGTTTGCTTGTTTAGCATATTGTTCCATTTTTTTTCTCAAGTTGTGCTTTCACTTTTTCATGGAGCTTAGTCACAGATTTTGGGGTTGACCATTCTCTAATAGCTTTTATCTTTTCTTCATCCACTTGGGCTCCTTTGGAACTTACCACAAACCTTTTTTGCAGCAACTCCTCAACTTGTTTTTGTAACTCGTGTCTCGTGAGGGTTGGACCGATAGGTGGGTCTATTGGGCAAAGAGGCCACTAGCACAAAATCCATTTAGTGTTCAATCCCCCTTAAAGGAGGTAAACCGGGTGGGACACTCTTTGGAAACACATCTCCAAATTCTTGCAAGAGAGAATCAACTACACTAGGGAAAGTGTTAGAGTTAGAATTCAAATACAAGTCCTTATACACGTAAATGTATATTTCTTGTTTTGCCAAACATGCCCTTTTGATATCACTCTCCCTAGCAAATAAGTTTTCTATCCTTCTCCCAAGCACAAGAGTTTGGTTTTTATCATGTTCTTCATGTTTAGCTTTAGAAATATTTTTTTTCTTGTTCTCTTTTTATTTTCAAAGCAACTTGATCTCGACACACCTCTTTAGGAGAAAGTGGTACAAGTGTAATTTTTCAAGAATCATGAGAAAAAGAAAACTTGTTAGTAAAACCATCATGAATAGCATGCTTATCAAATTGCCAATGGCTTCCAAGCAAAATATAGTCGGCCTCCATAGGCACAACATCACACAAAACATCATCCTTGTACTTACCAATGCAAAAATTTACTATCACTTGTTGATTAACAACCAACTCACCATTCTCACTTAGCCATTGGAGCTTGTATGGGCGCGGATGAGGTTTGGTACTAAGATTGAGTTTGCTCACCAAGCGAGTGCTTGCCACGTTGGTGCAACTTCCCCCATTGATGATCAAGGAGCACACTTGCCCATGAATGATACATCTTGTATGGAAGATGTTTTCTTTTTGGCTTTGGTCATCAACCACAATTTGGTTTCTCGAGAGCCTCCTTACCATTAACAAGTCACCTTCCGGAGCATAAGTTTCACAATCATCTTCCTCTTCACTTGTAATTGCTTTTTCGGGGCATGAATCACTAGAAATGTGCCCATTGTCCCTTAACACCATTACATGCTTATTAGGGCATTGTGAGGTGATGTGCCCATTGCCCAAGCACTTAAAGCACTTGATGTTCCTGGCCTTTTGAGTGACAAAAGAAGAATCATTATTAGTAGAAACCAAAGGACTAGAGTTTTTAGAGATTTTACCTTCCTTAGCCCATGTGGATGGATCGTCTTTGGGTTGTCTATCTTTCCAAGAGGAATGTTTGAAGCTTGAAGAAAGTTTTCAGTTTGAATACCTCTTTTTGAGTTGCTCAACTTTGATCGATTGATGGACTAAGTCCCCAAGCTCGACATAATGTTGTAACTCCACAACATCTTGTATCTCTCTATTGAGCCCATGTAAGAAGCATGCCATGACGGCTTCCAGTTCTTCAACAATATTTGCTCGTATCATAGCAACCTCCATCTCCTTATGATACTCATCCACACTTAGACTCCCTTGAGCAAGTCTTTGGAGCTTATTGTGAAGCTCCCTATGTAATGGGGAGGAACATATCTTTTTCTCATCATTGTTTTCATCTCCCTCCAAGTATTCACCAGTTCATCTCCTATTCTCCTTCTTTCCTTTTGTAATTAGTCCCACCAAATTAGAGCATAGTCTGTAAATTCTATGGCTGCCAATTTCAACCTTTTGTCTTCTCTATAGTTATTGCAGTAAAAAATTTGCTCTATTTTCATCTCCCACTCCAAATAAGTCTCAGGGTCATTCTTTCCTTGAAATTTAGGTATTTTAATTTTAATCCCATAAAGTCCTTCTTCCCTTTCATTTCTCATCCTAGGTCTTTCTTCTCTATTATTTTGCCTATGTCTCCTTTCATTCATTCGCCTATCCTCATGCCTCCTAGGACTCTTTCTCTTCATCTCCACTATCACTCCTTTGAGTGGAGGTTCTAGACCTACGCCTTTCTCTTCTATCCATCCTCTGATTGTGCTCTAAGATTTAAGTAAATTGATTGGCCAACTCGTCCAAGCGAGCTTGCATTGCATCAACTCTTGGGGTGGGAAGGATACTAGAGTCACTAACCATCATATAGTAGTATGAGGAAAATATGAACAGGAACTCACCACTCTACTCACGTGTTTCACTCAAGAAATAACAACTCGTGTTTTCACTCAGAAAATGACTTTTGATTTTAATTTAAACGCTCTTGCCTTTTACCACTCAAAGTTCTCTTGAGGTTCTTAACAAGATTAGTCATGTTTCCAAATCAAAAGCTTTTTTTTATAAAAAATTTTAGCGATCCTCACAAGAGTTGCTCACTAGATTCGCTAAACAAAAGGAAAACCACAAAGACGATAATTGAAAGGAATTTTAAAAGACAAACTAGAAAAGGTAACAAAAGAAAGACACACTCATAAGAAGGTCAAACAAAGCAATACGGAACTAGGACGAAAAAAAAATCAATTGCTCAAAAAAAAAAGAGAAGGAATAACATTATAGTACCACAAATAAACTTTCATAATTGTCAAATAAATTAGTGCAAATGGGTTCTTTTATGAAACAAATTTTTTTTACAACAAGCAACTTAAAAGAAGCACATTTGTATTTCTCTTGTTTTTTTTTTAAAAATTAGCTACCCTTTTCTTTTTCACACTAACAAATGATTTTCAGTTGATGCCCAATTGTGAACAATAATAATTCAGTTTAGAATAAGGTGCGTAGAATAACATTATCACAGCAATATTATGAGTAGAATATAACAAAGTTGTAAATTGAACAAAAGATAAAGAACGAGAAATAAAAGAATGAAATGATAAAGAACGAGGAATAAAGAACAGAATGATAAAGAACAAGGAATAAAAAAACAGAATGATAAGAAATGAGAAATAAAAGAATAGAATGATAAAAAATGAAAACAAAAGACAAAGAAAAAAAAAAGAACAGTATACACAAACACAAAAAATTGACCAATTTTAGGATCCGTGCTCAAGATACCACATGATATGAACCAATATGAGGTTCATTGTTTTTATGGATTGTCCTTCATAGGGCTTCTTCTTAAAACATAAGAAAAAGGTATGCGCCAATTGTTTGACGAAGAGAAACAAAGATAAAGACAATATGAAGAAAAGTGCAAAGCAAAAATAACAAATTTAACATGAACAAAATATAAAATAAAATAAAATAAAATAAAAAGGCGAAAAAGACAAGAAATGGAAGATGTCACACCTTATGAAAAGTGATAAGTCGCGTGGGAATTCACCACAAAGATTATAAAAACCTTTGATAATAACCAATGTTTGGTCCAATTAAGAACCCAAGAAGAACTTCCTCTCACACACTTTTAGAAGTGCAAAGTTTTTATTCAATTCAAAGGTGAATAATACATAAGACAAATGAATGACTATTTATAGCCAACAAGTGGCGTCTCTCTCCTCTTTCTTTCCAATGTGGGACTTTAGTCACATATTCCTTATTCAAAATTACACTAAAAAAAGTCTAATTCATGCTGAATTTCATATCCAATTTTCATTATCATAGATGTAGAATTAGGACTTGAGACTAGAAATACAACTTGTAGGAAATCTTTAGAACTTTCAAATACATCAAAGAACGCCTAAAACGGACATCTAGAACTCAAGTTATGTTTAAATCATTGGAACAATCTAAATTCTTCACTTATTGGTCTTTGAGCTCTTCACTCATTTTTCTTGGTCCTCATCATTTTCCTTTGCACCACGCCTCCTCTGATCCTTATCAGCCATCATCAAACAACTGTCAAAATCTGGATCAGGATGGTCAGCACTGAGGTCACGATCACAATGTGAAGTTATGCCCCTTTCTCTTTGGCATGAAGATAAATTAAATGCCAGCTTAGTGACTAACTATAAAATCACAGGGAGATCGGATTACATAGAGATAAACCTTTTCAACATGCATTTGCCTAATTGTTGGCATAGTAGAGCTCCTATCATGAAGGAGAGAATTTTGAACAGAAGCATACTGAGTAGAGGCTGTTCCTGAAATATCAGGAAGAAAATGAGTAAACTCCTCAAGAAGATCTGCATGGCCCTGGAAAAGTGAAGCAACCTGGATAAGTCCAATATATGATTAAAATTAGTTTATAAAGAATGACAATGCCTTCTAGAAGGTGAAAAGGAAAAAAGAAAGACAAAAATAACAAATTTGTGTAACTGTAACTTGATAACATAGGCTTAGACACTAGACATCACAGACCTCCTGGTAAACCTCAGTGATAGACTTGGTTTCCTTTCTGTATGAAAACGAGACTGTGCAAAAAGAAACCAATCAATCAGATTCAAAGGTTAAGCTATCCGTATGTATTGGAAGATATAAATAAAATGTATCAATTAATTATCAATGATTTACCATAGCCTTGCCCAAGAAATCTATGGCTTCTTCTGTGAATTCAATGGACTTCTTTTGGGGAGGTTGCTCATCCTCCAATGGAAGTATAATTTATATCCGTTTGGCAAGAAGGTGTTAAATCCCAAAATTAGATCTTTGTGCCCTTTAAACAGCTCCTTCACTCTTTCCATGAGACCAATTGTATCAATTCTATAAATGAACAAAAGAGAACAAATCATCAGCTAACAAAATCCATATCCTCACTCCTAGTAAAATATAACAGACAAAGCAAAAAGAAAAATCTTGGAGTTGGGAGAATGTAGTACAACATGTTCTAACCTTTGAGCCCTGAAATCCTTCATGATTTCCAGAAAGTAATCATACTTTCCCCTCTTATCTTGAAACACGTCCTCTACTGCCTTGAGAAATGCCAAGGCATCCTTGGCGGTTGGTATCTGACCACCACCAGTAGTCATCTGTGATTGCCCCAAGCTTCATTACATAAAATTTTTAAAAAATTATTCATACCATTGGAGAAGTTGATGACAGAGTATTTAGCACATTATCACACCATTCAAACACAAGTCAGCAGAAGAATATTGAATGTAGCAGAAGTTTAGAGGATCTATAATGAAAAGATTGAATCTTAATTGCTGTCCGACTTTATAAATTGCATATCACTAGATGCTGCTTTGGTTTTACAATACTTTTCTTTATTTATCTCGTTAAAGCCTACAGAAAATGCTATTCATAATTGAACTGAATATAGAAAACTCCAGAGATTTTAACTCACAAGTTTCAGCTACACCAAAGTCTTACCAATAGTAACTATTATATTGCACAAAATTAACTTGCTGAATAATGCAGATAACTCGAGATATTTCATAAAAATATCCCAACAAAGAATATCTCACCAAGTCAAACCTAAAAAAAAAAAAAACTGAACCTTCACCGGACACCAAACATGCAGAACAGAAAAGAAATATGAAACAACCCTAGAAACAAGAAATGAAGACAAGAAAAAGGAAAAAAAAAATTACGGTTCTTCTCTAGAAGACCCTTCGCGCCGTTTGGGTTGTGAACTCGTGTAAACATCATCCCTGGACCTCTTCATTCCAAACAATAACAACAAAAAAGTAAAATCAACAAACGAAAACAATAAAAACGCTCCTTTCAAATTCATCATCTCCTTTCAAACGAAAAATAACAAGCAACTAGATAAAAGTATGAACGACCTAACAAAGAGGCCAACCCTAACAAAGAGAATCAAGAAAGCGAAAATTGAATTACTTCAATGCAAAGCAACGAAACGATGATTTGCGGCAACGACGGGAGGGTTCACAGTTCTAAACTTCGAACACAGTTTACAACAGAGTGAGTGTACAGTTCTTCACAAGAGGTGATAGGTCTATTTATAGAGGTTCCGAAATAGATCGAGTCAACTAAAGAATCGGTTTGATTTATTTTTTCTCGATTGGAATTTGTTTGAATAAGTATAGCTGATAGCTTATTTAAAACATTTGAAATCATTTTATTTAAATTTATTCGTTAAAATAAAGATTTATTTAAATAAAATAATTAACTTTGTATTTTTTATGTTTATTTAAATTTTTCTTAAAAAATAGTTTCTATTTATTTTAAGAAATAAATCATATATATGCTTCTTAAAATAATATCATATAAAAAACATTTATTTTAAAATTACCTTTTTAAATTTAAACAACTCACCTCAACAAATAAGTTTAAACAATTAATCCTTAATGTCCATTTGTTATTTGGCGTAAATATATTTTTCATAATATTATATAGGTAGTAATAATAAAATGAGTTATATTACATCGATGAAAAAGTTTTTTTTTGAAAGTAACTAATTTAAAAGCTTATCTCCTTATATCTTTATATATATAAACTTATTTTCTCTATCCTTCATTCTCTAGGGTAATGATTTAATCATATTCAATATTTGGTATACGCCAGATAATAAACCAGATAATAATATGTGTAAATTATTTACTATGTGCATCATATAAGACCACATGAAATACTCTTATTTATAATAAAATAAGTTTACAAAATAATCTTATCCTACTGTAGTTAAAACATATCAAATCATATATTTTCTAATCCTAATAAAGGAAATAATGGAAACAAATAAACTAATGATATTTTTAATAATTAGCTATTAATATTCCTTGATTTTTTATACTCCCCCTCAAGTTGGGAGGTAAATATTGATCATCCCCAACTTGTCAATCAGATCTTCAAATGTTAGCTTAGGTAGACTTTTGGTGAGGATGTCCACAGTTTGTTCCTTGGTTGGAATGTATGTCATGCACACACTTCTATCATCCAATTTTTCCTTGATGAAGTTGCGATCAACCTCAATGTGCTTTGTTCTGTCATGATGGATTGGATTATGGGCAATGCTGACAGTTGGCTTATTATCACAATACAATCTTATGGGTAGAGAATAAGAAATCATTAGTTCTTCAAGAAGTCTTCTCAAGTGCTCTAAATTCCTTCCTAGACACCATGAGCAAGTGTTCTAAATTTGCTTCTGCACTACTCCTTGCAACCACATTTTACTTCTTACTTCTCCAAGTTACCCCATACATAGGTACAATAACCCAAAGTGGATTTTTTGTCCACAATAAAACCTGCCCAATCAGCATCAATGTAGATTTCAACCATCTTGTTATGCCCCTTTTTAAAGAAGAGTCCCTATCCACGAGTACTTTTGAGGTATCTCAAGACTCTATAGACAGCTTCAAGATGTCTCTCCTTTGGTGAGTGCATCAACTGAATGATCATACTTACTGCAAAGGTAATATCAGGTCGAGTATGAGACAAGTAGATCAATTTACCAACTAACCTCTGATACTGCTCCTTGTTCAAATCCTTCCCATCTCTAATCCCCAACTTGATATTGGGTTCCATAGGTGTGTCTGCTGGCTTGCATCCTAGCATACCTGTTTATTGAAGTAAATCAAGAATTCTTTTGGACAATAATGATTCCAATTTTACTTTGTGCAACCTCCATACCAAGAAAGTACCTGAGAGCTCCAAGATCCTTCACAAGATAATTTTTTAAGGATTGCAACTCTTTATAGTCATCACATGTAACAATTATGTCATCCACAAAAACAATAAGAACAACAATCTTACCATCCTTAGAACGTTTGTGAAAGAGGGTATGATCAATTTGAGCCTGTAGAAATCCTTTCCCTTTAATTGCTTGAGTGAATTTTTCAAACCATTCTCTTGGTGACTGCTTAAGTCCATAATGATACTTTCACAACTTACACACTTCACCGACTCCTTTCCCAAAACCAAGTGGAGGATCCATGTATACTTCTTCATGCAACTCACCATTTAAGTGCAATTTTTACATCCAACTATTGTAGAGGCCAATCAAGATTAACTGCCAGGTAGAAAAGAACTTGAATGGCGTTGAGTTTAGCTACTGTGCAAAGGTCTCCTTGATGGAGTGCCTTTAGTTAAATATTTTTCTATCGTTCTTAGCTTATTTGACTTCTCTTGGACTTTTATTTTCCCATTTTAATTCAGTTTTTGTCTTAGGCAAGTTAGTGGGCTTAATTGCTAATTGTTGCGTATTTTCGGATTTTATGCTCACTTGACATATCTATCTTGTACAGGACCTACAGAGCTCTACAGAACTCAAAATTGAGCGTTCTTGTAGTCCTTGGAAAGATAACAAAAAGATATACAAGTTTGCCAGAAATAAGCTGAGGCCAATTCTACCATTTGGAGGGTCATTTTAGGCTTTGAATTCAAAACCACTGCACTTGTATTTTGTGTTGCAAGTTGGACTTTTATTGGTGTAAATAGCATAAATAATTAGAATTGATGGGTTGTTCATGGCCCATTCTTTTCTTCAGACTTAGTCACTATATATTAGTGACATTAGGAGGGATTATTACATTGCATTTCATTTTGCAAAAACAGTTTTACATTTCTCTTTTTAAGTTTTTAGAATCAAAACTCTTTCTCTTATTTTCTCTCAACTGTTCTTCCTTGTTCTTCATTTTCATTTTCCCTTCTTCCATTTTCGTGCACTTATTTCATGGGGCTTTCATTGATGATGATCATGGAAGGCTAAATAATCAATCGATCCAAGGATCCAACCCAAGCAAGAGAAGAATTTGAGTTCTGGTTTAGTATTTCAAATACTGTGTGAATGTTCACTTTCTTCTTCAATTGCTATTCTGTTTTCATGATTATGAATGCGTTTAGGATTGAAAGTGGATTAGGTTATGAATTCATTTCCTAATTTTGAATATAAATCACAGATTAATTGGATGATATTTCAATTAGGGTTATGGTTTCAATTAATTTAGGGGTTAATTCGATTGAACTGCTTCTAATGAAATTGAATGAACTTTCACAATAGTAAAAATTTCTGAGAACGATGATGATTTGAATAGCTTGGTTTGGTGAATT
>CM023958.1:16150829-16172169 GCA_013407115.1 Glycine latifolia | reverse complement strand
AACGATTATTTTCAAAATTAATCACGAAATAAAAACGGTTGTTTCAACTAGTACTAGAAAATGTAATTGTCCATTAAAGTTGCGAGGCAAACCAGTTCCAAGAGGTGAAGGGTGGATGGTGAAAATATTAGGTGGCACTCATAATCATGCTTTGGCAAATTCATTATGTGGACACCTATATGCTGGTCGACTAACAGAGGATGAGAAGATTATTGTTGCTAATATGATTAGGTCGATGGTAAAACCAAAGAATATTCTTCTAACTTTGAAGGAACACAATCCCAATAATTATACATCTGGGAGGCAAGTAATCAATGCAAGATATACATACTGTACGCGTATCAAAGAAGGTAAAACTGAATTGCAACAATTAATAAAACTTCTTGAATGTGACATGTATATTCATTGGCATAAAGTGAGGGATGAAAATTTCATACATGACCTATTTTGGACACATCCGGATGCAGTGAAGTTGAGCAATGCATATCATGTTATTTTTCTGATAGACAGCACATACAAAACAAACAGGTACAAACTTCTGTTACTTGACATTGTTGGTATGACTCCTACTAGGATGACATTCTCAACTGCATTTGCTTATTTAGAATTCGAACATATAAACAATGTTGTTTGGGCCCTAGAACGATTTAGAGGAATTTTTATGAAAACTTAATTTTTCCCAGATGTCATTGTCGCTGATAGAGATTCAGCATTGATGAATGCAGTGAAAACTATATTCCCTAAGTCAACCAATTTACTGTGTCAGTTCCACATTGAGAAGAATGTGAAGGCAAAATGTAAAACATATGTCCAACAGAGTAACACATGGGACTATGTCATGGAAAGCTGGGGGAGTGTTGTGGATTGTGCTAATGAGAATCAGTATGCTGATTGTGTTATGAAGTTTGAAGTTACGTGTTAGCCATGACCAACGTTTGTTGATTATGTGAAAGACACATGGTTGAATCCACACAAAGAAAAATTTGTAACAGCATGGACAAAACAAGTATGCATTTGGGTAACATGACAACTAACAGGTTAGAAAATCTTTGAATTTTTTTAAATTGTTAATTGAATAACCTCGATTTAGGGGATTATTTCTTACCTGAATCATAAACTGCAGGGTGGAGTCTGCCCATTAGACCTTAAAGAGACTATTGCAGAATAGCCTTGGAGATCTTTGTAGTGTATGGGATGCAATGAACAACATGTTGACCTTGCAACATACTGACATAAAGGCATCTTTGGAGAGAAGCATGCATGTGGTTGGTCATGTGTTTAAAGTAACATTGTACAAAAGACTTATTGGCATGGTCTCAAGGTATGCGTTAAACCAAATTGCTGCGGAGTATGAGCAAGTCCATTATGCGGGCAAAAACAAAACTTGTTGTGGATGTGTAATGAGAACTACGCATGGGCTGTCTGTGCATGTGAGCTAGCTAAGTATGTTGTTGGGAGCATACCGCTTGAGACAATTGATTTTTTTGGCAGAGGTTAAGTTTTGAAGATCAAGGTGTAGGTGAGTGCGAGGTCCACATAACTGAAGAGATGGAAGCCATATCTTTGCGTTTTGAAAAGCTTGACTTGTGTGGCAAAGTGACTTTAAAGACAAAACTGAAAGAACTTGCATTTCCTGACCAAAATTCAATGTGTCCACCTCCTGAAAAGGTTCAAACAAAAGGTGCTCAAAAGAAACAAGTATCGCAACATGCAAGATCAACCAAGCTGGATGCATCTTACTAGGAGTATGTCAACGAATTACATTCTCAGCAAAATAGCTGTTCCACACAAAAACAGGTTGCTTCATCATCGTACCATCACACTGAAACAAAGAGGAACATGCCTATGCTGGATCAATTCCATACATCTATGCACAATTTCATTCTAAACATTATTGATGTTAAAGCTGATGGTAATTGTGGCTTTCGTATAATTTCTACCTTGCTAGGATATGGTGAAGATTCTTGGTCTTTGGTATGCAATCATTTGGTCAAAGAACTTTCACAATGGTCAGGTGAATACATAGCTTTGTTTAGTGGGTTTGATAGATTTGAGCACTTGAAACGGTCGCTACTTGTTGATGGATTGACAAAGGTAAACTATTTTGTTATGTCAGTAGTTTTAATGCATTTTTAATTTACTTATACTTGCAGGTGTTCTTTGTTACATACAGGTAATCATTGATAAGTGGATGGATATTACTGATTTGGGATACGTAATTGCATCAAGGTATAACATCGTTCTCATTTCTTTGTCTCTCCAACAAAGTATGATTTTTTTTCCTTTGAGAAGCCAATTGCCTAGAGATACCGGTGTTCATCACATTTTATGTATTGGTCATGTGTATGGTAACCATTTTGTGCAGGTATATAATTCAAAATTTTTACTATTTAGCCTATATTGGAAACAAATGTTAAGTTTTCCATATCTTGCTAATTATTTTAGGTTGTATTGAGAGATGGAAGTCCTATGTCGCCAGCTGCTTTGTTATGGTCAAGACATTGTTACAGTGTTGCAAAAGAATGGATGGTTCCTTACATAGGTTGAATGCAATCATATACTAATTTAAAGAAATTGTGTACTACCCATGTCAACTTACGAGATGATTGACCCATTTGTTACTTTGCATGATTTTGTTATTGATTAGCATTTTGTATTGACATATGTTATGTTGTGGCAACAAAGTTTGTAACCTTTTGTTGGGTTAAGTATATTTACCATTGGGTAAGACTTATCATGTAGCGTATTTATCAACATATGTTGTTGGATGACTTGTTTAACCATAACTAGCAATAATAGTGACTAAGTTGTGTCAAGTAAATGATTTATACCGCTAGGTCAAATAAGCCCATCAATTTGGAATATTCTTCCAAACTATGACGGTAATGAAACCCTATGTACTAGGTTATGCTTTATGTGGGTCATTTTAACTTATATTTGACATGCTCAACCTCAATTAATCCCTTTTTATTTAAGGTTTTTTTTTGTTTCTACGCAATCATATTGATGAAACATAATAAATTTGTTCAATAGTTAATACACTAATGCATGTCCATCAACACGTGTTGAGAAAACTAAATGTAAAGCCATAAAAGTTATAAAGTCAAAATATCCTAAGTATAATCAAATGTCACCTTGTCCACCATCATGTCTCTCTTGCCTCTGTGTCGTCCGTCTGGGTTGCATATACGCACATCCTTCTTTTGTGATAGAATGTGCTATACGTAGTAGGCACTCTATTGCGGCGTAGGCATCAGTTCTAGTAGTAACCATATGCATGTCCATTATGTGTTGTAAGCCTTTTGCTATCCTTTGGCACGTAGCCTAAGACAACAACAAAAAAATTATTTGGTTCCCACACTTGGTTAATAATTTTAAGTAAATGCAGTTGAAAACAAAAAAGTATATACAGTTTCATCCCATAGCATGTCGAGGCTCCTGAGATGAAGGTGGAACTGGTGCTGGGTCATCAGTATGTGGATGTGAAGGATTTGGAAAAAATTGTCGCTCAGTTAGAGGGTGTCTAACAAGATCACCGGGCTATGGGGGAGTCATAAAAAGACGAGAGACATGCAAAAACCAATCAAGATACCCAACCATCGGCTGACTAGGATGAGTAACCTCTTATGTGGTCGAGGCTAGGTGATCGCCAAACTGCATCCATCTTTCATCGACCTCCTCCGTGGATGGCGATTCAGTGATTTGGATTTGTGGAATTACCTGAACAAATCCAAACTGTCTGAGCACCCTCTCTGGTAAAAGCCTTACAACTACCGGTCCACATCGAATATGGCCAAAGAATAGTGATATTATGTCGAACTCTCTATGCGCACGGTGATCGCCATATGGACTCCAACACATATCGTCCATGGTCAACCTATCAAGTCGCCTACGATAGGTGATGACTGGTAATGCCTTAGCAACCTTCCAACGACACGCATGTGGTTGCCTCTCCTGGTAGTTATCAGCTGCACAGACATTTCCAATTGTTGGGAAATGCTCATAGATCCAACGCTACAAATTAATATACAACGGCAACGCATTATTATCAAAGTGATAACACATATTCTCAATGGATAAGTATGTCAACAATGAAAGGAATTACCTGCAACAGCGTGACATAACTGACAAGATGTTTGTCGTGATGCTGACATGCATAGTTAAGATTAGAATACATGTGCACCAGAGCAACCACACCCCAAGCATATCCTCCTGATTGGTCCAGATCGCGAAATACCTCCAAGAATATCACACTGATATGTGTGGCACTCTTGTTGGCAAAGAGTGTGCACCCGACCAAATGAAGCAAGTACGCTCTGGATGCTAGAATCCAGTTCATCGATTGACAGTTCACAACATATAAGTCTCACAGCCAAGACAACCAAACATATGCCCCATGGCATTAGTCAATCTCCGCTCCAGCTTCTTCTACAGATACCTCAAGCAATTCAACAAGCATATATACAGCCTGTCCAACATCAATCATCTCAAACGATAAGAAAGCTCCTACAATGGGGAGATGCAACAGTGAAGCGACATCATCCAAGGTGATAGTCAACTCCCCTACAGGAAAATGAAAGCTATTTGTCTTTAAGTGCCATCTCTCCACGAAAGCCGAGAGCAATTCCCTATCTCCGGTCTTGACTGAGCATGAAATCAAAGGGGCTAAGCCCATACCAGCAACCAATCCTTCAATCTCTAGTGCAGGTCACCCAAATTTGTGAACTTTTCTTTCGTGGGACACCAATTTTAACTTAGGGCATTCCTGCAAACATATGACGTGAATAACAATTATATGGTTGAAAAATAAAAGCAATTTGTTATGAATGAAACATATAACTACCTGTCCTTCCCACACTCGAAGAGCCACATGTTCAGCGTACTCTGTCAACACTGAACAGTCCTCTGAGACACCTGGATAAGATTGTATTTCATCACCTGCATCATCCATGCCAGGGGTATCAGGCTCCACACGTCGGTCCTCAACATGAGCATCCTCATGAACACCAGCCCCTGCATGGCGGTCCGGACCCAGAGGATCCTCAACAACAGCTACTCCTGGCCATTGTCTTCTGGCAGATGTCGTAGGCCTACGACGTTGAGGGGCTGGCTCTTCATTCCCACTATTGTCTCTACCACTTCTTCTGTCTACATCTCACCCTAATGCCCGACGTAATCCTAATGTTTTAACCATAACCTATGGTTCCAAGTGCTTAATTGTGTAACACTTCAAACCAACCAACAATGAAAATAATACCAAACTACTAAATATACATGCAATTTCAAAAACTCAATGACACACATCTAAGATCAACAAATAATTTTCCTTAAATCAATAAAAAAAAACTATCTAATCAACTTAAGTATAAGATTTTTGTTCCTTATACACACGAATGATTTCATCCTTCAATGATGTTGTGCATATAAATGCTAACAGGTATAAGGTATGACCATATATGATGTTAAGTGGAAAACTGTAAAAAAGACTACTTGCCAACATTACAATACCAACAAGTGACCATATATAATGTTCATGATGGCTTATAATTAAAAAAAAATGTGCGTCACAACTTAAATCATCCAATATACAAGTTAAATCACAAGTTAAATCATAAGGTTACACTACAAGGAAGTGACCATATATGATGTTGATGATGATGATGTGCTTATAATTCAAAAAAACAATGTGCATCACAACTTAAATCATCCACTATACAAGTTAAATCACAAGTTAAATCATAAGGCCTAAACTTTTAGTATCTTTCTCTTCATGAATTTAAAACATCTTCGCTTTATATATGATCCTTATACAATAACAATATTATAAAGCTGCTATGTTTTTTTGTAGTTCTCTATTTCTATTTAATAGAATGTATAGGAAACAAATCAAATTTCTATCGATCCAAAAATCACTACTATCATCATTACTACAACATATAATTATATAATCTAATTTAATTAACTTTCCTAAGGCTTCAAATATGTAAAATAATCAATAAACAACAAATTATTTAACCATTAATATAACCTAACTGATTTAAAAAACCTTATGGATTGAGTAATCCGCAGGAGTCATACAAATTAACCAATCTGTATGACTCCTACAAATTACTCAATCCATATGAAGTATATAGATCCTCTAATCCGTAAACCTCATACGGATCGAGTAATTCGTAGAAGTCATACAGATTCACCAATTCGTAAGACTCTTATGGATTACTCAATCTGTATGAGGTTCATGGATTAGAGGATCCGTATACTTCATACGGATTGAGTACTATGTAGGAAACTTACGGATTGGTTAATCTGTATGACTCCTACGGATTACTCAATCTGTGTGGAGTATTCAGATTCTCCAATCCGTGGAACCAGAAAATATAATGACCCTGTGATAAATTCGGGTTTGTATGACTATGTTGTCACATAAGGGGGTGTATATTGGAACTCGGATATGGGAGGGGTGTACATAGCACCTTTTCAAATCTGGGATCGTGTTGTGATCTCGGATGAGCTCGGATGTGTTATCGAGTTGTGATCTCAGAAGAACAACTGAGTAGTGATCTCGGTTGAGCTTGGATGAGCTCTGAGGAGCTCGTAATTTGTTGACTTGTAAAAGCTATCGGGTAGAGAAATCAGAAGAGCTCGCAACCCCATTTTGATAGAGTTACCGGTTAGTGATCCCGGAAGTGGTTGGGAGGAACCTTGGACTTGTGAAGTACCAAGGCAGGAATTAGGATGAGGTTGGAGTAGGTCAATTGAGGTTGGATTAGGTCGGATGAGATCGGAGGAGGAGGGAACATTGGACGTACTATAGTACCAAGGATGGGTTCTTATGCAACTGATTACATAAGTATTTGTAAGCGACTAAAACAGTCAGCACTTGCTGTTTAACCCTGACTTAGCCTTTTTACATGTGGACTCCCTGCTGGTTGTTTTGACGTGGGGAAGACTCTCCTATTATTTTAGGACGCGTGTTAACTTACAGGCTATTTAAGATATGCACGAGTGAGATATTTCAGTAGTAACCTTATTTTCACCGCCTTTGTTAAAACATTTTCTCTCTCTTATTCCATATTTCCTCCATTGTTAATGTAAGAAAAGATTCCTAGATAACCATTCCTTAACCTAAAAACCTTCACATCAAACGTAAGGATTAAAGAGAATCATCTTACAAACTAGTTTCCAACCTTTGTTATTTGAAAGAATCATCAGACGGGGAGATCATTTCTCCAAAAGAAAGTGTAAAGTTTCTACCTTTAAGAGATAGAAAGCACGTTAAGGACATCCAAGCTTGGAGAAGCTGTCCTCTAGCCTTCCTTCTGGTTTTTAAGGTAAGATATGTAAGTTTTACAGTATCTTTTGAGTTGGTTATAAGAGGAAAACAAATGACCCATATGAGTTAGGGTTGGTTTTGGGTGGTGTTTCTTTGGAAAAATATGCTTAGGAGGTTGTTGTGATAAAGGTTCAACCTTGAAAGCTAACTTTTCTGGGTTTTTAGTATTTTGTTATGCCCAGATAGACTTTTGTGGGGTTTACAAGTCACTTGTTGATGGTTTATGTCTGAGATCTGGAAAAGAACTAGGTTCTTTGCATGAAACGGTTGAGAACCGTTATTGATATCTTTCTTGCCTGTTGTAGGGTGTGATAAAGAAGATATTGGTGGTTGTGAACACGAGGTTGGAAAGGACTGTGCTGGAATCAGAGAAGGTAAACTCTCTGTTCTTGGGAGTTTGTTCCCTTGATTGTGTTCCACCATACTCCTGGTGAGTGATGGTTGCTAGATATCATGGTGCCTGTATTTACATTGTGTGTTATTGCTTTTTGATTGAAAACATACATGTAATGGAGATGTGCACTGGTTGTCTAATTTGTATAATTGGAATATACAATTGTGTACGTGGAGTGCACTGGTTGGTTAAGTTATATATCTGGTTATACATTTGTGTATGTCTTTGGTGGAATTCACGTGGAGTCCGGGGTCTGGGACCTCAGGCGGAGATACGTGATGTGTACGCGAAGTACACTGGAAGATATACAAGAGTGCATTTTATGTGTACTAGCTGTCTAACTTGTATATCTTATATGTAATTGTGAATGATATCTGCACTGGCTGGCTAAATTTCATATTGTTGATGGAATGGTATGTTGGTGGGGTTATGTACATGTATTATTTTAGTAAAGGCTGGGTTGGCTATGTTAATTGTAATGCCAATATAAATGCTATGTACTGTGGAAGTGAACTAGGGGGAGGTGAGTCTCCAAGAACCCTGAGCTTATTGAGATTGTATCTCACCCCGGTTGGGGATTATATTTTATTGTAGGTGCTAGCCAAAGAGCGGAGGACGAGGTTCGGGCTAAGAGACCTGAGTAGGGGGTCATTCGGTGAATCTCAATTGATAGGCCGAGGCCGAGTTGGCTACTAATTGAGGATCCCAGACAAGAGGACAAGGTCGAGTTCGAGGAAGCAGTTTATGGAAGGCGGTCTTTTGCGAGTCCGTTGACTCAAATTTATTGTACATTTGTAACCCGGTATAGGTTTATTTTGTAAGATATAACTTTTGGAACAAAACCGGGTGCCGTGATGTATATCAAAATTCCATACATAATGTTAGATTGTATTGTATGACGTATGATGACGTCTTATTATTTTTATGCTTCCGTGTTTGCTTAATTTACGTCAAGTATTGTTGCACTTAAGACCATATTATAATGTTAATGAATCGGATGCATAGGGGTCGTTACAGAAAACAAAGCGAAAATGAAAGAGGAAGGACTCATGGCGGTCAGTACTATGTACCACCAATCAACCACCACCAATAGTCAACGACCAATGACCAATGTGGCCTGCGGCAAACCTAAACCAAATCGATGACATATGCCAGGAAATAGAACAAAATCGCAGCAAGGAGACGAGGTGCATGCTGTGAAGAGGGCAAATGAATAGTGTCAACACTTAAGTTTAAAACCAGGGGCATTTACGGATTTGCACTATTAAGGTCTGGGTGTATTAGACTTTTGCTGGGTGTATAAAGACAATCCCTCTTTAGTCGTGACTATTACAATAGTTGCTTCAAGATTCATCTCCAAATGACCCAGAAAATTTCTTGGTAAAAAAGAAACAAAAAACAATATTCACAATTCACAAATGGAATTATGGAACATCATATTTTCATTGGGCTACCACCAAAAAAAACTATTAAAAATAATATATGATACCAAAAAAACACAAACAAGGTCTAGATTAAGCTTTTCATCTCATAAATAATCAAATCTCATGACATAGAATTGATCGATCGAATAACGTTTTGATTCCCATGAATCAAATCATAAAACACTACATTGAAAACCTAATTTGAAGAAAATCCCATTCTCAAAATTGAACCGGTGTCACTTAATCTTGGTTTTTTTCAAAACAGATCTGATAATGAACACCTTCCACAATTGGGTCAGATAGGTCGATGATGATGAAAACGAGGGGTTTGCTGCAACTGAAGATAGATTTCGCAGTGAAAACACATATCTGAGGTGGAAACCATTGTCGGCGCCTATAGCAGCAATACCCACCATGAACGACACGTGCCCCATGGTGGCACTATCGCCGGAGGCCATTCAGAAGACATCCCTCTCGAAGCTGGAGCCTAGGTCGTGTGGTGCACGGTGAACCTGATGAGGAAGGTGATGGTGCCTTACTCTTATAAATTCAAATTAAAATAGGAATCAAATCTTTTAAATTAATATTTAATCACATGTTATTGGATATAATAAATTGATTGACTTTTATAATAATTATATGTTTATTTTTACATTGATAAAAGTCAAGAAGTCTAAGAGAGAATCTTTATACATTTGAGCGAATTGTTTTTAGATAATTTGTTTCTAGATGCTTTTATAATTATAAATTAATTATTATCAAGTAATTATGAAAAGTATTTGAAATTTTGAATAATTAGATTAATTAATGTCAATATGATTTTAAATTATGAATAATTAAATTTATGATTACTAATAATTATAAATTAATGATTATCATATAATTATGATAAGTAAATTGCAATAGTTTGGCTTGGAAATCAAAAATAAGACGGGTTTTGAGAATTTGGTAGCTAAATGTAACTCCTTAAATACTTTTTTTGAAATATTACTTTAAAATCATTTAAATAATAAATATTGTGGAATACACGTCATTAACTTTTAATTTCTATTTCTAAGTTAACAAAATATCTCATCACTTTTTATTTTGTATAAATAGGATAAAATAAAATGAGGTAAAATAAGCGCGTTGCTTGGAAAGTGTTTAGTTTTCACGTTGTCATTAAATCCATAAAAAAATTAACACAAAAGCCTTTGTACGTAAATAAAACAAATAAATAGTGTCACGATAGAAGAAATTTGGATACAATCCAAAGTATAAAATTAGTGAAAAGATTGATATACATATGTTACATTAAAAAAAATATTTTCAGTGAAAATTATGCCCCTCAAAATGCATATAAATATAAAAAAGGATCTAGGATCAGAGCAGATCGCTACCTGACTAAAAGTACTAAACTACGCCTAAGGTATAAGCACAGGAAGGTAATCAATCCTCCTCCTTAGATGAAGGCTCTAAATCTAAGTAGAAGCTCATGATACACTTCCTCCTCCTCGAGCATCATGTCAGTGTGATCTCCCCAGTCCTTAGTGACCTACACGGGATGTACTAACTCGAATCTCCAACTCAAGGCATTACCTCTCGCATCAAACCTCACTGGGGTCACTTTGAATTCTTAAGCATCATGAGGCACTTCCATAACCAAAATAAAAAATGATGCCTTCAAGCCACTCTAGTTGTTGGCGAGATGACAATCCCCAAGAAATGTAGTAGTACCGATGGTGATGAGCATGACATCTGGTCTATCTACCAACACCATGTGCATCAAAGTGTGACATGTGTAAACTGACGTGCATGTCTTCCGACACGACCACACTCTTTTTGTCTGCATATTATGCCAAGCTCATAGAGGACACGACTCCCTCGACATCTCCTAACCATGAAAGTTGTTGGTTGTAGAGGTGAGTCCTTTGCTCCTCAAACATTACAAATAACACGCAAAGCATGCAACTTACATAACCATGGCGTATGGGTTTTTTAGGAAAACAACACTCTTAATGCCCTAGAGCACATAACTGTTACACTTGACATAAATGACTATAGTACTTAACACCATCGACTATCACTCTTGACACAGTCAAATACTATATTGGACATCATTGATAATCATACTGGACACAATTGATTGTCATACTCGACACATAACAAGGCCCAACAATACCTCCAAGCCCCCTAGGTATTGGTGATCTTACATAATCACATGAATGACAATTGGGAGTGATCACCACATACAGGTACAATGTATATTGATCCACAAGCTCCCAACTCCAAGTATAGTCTCAAAGTCAATCGGGAATAACAAAGTGAGGCCTGTGAACTTCCCTGCACCAAATAAGTGCACCAAATGCCGAGTAGTCACTACTCACTAATTCCCCTAGGTCCCGTGAACCTCTCTGCCTGCTACACCCCAGTGTATCTTGTAAAATCATCCATGTCTCTATTAAACCTCACCATCTCACAGATGGACCATAATCATAAAACAGGTCATCATAATTTCATAGCATGCATCAATCATCAAAGTTTGCAATTTATCTCAACAATCATATAACAATTAAATCCAAAGTTCCAAAAAATAAATAATTCTAAGGTAACTTTATCCAGATGCATGATTTCCAATGTTAAGTTATCTAAAATCACTCTATCGCTCAGTTTTACAAAGTTCCGCTCCTAACTTATTCTCAGTGCTCTTGGTACTCCGGGAATCAATTTTTCTCAAATCTTATATGCTACCCTACATTTTCACACCTAATAAACTCAGTTTTTAGATCAAAACTATAATAAATCCAGTTCATATAGCTCTCACTACCAAATTACATTCGAGACAGATTTTATCCGATAAAATATTCTAAAGCTTGTTTTATTCATAACTTTTGTTAGAAAACTCCGATTCAAGTGAAATTTAATGCTAACCCTATGTTTTAAAATTCAAAGAACTCATTTTTGGCATAAAAACTCAAGGAAACCAGCTCATCACACAGATCCAAAACAGGGCAGCATGCACGAAAATTTCAAGACAACATGTTCAAGGAAGTTTAACAACAAGCATAGGGTTCAAGAGTTGGAGATACTCCCCTTACCTCTTGTAGTCTCCATTAAATTTAGAAGGAAGAATGAGGGAACTTAGATTCTAGTTTCCAACCTTCAAGAGTGCAAAATAAGATTTTGAACAACAAGTGAGAATAGAGTAAGAAAATGAAGTGAAAATCAAGCTTAAAGTTGAAAATGGAGGTCATTTACCTAAGCTTGATGAAGGGCTCAAGAACACTTGGTAAAGCTTGGAAGAAGAGTGGAAATGGTGTCTCCTTTCTTCTTGAACAACTCGTGAAGAAGAGGAAGAATGAGCATGAATGGTGAGTTTTGGAGTCTAAATGAACTTAGAGAAGAAGCTTAGAGTATGATCCATGATATGCTGCTAGCATATGTAGTTTTTAGGGTAAATTCATTAAGAAACTAAGCATAAAATGTCAAATAAATGCTAGAATAAGTACATAGTTCATCATTATTGTGTTATCACTGATTTTATGCAATTTTGATGTTAGGAGCCAAGAAAAGAAAGAAAAAAAGCAAAATAAAGAGCTAAGGATTTCTGGAATCTTGCGCCAATCGCGCCAAGGCCACGCTATTTAATAACCAATTCAATTACAGAAGGTAGGGATCAGAGGTGATTGTGCTTTAACCACAATTATTCCTCATTACTGCATAATCTTCCATTTACATCGCGTTTGAATTTTCTTAAATTTTAATTCAGTTTTGTTATAGTTCTTAAATACAAATCACCATCTTATTCTTCCAATTATATTATTTCTCTTCCAATTTAAAGATTCTAAATTACAATTCAATTTAGTGTTTCAATCCTCGTGGGAATGATAACTCTACTTATCATTTTATTACTTGGAACGATCGATGCACTTGCCGAATCCGCAACAAGTTTTTGGTGCCGTTGCCGGGGATTGAAAATGCTAATTTTATAATAATTTTTAATCTTGAAGATTGGAACTCTTGTTATTGCTGATTTGCTTTCTTGAGTGTATGCGAGGTGTAATCGATCCTGTATTTCTACAGTACGATCCAGAAATAGAACGGACTGTTAGGAGGAATAGGAGATTAATTAAACAGAGAAAGGAAGCAGAAGAATCTAGGTCACAACCTGAGATAGAACTAGAGATGGCTGACAGAAACAACCATCCACCACGCCCAGAGGATGAATTGATGGAGGATATCCTTGCTCCATTATTCACCAGGCCAACATCTAGTATTGTCAGGCCACCCATTGAAGCCAATCATTTCGACATTCATCCGTCCTTAATTAATTTGGTGGAATGAAGTCAGTTTGGTGGAGAAGATGATGAAGATCCACATGATTTTGTTGACAGATTTCTAAGGATCTGTGACACCATTAGACATCAAGGAGTGACGGATGATGCAATCAGGCTTAGATTGTTTCCTTTTGCTATTAAAGGAAAAGCTCTCCGGTGGCTAGATAGACAAACTTCAAACAGTATCACTACTTGGGAAGAGCTAGCTTCAAAAATTTTCGCACAATATTTTTCTATGGAAAAATATAATAAGTTAGTGAATGAGATTACTAACTTCACTCAGAATGGAAGAGAGACATTGTGTGCAGCTTGGAATCGTTTCCAAGAATTGATCAGAAAGTGCCCTCAATATGAAATGCCAGTTGGGAAGAAGGTGCGTATTTTCTTTAATAGAATGACACCTGAATCCAGGTTAATTGTAAATGTTGCAGTTGAAGGCTCAATCAGATCAAAGACAGCAGCTCAAACCTATGAGTTGATAGATTCTTTGGCCACAAATGAGAATGAAAGCATGGTAACTCAGCCTAAACGTGAGGTTATCCAGTTGGGAAGCAACGATGCAATGCTAGTTGAACAAAAGCTTTTGTCACAACAACTAGCCAAGCTCACTGAGAAATTTGATAAGTTTCAAGTTACTGCAGCACAAGCGTCATCGATTAAAATGAATGCTGTCACTTGTGAGTTGATATGCGCTTAGCATATGAGTTTTTCCTAAGCTTTTTAGAGCATGAGTTGAACATGAAGCATGGATAATTACCCTCTTTGTGCATGATTTGAGCTAATGTAATGAATTGCCAGGAATTCGATCAAAGGTGTCAAGAATGAGTAGAAATTAGAAGAAAAGGACAAGGCTTGGAAAAGACTCTGGCGCCAAGAGCGCCAGAATGGCGCCAGGAGCGCCATAAGCACTGAAAGCTAGCGCCAAGAGCGCCATATCCATGCCTTCAGCGCCACATCCACTGCCATTCAGCGCCAAGAGCGCCAAGTCCGCGCCAAGGGCGCCATTCCTTCTGGAAGCTGGCGCCATGAGCGCCAGACTCGCGCCAAGGGCGCCACAGCTCGACAGAAGCATCATTTAAGGGCAAAACAGAGATTTCACAAGGGGGGTTATAAATACCCAACCCTCAGCATTCAATGGAGGAACTCTTGGAGGAAAAACAGCACAATTATTGTTTTAGGAAGCTTAGGAACCTTAGCTAGGGTTAAGGGAGAATGAAGGTTCAAGTGGAGGTTTCTCCATCTTCTTCTTCCTTGCTTCAGCTAGGTATGCCATTTTATTTTGTAATACAGCCACCCATTATGAGGTTGGGCTAGTTTCATATTGTAGTTTGGGCTAAGCACTAAATGTAACCTCTTTTTGAGATTGTATTGGATGCTATCTTTCATTAATATCAAGTTACTTCACTTTATCTTGTTGAATGCATGTTTCTATCTCTCTGGAACTGATCACTCTAGTTGGGTACTAAGAGCTGGGGTTTACAATAGGAATGTTGGGGCCTTATGCTTGGACTTGGGTAAGGTGACAAGCCTTACATTAACTAGGGATAGGAGTGTAAGCTTGCAACCATTTAATGCATCATTTAATGCTTAACCTAACAGCTACCACTAAGGGATTAGGGTAATTAATAGGGTTAAAGGGTTAAGATCACTACGGGAGTAGGGCTTAGCTATTTTTTGTATGAAGATGCATGTTGAGTGACTCGAGATTGACGAATGTAGTAGACAATACATGTACAAGGGTAGGAAGCATTTAGTGTGGATTGCCCTAGCTACTTCACCACATATATCATTATAATCCTCCATAGTTTGTTCATATATTCATGTTTATAATTAGGTCTTAGTTTAGTTTAATCTACACACACACAACAACAATTTATCCAATTTATTTGTCATCCAATCTATTGATATTAATCATAATTTAATCGGTCAAACAATCCTCGTGGGACGATAACTCTTCTTATCATTTTATTACTTGTACGACCGGTACACTTGCCGATCGCGCAACATGAGTATTGTTAAGGAGATCATGAGTCTAATGAATGTCCTACATCAATAGGAGCTGATCCAGTTCAAGTGAATGGTGTATGGCAAGATCAAAGACCTCAGTAGAATTTTCAGAGAAATCAAAATTTTTCTATGGGGAATAATTTTCAGAGGAGATTTCAGGGAGGAGGATTGGATTACAAATCTAATAATTATTTACAACCTCCACCTATTCCACCTAAGGAACCATCTGAATTGGAGAAAGCCATGTTGCAGCTGTCAAAGACTACTAATGAGCATATTCAAGCTACTAATGCATTCATTAATGAAACCATAGCTCATCATAAAAATCAAGATGCTTCTATCCGGAATCTAGAAAATCACATTGGTCAATTATCAAAGCAACTTGCAGAAAGATAGCAAGGGCAATTTCCTAGTGACACAGTAGTCAATCCAAGAGAGCAAGCCAAAGCAATCATCACAAGAAGTGGAAAGGTGCTCCCACCTCGAGAGAAGACCAATGAAGTGCAGAAAAAGGCCGGAGATGAAGCTGAATAATTCAAAATGGTGAGAAGGAAGCAGAAGTGGAAACACAAACAAGCAAGGAAAAGGAGCCAGCTATTGTAAATCCTAAAAAGGTAATGGGTTTCTCTCGTTTTGAGAAACCACCGTATCCAATGAAGCTGAAGCAACAAGCCCAAAAGAAACCGTATGCTAAATTTTTAGAAATGTTTAAAAAGTTACATATTAATATTCCTTTTGCTGAAGCTTTAGCTAACATGCCTAACTATGCTAAATTTATGAAGGATTTATTGTCTAGAAAGCATAAGTTGTAGGAATGTGAAACAGTTGTGCTTACTGAAGAGTGCAGTGCTATCATTCAAAAGAGAGTTCCTCCCAAGCTTAGAGATCCATGGAGTTTCAATATTCCCATTGCAATAGGTAATATCAATGTGGGAAGAGCATTATGTGACTTAGGAGCAAGCATCAACCTAATGCCCTTATCAGTATGCAAGTCTCTAGGGATTATGGAGTTGAAGCCAACTATGGTATCTCTTCAACTTGTAGATCAATCATTGAGGAAATCGAGTGGAGTCATTGAAGATATTTTGGTAAAGGTTGATAAATTTATTTTTCCTACTGATTTTATAGTTTTAGATATGGAAGAAAGTGAAATACATGTTCTTTTAGGTAGGCCATTTTTTGCTACGGCTAGAGCTATAATTGATGTGGCACAAGGGAAATTAGAACTTAGGATGTTTGATGAGTCCATAATATTTAATGTATTTGATGCTATGAAAAATCCTATTAACAAAGATGATTGTTTCAAAATTGACGTGTTAGATACTATAGTGCATACAGAGAAATCTATTGATCAAGAACTTGCAGAAGAGATGGAGATTAGAGACAAAGACACTTCACCAGGAGAGTTGGAAGTTGTAATGGAGATGCTGGAAAAGAAAGAAACTGATATAACAAGTGAAGCACCAAAAGTGGAGCTGAAAGAACTTCCTGAAAATTTAAAGTATGTGTTTTTGGGTGAGGAAAAGACATATTCTGTTATTATTAACAAGGATTTGTCTAGAGTTGAAGAAGAGAAATTAATCAAGATACTCAAAGAACACAAGACTTCTATTGGGTGGTCTATCTTTGATTTGAAGGGTATTAATCATTCTTTTTGCACTCATAAAATCTTGATGGAAGATGACGTAAAACCAGTGAGGTAGCCTCAGAGAAGATTGAACCCTACAATGAAAGAGGTTGTTAGAAAAGAAGTTGTGAAGTTTGTAACACCCCGTAGGCCTCCGACGTGTTATCATTAATAATATCAGATTAGTGCATAAAATACAAATTATATAGCTCAGCGGAAGTATAGGATCGTTTTCTTGATACATTATGTATGGAATAAACACATCACATTAAATTCACAAGCAAAACATATAATTCACAACCCCTGCTGATCCAGTTTAACATCACTATTATAAAGGTAGGCAGATAAGCAAATAGCCAATACTATGCTCAGGAAGAAAAGTATCTCATATCAGAACCAGTTCTGTACATGTACATATCAATGTCCATAGTCCACACCACACATACCGTGGTGGTACAAAAGAATATCAGCCCTCCATGAGGGAGTACAGAACTCTTCATCAAAATAAAACAAAAAGAGCTATCCAACTCCTAGCCTAGTCTCAACTGGGCCTCCTGCCCTGAGACTGCTCTTCTCTGCTAAAATCATCACCTGAAATCATGTAAGCCCCACACGGGGTGAGATAACATATCTCAGTAAGCTCAGGGTTCTTGGGAAATCATTCCCACCCTGGCCCACAGATTCACAACACATAAACAGGTATATAGGTCATATATGGCTCACTGGCCTCAACATAACATAGACATCATCACAAACAGATCTATGACAGGAGGCAGAGCTCCTCAATGCCTGGCGGAGCTCCTCAACGCCCACTGACGGAGCTCCTCAACGTCAGTGCCTGTCATAGTGTGGCAGAGCTCCTCAATGCCACGGGCGGAGCTCCTCAACGTCCAGAATACCCGACGGAGCTCCTCAACATCGGTATTCTTCTATTGGCCAACAGATGTCTCAAGCACAACACAAACATCAAATGCAAATGTATACAATCTCAATACAAGTAATGCCATAGCCAATGCATGCATCATGAATCATGACCAACACTCCCCAGGAGTGTGGTGTGCAACCAAAGCGGGAATTCATCCCCAAGAAACACTGAACTTACCTGGTAAGGTCTCAGTCAGTAATTCCTTCCCAGGTCTGTGGCTCTTGCCACCAACTGTCTCAGAATCAAAGCCTAATCAAGGCACATGTAAACCTTATATTAAAATAAGCCCTCAGGCATACAATTCACAATACATATCATATCAGAAATCCCTTATCCTAGGGTTTAATCAATATCTGCCCACACAAGGCTTTTTCTCAGGCTCAACATAAGCATAACTAAGGCTCTGGCATCTCAACAGATAATCACAAGTGACCATTACACAGGTCACACAGATAACACAGAGCCAAAATTCAAAGTCATCAGAATTAAAGATTGAAAGCTAATCCTTCATCATTACATGGCCCTGAGTAAGTTTCTCTGCAGGACCCTGGGCTAATTCTAGCCCCATTACACTGTGGGTCACATTACTCAGGAAAATCCCAAATTCCCAATTACCCAAAGAAATTTGAGTTTCTTACCTCAGTGGCGACTCAAATGACCTCAGGACAGCTTCCTCAAGCTCTATTGTCTTTCCCCCAAGCTATGAGTCCTTGTCCACTCAAATTCTCTGAGTTTTCTCTGAGGGAAGAGATTTTGCTCAAATCTAGGGAATTGATGAAGGATTTTCGTTTTCAATCGGTTAAAACTAGTTCCTAGGCCACAGGAAAGTATTTAGGCTAGTATATAAGGTACTAGAGAGCTTGGAACGTCCATTAATGGAGGTTGAAGGTCCAGGGAAGAAGAAAACCTTTTTCCCTCTCCATTTTCGCGTTCTGCCCTTTATATACTCAGCCTGCCCGCGCTCCCGCGCGATCCGCGCCGCCTCCCGCGTGATCCACGCCACAATGGCGGTGCTTCTGGCGCTATCAGCGCCATCCCCGCGCCAACCGCGTGGACCTTTCGAAACCTTGGCGCTACCCGCGCCACCTCTGGCGCTGTCCGCGTGAAAATCCAGTGAAAACTGGTTTTCCAGGGCACTTATGGTGCGATCCGCGCGGCCCTTGGCGCCATCCGCGCCACAGCCAATGGGTCTGGCGCCATCAGCGCCAACCCTGGCGCGACCCGCGCCACACCAAAAATCAGGTTTTCTAAGGTGAATCCCCGCGCTGTCGAGCGGGGGTAGGGCGCCAACCATGCCATAACTTAGGGTTATCACAAAGTTGCTGGATGCAGGAATGATTTATCCTATTTCGGACACTGCATGGGTAAGTCCAGTTCAAACTGTCCCAAAGAAAGGTAGGATGACGGTAATTCAAAATGACAACAATGAATTAATTCCCACTCGAACGATCACGGGATGGAGGATGTGTGTAGATTACAGAAGATGGAATGATGCCACAAGAAAGGATCACTTTCCACTTCCCTTCATTGATCAAATGCTGGAAAGATTGGCAGGCCATGCTTACTATTGCTTCTTTGATGGATATTCTGGCTACAACCAAATTCCAGTGGCACCTGAAGATCAAGAGAAGACAGTTTTCACTTGTCCTTTTGGAGTTTTTGCTTATAGAAGAATGTCATTCGGTCTTTGCAATGCATCGGCTACATTTCAAAGGTGTATGCTCTCTATTTTTTCTGACATGGTAGAAAAAGGTTTAGAAGTTTTCATGGATGATTTTTCAGTTTTTGGTTCTTGCTTTGATACATGTTTAGTTAATTTAGCTAAGATATTAAAAAGATGTCAAGAAACCAACCTTGTCTTGAATTGGGAAAAATGTCATTTCATGGTATGTGATGGAATTGTTTTAGGTCATAAAATTTCTGGAAAAGGTATAGAAGTTGATAAAGCTAAATTACTATTTATTGAAAAATTACCACCACCCATTAATGTTAATGGAGTGAGAAGTTTTTTAGGTCATGCAGGCTTTTATAGGAGGTTCATTAAAGATTTTTCAAAAATTGCAAAACCTCTTAGTCAACTTTTATCTAAAGAAAATGAATTTCTTTTTGATGAATTTTGTTGTAATGCATTTAATTTGTTAAAATAGAAACTTACTACTGCACCTGTTTTGACAGCACCTGATTGGAATTTACCTTTTGAATTAATGTGCGATGCAAGTGCATATAACATTGGTGCTGTACTTGGTCAGAGGAAAAATAAAATGTTACATGTTATATACTATGCTAGTAAGGTTTTAAATGAGGCACAGGTTAACTATGCCACAACTGAAAAAGAAATGTTAGCAGTAGTATATGCATTAGATAAATTTAGATCTTATTTAATAGGCTCTAAAGTAATTATATTTACTGACCATGCTGCACTTAAGTATTTAATGACTAAGCAGGATGCAAAGCCACGCTTACTGCGATGGATGTTATTGTTTCAGGAATTCGATTTAGAAATTAGAGATAAAGCTGGAGTGGAAAATAAAGTTGTTGATCATCTATCTAGGATTCAGGACAAAGAGTTGCAAGATGGACCAGAACAGGAAATTAATGAATATTTTCCTGATGAGCGAGTGATGGTAGTTCAACTTGGGCCATGGTTTGCAGAGATGGTGAATTATAAGGTTGTGGGAGTGATACCGGAAGATCTTACTTGGCAGCAGAAAAAGAAATTTTTCCATGATGCAAGGAGGTACTACTGGGATAACCCATTCTTATATTTTAATTGTACTGACGGTGTTTTTCGCAGATGTGCAGATGAGATTGAAATGCCTAATATTCTTTGGCATTGTCATTCTTCTGATTATGGAGGACACTTTGGAGGTAATAGGACAGCCCATAAAGTCTTGCAAAGTGGTTATTACTGGCCTACAATCTTCAAAGATGCACGTGAATTTGTGGAGAAGTGTGACAGATGTCAGAGGACAGGAAATATATCTCGTAAGGACGAAATGCCACTGAATAACATCCAAGAGGTAGAATTATTTGATGTTTGGGGAATTGACTTTATGGGACCATTCCCTAAGTCATATTCCAACCAATACATCTTAGTGGCTGTGGACTATGTGTCTAAGTGGGTGGAAGCAGTTGCTATACCTACCAATGATGCAAAAGTGGTGATTTCTTTCTTGAGAAGGAATATATTTACTAGGTTTGGAGTTCCTCGAGCTATTATTAGTGATGGAGGTACACATTTTTGTAACAGACAGTTCGAGAAATTGCTTAGTAAATATGGAGTTCGACATAGAATAGCCACACCGTATCATCCT
>CM023958.1:16116110-16135829 GCA_013407115.1 Glycine latifolia | reverse complement strand
TAAGTTGTCGAATTAATCGATTACATTAGTTAAAATAATCGATTACATTGACGAAATAATCGATTACAGTCTGTTAAATCTGTTTTTTTTATAAATAGCATGCATTGACTCACAATCTGAGAGTTACATAATTTCGAGAGCTTTCATTCCAAAAGTGTATTAACATTCTCTGAGTGCTTTAATGTGAAGAAAGAGTCTTTTTCAATTGGGTTGTTCTTCAAATAGAGAATCATGAAGCTAGAGTAAAAGAAGGAGTTTTTCAAGTGAACATTCATGCATTAATCTGTTGCAAGATCATTCAAGACTGCATGTTCATTCAACATCACAGGTTTTAAATTTCGTATAATTCCTTTTCTGCTGCAAAAGGATTAAGGTGATGTCCTTCTTGAATCTTTAGTTTTGTTATGTGGGAGATTTTATTTGTATTGTTTAGTTTGTGTTGAAACTATCCATGTAACAAGTTAGAATTCTTTAAAGCATTACTAGATAGTGTTTCTAGTGGGTAGAACTGAGTGGTGTGCTCAGGTTCTAAAGTCTTTAGATAAATCTTAGTGTTAGATTTAGAATTTTGCCTAGGGTGGGTGAAAGAGACTTGGTTGATTGCTTGTAAAGAACTGAATCTTGTTAGTGGAACTCTAATCTGGTTTAGATTAGAAGACAACTGGATGTAGCCTCAAGTGGTTAGAGGTGAACCAGTATAAATTTGTGTGTAATTGTGTTTTGATTTACATTACATTCAATTGCTTGTGGTATTGGATTGTGAATCAATTCTGATTTTGTTTCAGCATAAGAGTTAAGTGATTGGAAAAGAGAATTCTGATTATTAAAAGTGTTTGGTTTAAAGATACGATCCATTGTTTATCTTCCGCTGAGTTTGAATTTGCAAGAAAAGTCAAAAAGTTTTATAAACCAATTCACCCCTCCCCTCTTGGTTTATTAGATTAGATATTCATTGTATTTACAATTAGCGGTAAATGTTGCAGCATCTCAAGCCGCTGATGATGATACTATGGAGGCCGAGGAGTGACATTTACAGATTATTGGACAATATTTTAATTGCTTTTGTGTGTTTATGTTTCAGTGATTTTATTTCATTGCCTGTGGAACAATTTAATTTTTAAGTAATTTATATTATGCATGTCTTTGAATTGTGTTAATTTTAAATTTTAGTTAAATAATTCTGTTTAGATTGATTTTGGTAGTACAAAGATGATTCTTCAAATAATGCGGATTTGTGTTTTCCTTAGAATAGAAAATATTGCTGGGGACAACAATGTTTAAAATATGGGAATGGGGAACGCATATGCGTGATTTTATTTGAAGAATCATATTTGAAGAAACAAGTGATGTCTAACAGAAATTTAGATTACATTAGAAGTTATTTTGATAATTAGTTTAGTCTAGTTTAGATGTTCTTTTTAGAATTAGGTGAATAAATGTTAAAGCATGTTATGCTAATTTTCAGATTTGGAATTGCCAATGCAGTGGTAAAGAGGATTAAATGATTTTGTTTTGGAAATATGTATGAGATAAGTAGAGTATAGAATTGCATATGACATGATTAGAATTATGTTAGTTTTGTGATTGAAGTACATTATGAAAAAGAATAGGATACTTGATAGGAAATTAAAAGAATCTAGCTTGATACCATAGCTTGTGAGGATTGAGCCTATACAGAAAATTTTATTTTTTTTAGAGTGACCTCACTGCGAATAATACTCTATAACTTATTTTTTTTCTTTACAATACTTGCATAGTTGATATGATAAAGGCATTTTCTTCTTTTAAGCTAGAGCCAAATGACCTTACCTTAACAATTTCCATTGCTAAACCTTTTTGAGCCTAAGCCTTTTCTTTTCATTCACCTATGTTTAAAACCATATTCCTTAACTACCTTATTTGAGATTGGAAGAAGAAACAATGAGCATCAAGTCTATTAAATACATAGCAAAAATGTTTATGAGAAAGTCAAGAAGAGATAAAGAGGAAAGACAAAGTTACCCAAGAAGACAATTTTATGTCTGGTGGTTGAATGATAACAGAACAGATCTGGAAAAATCCAAATCTAGTGAATGGTTCAGCTGGGAAAGAACAAGTCTGAAATACTAGCTGGTGGATCTAAAAGTAATAGGCATAGATGTTGATATGAGAATAAGATGGGAGTATGATCAAATAGATTTGAAGAGTTCTACTGGAATTCAATCTCAAATTCAGCCACTATCCAAAATACTCCTACCCTTAAGCCAGGCCAAATTACAACCTTATAAAGACCTTTTGATCAAACTATGCATGTATTCATGTTTCTTATTTTCAGGAACTTGAGAATATAATCAAGCCTATGGTAGTATTATGACTTTGGAGTAATTGAGAGAGTACATTTACCCAAAACACTTGAGTGATGAGTGAATTATATTTCCTGGTGAGGGGTATTCAAGTTAGATTCTATGTTGATAGACTTGAAAAGTATTCTTGAAATTTTCATATGGAATTCAATTGCATTTAACAGAGTAGTTCTGAGATTGTGTATGTGATGATATACTTGATTGTTAAATATAGTTTCCATTGTAATAATGTTTGATTTTATTGTTGAGGACAGCAATATCTAAATCTGGGAATTATTTGATATGCTGCTAGCATATGTAGTTTTTAGGGTAAATTCATTAAGAAACTAAGCATAAAATGTCAAATAAATGCTAGAATAAGTACATAGTTCATCATTATTGTGTTATCATTGATTTTATGCAATTTTGATGTTAGGAGCCAAGAAAAGAAAGAAAAGAAGCAAAATAAAGAGCTAAGGATTTCTGGAATCTCGCGCCAATCACGTCATGGCCACGCTATTTGCGTGAAAGTTACTAGAGGTTCACGCGAGTCGCGCCAAGACCACGCGGATCGCGCCACACTTACTGGAAGCTGACGCCAGTCGCGCTAGAGCTCGCGCCAGTCGCGTGAACGACACGTTTATAAAAGCTATTGGGGGTTTTGAAGACCTAGATATAAATAGGAAAGTAGTAGGATGTTTTGGAGAGAGTGAGATAGGGGAGAGAGGTAGAAACAGAAGAAAAAGAGGATTGAAGGGGATCAAAGAAGAAGGAAGATCAAGAAGGAGGCCAAGATTGAGGGGTTTGATTACTCTTCATTCTTTGTATTCTGTCTCTTGTACCTTCTTATTATTGTATTGAAGTCAAACATAATGATGTCTGGCTAATCCTCTTTGATGTGGGTGAAGCCAAAGCTAATGTGAACTCTTATGTAATTTGAATTGGTATTGATACAGTTTATGATAATTGTTTTGCTCTATCTTATTCTTTAATTACTTTTGCCTCAATGGACTTGATCAATCTGTTAGGGTTCCAAGAGCTAGGATTCACAATAGGGATATTGGGATTTTAGTCTCTGAAAGCGGTAGAGTAACAATCTTTACATCACCTAGGGATAGGGTGTAGAATTGCAGAGTAACAAATATATCAGCTCAAGGCTTAATTTAAGAAGGGATTGCTAAGGAATTAGAATTCTTAATTAGATTAAAGGGTTAAATGACCTAGGAATCAGGGTTTAACTAAATTATGTAAGATATATCCTTTGAATAATTAGAGTAAGCGAATTTAATAACTAATTCAATTACAGAAGGTAGGGATCAGAGGTGATTGTGCTTTAACCACAATTATTCCTCATTACTGCATAATATTCCATTTACATCGCGTTTGAATTTTCTTAAATTTTAATTCAGTTTTGTTATAGTTCTTAAATACAAATCATCATCTTATTCTTTCAATTATATTATTTCTCTTCCAATTTAAAGATTCTAAATTACAATTCAATTTAGTGCTTCAATCCTCGTGGGAACGATAACTTTACTTATCATTTTATTACTTGGAACGATCGGTGCACTTGCCGAATCCGCAACAGTCCACTGGATTAAGGTGTTGACCTATCTTAATCACTCAATTTTGACTCATGAATGACCCTTGCTAAGCCATAGAATACATTTACATCACTACCAAATATGGTGTGCTTCACTTTTGAAATTTTTACTTAAAAAGGCTAAAGTAGAGTTTTGCCAAAAATGAGTATTCTTGCTTTTTACCAAAACTAGTAAATTCTATCCTACATGCCTTGATTATTGTCTAACTTTCTTGATTACTTTGCTAACCTCCCTAATAATACACGTATTCAAAGTAAACCTGACACAAAATCAAATTACATTGTGACTCAATGCACAATGTAATTCTTTCACAGATGAAAATTTAGCTCAGACAATTTCTATTTCTATGTCAAGTTTTACTAAACCAATCACATACATATATATACAAAGCACAAAATTCTATGATTAAAAACATATAACTATTGAAATTAAATTCATACACACATAGATGACACAACATAGAGTTTTCTCTGTTAGTTTGCGTTGTAATTTTTCATGGTGTTACAAATCTAACTTATTTTAATTATTCTACATCATATAATAAGACACTTTAATTAGTCACCAACTAATTAAACTAAAGTTCTATTTTTAAACTAGTTGTATAGTCATTTACGGAAATGTCCTCCACTTTAAACTCTTATGACTTAATTGCCTCTTTTCTAATTCTATGAAATCTAGATCAACATTAATCAACCTTAATTATCCCCACTTAATTTCTAACCTTTGTTACATTAATTACTAATTTTCTTTCAACCTTCTAATTTATATTTCTAGACCAAAATCCAATTATTAACATCTAGGCCATTAATGAGTTGACCATTATTTGACCAAAGAATTTTCTCTGAGTTGTCCTTATTTTTTCTAGAATTTAGCTTAAAAACTTAAGAGCTTAAATATGCTTAGGTATCCTATGGTAACATCTCATTTTCTACCATTTCAATAGTCTAAAAACACTATCCAATGAAACAACAAAGCAATAACATTCTCTACCACACACATGGAAAATTGGGATGTTACACTAACCATTTGTCCATATTAGACTCCTTAGTCATGCATTCAACAAATGATGGAAGAATAAAGTAGACTTTTCCTAATCAAATTCTTCTCACTATAGTTACAACTTCAAAGATGTCTAGGTATGCTTACATTGTGAATTATTTGGCATGCAAGATGTTCCCAACTGACATCAACTATCAAGCCAAGAAGAGGCTTATGTCTGAGACTAGGGAATATTTTTGGATGATCCATACCTCTTCAAGGTATATGGAAGCAATTTGGTTAGACAATGTGTGACTTATGATGATCTACCTTCTATCCTTAATCACTGTCATTCTTTTAAGGTTGGAGGTCATCTATGTCCTTCTTGGACTGCTCATAAGGTACTCTAGTGTGGATTCTTTTGGTTGACCATCCATGCGGATGCTCATGCATTTGTAGCTATTTGTGACATATGTAAACTATTGGGGCATTATCTAGGAAGATAGAAATGCCTTAAAATAACATGCTTGTTGTAGAGATGTTTGATGTGGGGGGGATAGACTTCATGGGTCCATTCCCTAAATCCTTTGATAATGAATACATACTTGTTGTTGTGGATTACATGTCTAAGTGGTATGAGGGATTCCAATAGGTGTAAATTTTGCACCTCTCCAACCTTTGAGTGACTTAATCATCGCACATCAAGCTTGTGACATTAAGCAAGCGTTATTTGAGAGGCAAGCAGTGATTTGTATCCATTTATTTATGCTTTGTCGCATTATTTCTTTTAAATTATTAAGTCAAACTACCTGTTAGAACAACAGCCATGGTTATTTGACTGCAACCCAGACATTCAAAGTCATGCATCGAGTATGTTCGTGGTCATCTGACCACCACCTAAGTAGTTAGCATCAGTGTTGAGTACGAATATAGTTAACCGACCACGACCCATCCATTTCATGTAGGTTTTTCGATGACGACCATAGTGACTCTACTACAACCATGGTGAATTCCTTTTAGTTTTTCAAATTCAACATTTTTGTTCAATTGTTATATCAGTAAACTAGTTTAGTTTTTTATTTTGTTCTTATTCTATTTTGATGCATTGAGGACACTGCATGTATTAAGTGTGGTGAGGGTATCATTGCTCCCCCGACTTTGAGCTCTTTATGATATATGTGTTCTCTTGCATTATTTTGGTTTTATCACTATGTGTGTATTGGGGTAATTGAAGTTTTCTTTAGGAGGGAACATTACGCATAACTGTGAAATGTTTCCCACAACTACCATCAAATATGCGATTTTTGAGTCTTGTTTCTCTTGGTGTGTGTGAATTGATCCTTTGAGTCGTAGTGTTATATTTTCTATTTTGACATGCATATCCTTGGATGAGTTCTGAAATTTATGAAAATATAAGACATTAATAGGCTGTATTTAGCCCTATGGATCTTTTGATAAGTTTTCCCCTAATTGACCATCTTGAGACTGAATGATTATTTCTTTTTGGTCCTTTAAACTATATTGTGTGAACTCTTGATGTGAGGAAAAATGGGGGAACGAATGTATATTGTAGGTTATGCTAGTGAGTAAATACCAACTCATTCTCTCAAGTGAAATTGAAAATAAAAAGGGGTTGACACAAATGTTTTTTTATAATAAAAATACCCCAAAGCGAATAAAAAGAGAAAAGGAAAAAGGGATCAAAGCTTAAGTGAAATGAAAGGTGCAAAAATAGGTAAAAGTTCCCCTATTTTTTGAGTTTTTTCATATGATTGAGTGGAACCCTTCATTAGCCTTTTCCTTTCAGTACCTACCTTATTGTAAATGTTTGGCCCCCTTACAACCTAATATGTCTCACTTATTCTAAATTTTTGGGATTTGTCTGAGTTGAGTTGATTGACCTACAGGTTCTGAACTTGTTTGTTGAATTGTGATCTTGAGTGCAACTTTCTATTTGTATAACACTGAGAGATGTTGAGTAGTGTGAACTTAAAGCTTTTTTTAGACTATTTGCATGTTGATTATAAGCCTAATGGATTCTTGAGTTAATTTTTGATTCCCTAATGTGTAAGTTTTACTTTTGAATAAATGGGGATTTCTGATACATGAGTTCTCACTTGGGAGAATTTGTTTTGATTTAGAACTAGAAAAACTGCTTGAGGACAAGCAATCCTCAAGTGTGGAGAGGCTGATAAACTACTTTTGGAATGATATATTGTGTGAATTTTTGTGCTATTTTCATGCATTTTCTTGGCAGAACTCATATTGCTAGTTTTGTCTTGCAAAAGCATAGCCACTCAATTGAGTGAAAGTTGAAACTTGCTTTTTTATCTAAAGATTTGAAGACTCTATCACATGGTCACAACTGTGGTACATTCAGCACCATCGTGGTAAGTAGTACAACCATGGTAATATGATGACTCGCCTTATGAATAGGGTTAGCCTTTCGACGATGGTCGTGGTGAATTCGCTATTACCGTGGTCCACACCATGATGGCTGTAGCCATTCCACATAGTCCCAGGTCTTCAACGTCACAGTTTCTGACTATGGTCGTGGTGGATTTTAGCACAACCATAGTGCGCCTAATTCGAGTAGTTATCCTTAGGATGATATAAATAGGATGTTGGTGTCTGTAACAAGGTACTTTACACTTTTGACATATTTTTATGAATAAAAGAGTACTTTTAAGGGTTGTCAAGCATGGGCAACACCATGAGGACATATAGCATCGAACCAAAGCCTTAGGTCCTTGATTGTCGGGATTGTTATAACAGCATAACAATTCTATAGATAATTCGTAGCCACTTGATAAGCGGTTACCTAGTAGCATAACAACTTATAGATAATTTGTAATAAGGACATAATAACATTATCATTAAAAATCAAACATATATCAATAGTTTATCAGCCCAATCACCTGACTGCTAAGTGAGTAGTGTTTGTGTTCCTATATTAGGGCTGATGTGTATATTTTAAGGCTATGTCAATTTGTGGACCCCGAATAATACACATAGATGATATGTGACAACCGTCAACTGTCAACTGTCATGTCTTCATCGAAAATGTCACATAAGCACAATCGTTTGAGTTAACGATGGAGAAAACTAACGGTGAAACGAATTTGTCGCACTTTTAACAAATTCACAAACATAATTTTTACTATTTAATTTTCAGGGATTTAATTGTTAGCGTCTAACAAATTCAAAAATAAAAATGAATATGTATCCCATTTATATATTTTAGTAATAATATTTTAAAGTTAAATATTAAAATCAATAATTTTTCTTTTAAAAAAAGATAGGACAAAAGTCAAGAAAAAACTTACAACAAATAGAAAGAGGAGTGCAAATTCCTAAACAATAAAATAAAAGTACAAATGACAACTCCATTGGAGGAGTCTCGCATAGACTACCAATTTTAGCTCACGGAGACCAAACTCCCATGATTTACGAGAAAGCAAGCATTCTTATTTACTTCCTTGTAGATGAGGAAAACTTTTACTTGCCAATCTCGAGATCAAAGATCTGATCTTATGAACCAAACTTCTCTCTAAGACGCTACCATAAAAAGAAGTTCCTGTAATCTAATTCCACCAATTCAAATTAACTCCAACTAGAACTTAATAAGACTTTCAAGAACTTCCCATAACTATGTGCAATCTAGCTAATTCCATGTATCCATTGCATTGGCTACAAACACAGCTGGTTACACCAGAATTACCTTACAAACACCACAAACGTATCAAGTATATTTCAATGAATTGAAATCAATAATTATCTCTAGCTAGATATTCAATATTATATTATATTTTCAACTGGTTTTTTTATTAATATAAGAATACCAGTCTTCTGAAAATTCGATCAGACTAGCTAATGCCCGAGAAAATGGAGAATCAATCCTCTAAATGCTTAGATGTATTTTTCATTCTTGTAATTTAAAGTTTTTTCATTTCCATTCCTACAAATTTTCTTTTTCGTTTTAGTTTTCATAAAATGTGTTTGTTTTGTTTCTCTTCTTTAAATCACTTTAGATCGCACTTTGAACGGTAAAAAATATTTTAAACAGTAAAAAAACTTATTTTGATGCGCTTTAAGAATGAAAAATAAAAAAACACATTTTATAAATACTAAAATAAAAAAAGAAAAGTTTACAAAAACAAAAATGAAAAAAATGTTAAATTACAAAGAAAAAAATGTTAAATCTAATTTAAATAAACCCCAAAATCAGCCTTCGACAAAAACCAGTCAAAGAACCAATCTAAAACCAATTCATAGCGGAAAAAAAAATGCTTAATATAATATATTATTTTTTATTAAAATAAAAAATCAACCTATTTTTATGTATTTTTATAATAAATATAAACTTATTATGGTTAATAAATATTATTGTATATTGTTCAAACTTTGGCATAAACATTATATATGATACATTTCTTTTGATTTAAATACTAAAAGCCTACAAAATAGTTTTTATTGTTACTTTTTAGTTTTTAGTGTGATAAATAAATATATCATATTATGTTTCTTTAATAATATTTTATATATTATTTAATTACAATAATTATTTTATGATATAAATTTAATTAACAACAGTTGAACTATTAAACCTTAAATTACTATAATGATTAATTTAAAAACATCAAAGAATTTATGTTTCCCTTTTTCATTTAAACTAAGCTAAATAAATAAACTTAATTTTTTAATTATATGAATATATTAATTATATAAAAAATATTAAATTATAAAATAAATAAGCATATATAAAATGTTGATTATATGAGCATATTAGTTATATATTAAATAGGTAAACTTATTAGAGAGTAAAGGTAAAGTATATTTTTAGTCCTAAATTTTTTTTAATTTCTGTTTTCAGTTCCTGATTTTTTTATTTCTTTTTTTTTTAGTTTTTAAATCTTTTTTTCATTCTTATTTTTAGTCATTTAAATTTTTTGTTTTTAATTTTAATAATTTTTAAGGGACTAAAAGTAAGCATCAAAAAAATTTAAGGGACTTGAATTTTAAAAGAAAAAATAAAAGACCAAAAATAGATTAAAAAAAGTTTAGAAACTAAAAATAGAAATTTTAAAAAATTTAAGAACTAAAAAATACAAACTATAAATTAATTATACATTATATTAATTGAAAAATATGTAAATAAACTTAATGTTTTCCCTATCAAAAAGTTCACCATAAACTTCACCTCTTACAACTTGAATACTGTCGAAGGAGGTCAATGACATAGTTTCAGCTTTGTAGTGAAACTAGTCACAAACTTCAATTCTTAATATATTTTTTCACAGGTAGTTGATCAACCATGCATGTATTGAAATTGATCATCAACAATAAAAGTAAAAAAAAAACATAATTTATATTATTTTATAAGAACAATAAAAATTTAACAATATAATAATTTTTTTATAAAATTAATTTTATCATCACCAATTTATTTATAATAGTTTCTTTTTTACCTATTAATATTATTAGGAAATAGATGAAAAGGTAATTAATTGTTCCAAAATATAATAGTTTCTTTTTATATAATAGTTGTTCCAAAATAATTGTCATTTTAATTTTTTAATGTAAAATTGATTATTTTTGTCACTTATATCCCTTATATATCAATGATGAATTACAAAATATAAAAATGAATTAATGATGATGTAAGATTAATTTTATAAAATTATTACTGTTTTTCATGTATTTATAACTTTTCTTGGTTTGTGTAAAACAATATTGGGCGGAGGGATTAATTTTCATAAAAGAGCTCAAAAAATTTTCTAATGAGAAATGTTAGTTGTACAATAAGAAATAATACATTTATATAAGATTCTTTTAACTATATTCATACATAAAATTAATTAATTTAGTTAATAACATTAAATTTGTTAATAATTTATACTACTCTTTTAAGATTATCCTTCATTTCTCTTTCCACTTAAATGTTTTTCACCTAATTAGTTAATTTCACTTCTCGTGTTCTCCAATCCTAATAAGAAAGAGTAATTAATTAAGTGTATTATAGGAAACAAATATTTAATGACCAAACAATTAGAAGAGGGTCTTATAAAAATAACAAACAAGAAAATGAAAAAGGTTTTACATATAAGAATGGAGATAGTAAATGGTAATAATGATTTTTTTTTTGTTTCTAATTACGAGAAACATGTGACTACTTTCAAAATGTATTAATTTTTAATTTTTGATATATCCTTAATTTATGATCAAGTCTTAATGAAGTATCACTAATTTCTTATAAGAATGGATTGATGACTACCAAGGCATCCTCTATCATGGATGCATTAATTTATTTAGTTATTAACTGTATAACTCATACTCTTTGAAAGAATTATTCCTTGACTTATGAATAGTATTATTACATCTAATTACCACTTAAATTAATTAATCCTATGAATATCTTTAGAATAAAATTTAAATTTATTACAATACTAATACTAATTAAAACGAACTAATTTAGTTATTTTATTAGTCTTTATAAATTATGTATTTGTTTGTTACACATTGAAAAAAGGATAATAATTCATATAACAGTTTGTACAATAACTTTCTTTTTTCTATTTCTCTTGCACATCATTTTTTACATGTCATAATGATCAAGAAACACATACAAAAATTAATATTACATAAATTATTAGATGATCTTGACCAACTTAAAGAAAAGGTGGTCTTGACCAATATTTATGTATAATCAAGTATTTTTATTTTTTTAAAAATTAAAAAACTTAAATACATTCTTTCACATTGATATTTGTGGAGACCATTCAAATCATTTCTTGTGTATTACATTTCTTTAATTTCTAATTTAGTTCTCATAAAAGTAAACTATTTATTTTCCAAATTTTCCACTAATATAATGAATCGCCGCCCCAATATTAGTCGTTCTCCTATGCTAAAGAGTAGTGGAGAAGATGTTCAATCCATTTGTTTTTTTCCACTGCCAAGAGTGGAGGAGAAGACATTCATTGATTCATTTCATTTTGTTTCTCTGCTCTCCCTTGACGGCTCAATCTGAACCATCCCATGCTTTCCCACTTCAGAATCTCTCCCCTGTCTCCCTCACTCTGTTTTCCTTCCATTTTCCTTTCCCCTTCCAAAACCGCGACTCCGCATCCGTTTCTCCTTATTTTTTTACCCTCTTTCGCATGTCCATCACCCACATAGTTATGGACTCATCACCAGACCAAACCCGCAAGAGGAATCAGAATCACACGCTGGCGCAGAAATCACTTTTCCTCTATTTTTCTTTCCTCCTCGTCCTCCTCTTCTTTTCCTCCTCGCACCACTCTTTTTACTCCCACACCTCCCTCCAACCCTCTGCTTTCGCCACTCCATACTCCACCACCACCAAATTGCCAGTGTCCCTCCACGTGCACGATCGTATTCTCTTCCCTGATCACGTGCTTCTCACGCTCTCCAACCCACAAGTTTTCCCTCCTCACAAACTCCACTGCCTCTACTACAACCTCATCAACAATTCAGCTTTGTCGAACCCGGTTTTTGACGTTCTCGTCCGCCCGGTTCTCTCCACGGACCGGTACGACGAATTCCGGTCCATCGCGAGGTGTCCGCTTCCCGGCAGCAACTTCTCCGCCGTCGAATTGAGCTGGCGCGACGGAGACGATGATCACCAGCCTTTCCGGTTCCCGGTTAAACCAACCGCGCAGCATAGCTTCGACATGCTAGCGTACGAGGTAGCCTTAGACAACGACACAGCAGTTATCTTTGTTAAAGGACTAAACCTCCGACCACACAAAATTTCCAACGCGAGCCTATTCCGATGTCACTTCGGACATCAAAACGGTGCGTTTTGGTTCACAACAAAAGCCGTTGCGGCGGCGCAGGAAGTCGTGCGGTGCGAGCTGCCGCGGAGTATTCAGAACAAACCACACAAGGCTCGCGGAATAAGCGCTACTGTGAGTCACGTGCGGCACGAGGCTATGATCCCTTCGGTGGCGAAAATTGGCGGGTACAGAGAAGAAATAAACAGAGGTAACAAGCAGGAGAACAAGTTAGAACTTTGCGCCTGTACCATGGTGTGGAACCAGGCACGTGCGATGAAAGAGTGGGTTATGTACCACGCGTGGCTCGGCGTGGAGAAATGGTTTATATACGATAACAACAGCGACGATGAAATTGATGACGTGGTTCGCGAGCTTGAGGTAAAAGGTTACAATATTAATAGAGTTGTGTGGCCTTGGATTAAGAGCCAAGAAGCAGGGTTTTCGCATTGTAGCTTGAGGGCTAAGGAGGAATGTAAGTGGGTTGGGTTCTTTGACGTGGACGAGTTTTTCTACTTCAACGAAATGAAGCGAAATGCTTTGAAATCAATTGTTGGAAATTTATCGAATTCGATTGCGGAAATAAGGACAGGGTGTCTTAATTTCGGACCTTCGGGATTGAGGACTCACCCTAGAAATGGAGTGAGCGTAGGGTACACGTGCCGGCTTCGGACGCCGGAGAGGCACAAGGCCATTATACGGCCTGATTTGCTTCATGTTAGTCTTTTGAATGTGGTGCACCATTTTGAATTCAAGGAGGGTTTTGGATCGCTTAACATGCCTCAATCTGTTGCGGTTATAAACCACTATAAGTACCAAATTTGGGAAATTTTTAAGGCCAAGTTTTTCAGAAGGGTTGCTACGTATGTGGTGGATTGGAAGGAGGATGCGAACATAGGATCAAAGGACAGAGCGCCTGGGCTGGGAACAGAAGCAATTGAACCGCGTGATTGGAGATTTAGATTTTGTGAGGTTTGGGACACTCGCCTCAGGGATTTTCTTCTTTCTAGTTTTGCTGATCACCAAACGGGCTTGTTGCCCTGGGAAAGGTCTTCTGAATAAATACTCTTTTCTTATTTATTTATTTATTAAATTATAGTTTTTAATTGTTTCATTCTATCTCTATTTCTCTATAAGTTTTGGTTCCTGTCCTTACAAATTATTCATTTTAGTATCAAATATACACTTTTAAATTTGTTTTAGTCCCTATATATATTTAATCTAATTTAATTCTTATCATTTTAAATGGTAGGGACTGAAACGAATTAAAGAATAAATATCGAGACTAAAAAAACCAGTATCTTCGTATATATAGGAACTAAAACATAAAGGATGGAGAGATTCGGAGATTATATTCATAATTAAATATTAATTATTATTACAGGAGTTTCTTTCAAGTGATCATGACACTTTGAATATAAGACGAGGATAAGTGGATAACCACTAGTGTAAGCTCTATTTTTCGGTAGCCGGAGGTCCAAAGAAAAGAGAATGAATATGAAAATTGTAATGAATGACGTCAGAAAAAGAAAAGAGAATGTAAATATACCATTTATAGGATGATTAATTTCGTGTATTACCATGATAAATTCTATATTATATGATACGCACTCAGTGATCAGCGTGCTTGTATCTACGGAATTCGTGTAAAGCACACATGGATTTTTTTTTCCAGTGTTTTTGGGGATGCCACTCTTTAATTAACTCAATTTTTTAAAAATGAATTTATAGATTTTCTTCTTCTGAATAATGAATTTATAGATTTGAAACACGTTCACCGAGCTTATTAAGTTGTATAATTTGTAGATATTTTTTGGGTTAAGATATAATTTGTAGATATTTTTTTGGTGAAGATATAATTTGTAGATATGAAACACCCAAACGGAGCTTATGTATTTATGGTATATGTTGCACGCTCGTAAAACTTGTATAGCTGAACCTTTATATTTATAGCAACAGAAATATTTTGATGCATACTATTATAATATTTACTATTAATAAGTAGGTTAAGTACTAACCTGGAATTATTTTGATTGTAATAATAAATTATAAATACAAATCGAACAATAACTGTCGGAAATAAAGAAATGAATCACACATAGGATAATTTGGCAACTTGTACTTAAACGCAATTGGGAGTTCATGGATTTCTTAATTTCTTCAATTCAAAAAGTAAATATTTCCTTCGTGCTATTATAATAAAGTCATAGATTATTTTATACATATAAAAAACTAATAAATAAATAAAAGTTAATAATAATTTTATAAAATTAACTTTATTATATTAATTTATTTTTAGTTTTTTTTGTTTATTATATTATTAATATTATTATTGATATAAATAAAAAAGTAATTCTTGTTATATTAAAAAATAAAATAACAAATATTTAAAATATATTTTTATACAATAATTATTATAAGACGAAAAAAGTATTAAACTATCATCACAAGACATAGGATATCTCGCATGTGTTTTAAGTTTCAAATTCAATCATGTGGTGTCAGAGGATGTTTGACAAAAATATGCTCAAAAGGAATATACGACTTATTTTCACCACATTCATGTCACTGAGTTTGAAAATAGAAGACTAGGTGTGTATCCTACATAATGAGGTGGATGTGGTAGTACTTTAAAATAAGGACAAAGTAAAATTTGACATATTTAATAGAGTTGATTTGATCCTTCGGAAACAAAAAGACAATAAGTACTACCATAATTTGCAGTAGCAATCAAGTACGTACAACACCAACAATTAATCTACTTTTTGGATGCTACTGACCAATAAGCTTATGATGTTTTATGGGTAAAACTTTCAATTCTACTTACTACGTTGTACTCACGAATTAAAAGTCTCAAGTAATTAAAAATATAATATGAACATAACATACAATTGATTCAAAACAAAACATATAATATCCCATTAGAAATTGAAAATAAAAGTTAAAAAATATATTTCAGAGGTTTATCAGAAACAAAGACATTTTTCTTTTTCAACTTTCTCCCTCTTCTTTTCCTCATAAATTCCATCCGCCATCATACGAAACAATCGCTATAGATGTTTGTCATTTGAATCTCAGTTAAGAGTTGCATACAAATATGCTTGTTCTTCTTCTTCTGTACTTCAGATAAAATGTTTTAGTGAACTCATGGAGAAGATCCACATGGCCCTGCAAACATTCAAGAGGCTGGAGAAAATGCAACATATGTGATCAATGAGTGTCAAATATAAAGAACCACATGACTTAAAAGTTTTTGAAAAATTAAAAAAGAAAAGAAAAAAAGCAAATTTGCTAACTTAGGCAGGGTTAAAAGGCATTGACCTCTCTTCTATATATATCGAATCTATCGAGAAATGACCTATAAGCATCACCATTATTGCCTTGAATCCTTGCCTGCTTAAAATTAATCACTTAGATTTCAAAAATTAAATTGTCCTGTACTGGCGATACCACTACCAACAATTTAATAAGTATACACTTAAATCAACCAATAATCAAATGGATCATGCAACTACGAATAGGGATGTGTTGGAAATCATACACAAATGAATTAAACTTAACAATGTTTTACCTTCTGCCAACCGTACAACTAAAGATGCAATTGCTTCATTAGAGCCATCAAAATGCCCAACCCAAAATTGACCTGCATGGGCCAAACGAAAAATAAACCCACGTTAAAAAGCCTATAGGGTCAAAAGCCCACAAAGACTTGTGAACTGAGACCAACCCATGGGCTTTAAGTTTCAATGTTATGACATACTTTTTTAATACTTAGGTCATTGTGAGATGAGAATAAACTCAATCAAGGTCAACCAAAAATAGTCCAATTGAGGTTGCCAAAAATGGTTATAGTTACCAAACATCTTTAGCTGAGCTTAGTTGAAAAACCCTAGTCAAGGTAGACCAAAATTAATCCTAGTTGATGTCTAATGAAACTATGCCAAGATCGACTGAAAATAACCCTAACAAAGTTGACCAAAAACAACCTAGTCGAGGTTGGCAAAATTAACCCTAATTATGGTTGGCCAAAAATAACCATAGTTAAGGTGGGGCAAAAAACCCTAATTGAGTCAATCTAAAACAACCATGGTGGAGGTTGAACAAAAATAACTCTAACCAAGATCAGTCAAAATTAATCTAGCTGACATTAGCCAAAAATAGTCATAGTCAAGGTTGATCGAAAATAATCCTAACTGAGGTCAACTAAATATAGCCATGACTGAGGTCTCCAAAAAACCCCTAGATGAGTTTAGCCAAAATTAATAATAACTAAGGTTGGCTGAAAATAACCCTAGTAGAGGTCGTCCGAAAACAGTCTTGATCGAGGTTGGTCAAAAACAACCCTTATTAATGTCACTCAAAAATAGTCTTAAGCGAAGTCAATTGAAATCAACCATGATTGAGGTTGGCAAGAAACAACCCCAAACATGGTCAGTGGAAAACAACCTCAACTAAGGTTGGCTAAAACTAAATTTCATCGTGGTTGACAAAAAACAATCTCAAACAAGGTTTGTCAAATTAAAAATATGTGTTTTGGACAATTGAAAAAATCATTGTTAAAATAGCATGACATGTGAGCTAGTCTTGACCCTAGCCCCATATAATTAATATTTTTTTTTTATATAATTAAATTTAAGTTTGTGTTTTATAAAACTTAAATGTTTATTTTATATAATTAAAATTTATAGTAAATTAATTTTTAAATATATAAATTAGTAATATTTATCTCTTTTTTAAGCAAAAGAGTTTTGTGCCATAGCAACACATCCATAGATATATTAAAACAAAAGAGATATAAAACAAAATAAACATAGGAACTGGGACCAAAACCCAGTGTTATAAAAATCGGTTCGGTCATTGACCAGATCGAGGTAGTGGGTCAGTGGGTCAGTGGTCCAACTGGTTGGTCAGTAGTTGGCCCGGTCTATATTAAAAATTTTACAATTCTATTATACATATAAATATATATCTAATATTATTTAATTAAAAGTATAATAAAAAATTTAAAATAAAAATTGAAATATTAAAGTTGATAACACAAGTAAAGTATATTAATAAAAAAAATGTGTAAATAATAACTACTTAAATTAAAATACAAGTTCAATTTTTAATAAAAAAAAAACCAAAAGGAACATAGTAAGCAATAAAGGGAGTGCAGAGAGTAAATAGAATCTGGCCCAAATAAAAAACTCTAATCCCAATCTATATATAGCAATCTCTCTCCTCCCTAGCCCTCACGCCGCTCTCTTCTCTTCCGCAGCCTCCCAGCTGCAATTTCCCCATGTTTTATTATTCGTAAAAAAAAATAATCTTGGCTTTTCTTTTGGTCCATGGCACACACTTACTTTCGGCTTTTTGGATTTGGGCTGCCGTAGCCTCACGCGGCGTCAAGTTTCAGTGCTTCGTTTTGATGCTCTGGTTGCTTTTCGGATTTGCTTTTGGTTGCTTTTCCACCAGGCATTTCGTTTTGTAGCCTCACGCGGCGTTAAGTTTCAGTGCTTTTCGGATTTGGGCTGTCGTAGCTTCACGCGGCGTCAAATTAGAAATAAACACGCCTCTTCACGTCTCTTCTCTTCTCTTCTCTTCCGCTGTGAAAGCCGCCGTGAACGACAAAACCCGATCCGGGTCGCCGGGTTCTTCTAAAACCGGCCGGTTCTTGCCGGCCTAACCGGGCCACTTACATGACCGGTTTCATACTCTCCCGACCCGGAGCTACTAGCGGTTCCCGGTCTAACCGGTTCGACCGGCCGATCCGAACCGGTTTTAATAACACTGAGCGGGTTGTGCCAGGAGGGTCTCTTAATGCCTTCCTTTTTCTTCTCATCGGACGGAGTTATTTCACAAAGACTTCGGAGCTCGTATGAGAGTTGGTTTAACTGCCCTGACAATGGCGGAATATTTTCGATTCCGAGTAACTCCTCAACCAGGAGTTCCGCTGAAGAAGCAGGTGCCGCGGTAGCCAAACCCACGTGAAAACTAATATTCTTAGAATCGGACCAGTCATCAAACAGGGAAAAACACTGGTTAATGGTTCAATCAGGTACAATCGGTTTAATAAAAGATTTTTTTAATTTAATATAATATCTTATCAATATTGAACAAAAAATAACATAATATGCATAAATTGATAATAATAAAAAGTAAACTTCACTTAAAATGTCATTATACTATTTCTTTTTTCAATAAAACCAAAATAAATTCTTTTTGAAAGTTTTTTATTAAAAAAAATAGTTTTAAGCAAAACCAATGAAATTACCGGATTTACTAATTTTTGGTCGATTCAACAATTTTAAGCTGATTTAAGTAAAAATATTGGATCATATATGTGACTGGTTCCCAATCAAACTAATGGAATAAGCTAATCAAGTTGGGTTTTCAAAACAATGGTGAAAACATGAGCAAGGAAATCTAAACCTATATGAAGGAAAGAAAAATAATTTTGTAATATTTTATCTTAACATTGCATCGCATAGATATCTATATTTATATAGATAAAATTAATAACAAATAATTTTTTAATAAATGAGTTATATTATAATTAATATTAAATATATGTAATAAATAAATATTTATGAACATATAAATTAAATTTGCTAACATAGCCATAATAAGACAACATTGGCCTCTCTTCTATATGAATCTAGACGGAGGCTAGGGTACGAAAGCGAAAGTCATGCATAACTTACGAAAGTGAATGTGGACAGACGTGTACCATTGGATCAAAATTTTAAGATTTGTTGAGTAACCTGAAATCGGTACAACATTACACTTCGATTTTGCAGTCATAGCATATATTTAATTTGACACTTCAATGTCTCATCCCAATTAATATACTCTGCTAGCAACAGGGCCGTAATCAGTATTCGGATTTGGCCTTATTAAGAGTAATAATTGCAAAAGCATAACATTTTTACTCAAATTGATAATACATTAATTAATTTCTTAATTATTATTTTAAGATTGTTAACAAAACTGTATGTCGTATGTTTTATAGAATATTTTTTTAAAAAAAGTATTATT
>CM023958.1:16052258-16101110 GCA_013407115.1 Glycine latifolia | reverse complement strand
TATTTAAAATCAATCAACCACGAGAGAGGGTAAAGAGAGGCGTTACACACAACAACAAGGGAATCTGATTATAGGTGAGTATAATATGTAATGATCTCCTTGGCTTAAATCTTATGCTTAGTACCCAAAGGTCAGCAGTAAGAGCATGGCTCGGTCGCAGGTTCGCATCGAAAGCTTTTATTACTCTACGCTGGTGTCTTTGATTAAAGCCTCACATGAAGCTTATCTTGGAGATTTGATGAAAGACCCATTGATATTTATTTTGAAGCAGGAGGGGCCGACTTAGTCTGAGCAATATTAACCTCCACTTTCTTATTACCCGATCCCTAAAAACAACCCCTTTGAAACTCGCAAGAAGTGAAAAGGGTGGGCACCAAGACCTGGTGCTGGAGGTTCTGTGACAGTTAGGGAGTCTTGTTGAATACTAAATCATTCATGTCTTTCTAGAGAAGGTTTACACTGATGCCAAAGAAAGTTGGTCAATCCCTAATCGAGGCAAATAGAGGATGACCATGAAGGTTGAAGCTGAGCCAATTGGTTAAACCCAAGTTGAAAAACTTCACCCAACTGTTTTGGTCAACATAATGAGACCAGAAGTCCCTATCCTCCTCATAATCAAGAAGGACGTCAATAACAGTTTCAAAGGATAGGTTACATCTTGGGATATGAATTTACTAACAGATAATCTTGAATGCAAGTAAAAGATAGAACCAAAGTTATCAAAGAAAGCATGACCCTAACCGCGACCTATTGGTAGAACAACACTATAAAGTTCTTAAACCAAAGAGCAAAGAGGAAGCTCTCAAATAAAGAAACACTCAATTTGATTGATCTTAATATATTCTGCCTTTGAAGCTTACATGAGGTTCCTATTTATACACTATGCTAGGCAGCTCATAAAGTACAAATAGTGAACTTCCAATAGGCATTAATTTCCCACTAACTATTATAATGGCTTAGGAAGCTCAAAAACTCTAAAAATCGATCTAGGAAAGATGAAAAGACATAGGAACTTATTCCTTCAAAATAAAGTACGAAAATTACATAAGAAAAACAAGAAATTTGGGCTTTATTAAGTATTTAGCCCAAAAGCTAAGTAGTCCACCCAAATAAACTCTAGACCACATATGCATATTGAGTATTCCGTGTTGAACTATTTTTGTTCCCCAAATTATTGTCTTCAAGTTTGCTGAATTAGCCTTCAAATTGTAGACATGAGACAGATTTTGGATTGAGCTTTGATTTAGCTAAACATTCTTTAGAATGGACCTCCATGATTAAACTTTGAAAAGTCTTTTTACTTCTTTTAGCTTATGCTTTTGTCAATGAGCCTTCCTTTCATTGCAAAGGATATTTGAAATAACTGGACTTTGACAGGTTCATATAATCTTGGACTAGTGTCTAAGTTTGTCATACCTCTGAATTTTCTAAGATCATTGGTAGATATAAGTCCATGGATAAGCTTCCAAAGAAACACTACTCTTATGTTCTAAGGCTCTTTCCATTTCCAGGCTAAAGAAAAGAGCTTTTGATTATGGTTAGGATAAACAAGAGTAGAGTCATAGAGGTATATGTAAACTTCCTTTATAAAGAAAAGACAATTGTTTGAGGTTTTCTAGATAGGGTCATTCTCAGATCCCTCTTTCGGAGTAGGGATATGAGCGATGATAGAACATAACTTGTATTTATCCCAATGCCAACCTTCATGGGATATGTAAGCTGAGACAGTGTAATTGGCCTCAAGTGAAAAAATGACATTAGTGATCAAGCTCTAGAGAGAGTTTAACCCAAGGATCCAAGAATTTAATCAGAATCGAGTCGAATAATAACCATTATTGATAGACCATGCAAGATTAGCAGTGATATGCTCCCAATTCTAGGCCGACCCTTTCTATATGTGGAATGATTTAGATATACTTTTAACAGTGGGAACACTGGCTACACCTCATTTGTATTTATTCCTCAAAATTCTAACCCATAAAGCATTTTGATTATGAATCAAGGTACATCCAAGCTTAAGAAAATAGGCTTGGTTGAGCACTTTGATGTTTTTGAACCCAAGACCCCGTGCTTCTTAGGTTGACAAATACAACAACCTAGTTTGGATGCTATGCTAATGACCAATAAGCTTATGATGTTTTAAGGGTAAAACTTTAAAAAATACATACTACTTTGCACCAACAAATTTAAAGTCCCAAGTAATTAAAAATGTTATATGAACTTAGACATTTACTTGGGTTAAATGTACTTTTGATGTTGATATGAACTTAACATTCAATTGGTTAAAAGAAAACATATAATATCCCATTAGAAATAGAAATAAAAGCTAAAATAGAACTATAGTCGTTTTTATTTTCCAGCTTTCCCCCTCTTCTTTTTCTCATAAATTTCATCCGCCATCAAATGAAACAATTCCTACATATGTTTGTCATCTAAATCTTAGCTCAGAGTTATCCTTGATCTTCTCCTTTTGTACTTTCAATAAAAAGTTTAGGGAACTCACAGGGAAGTTCCACACGGCCTTGCATACATTTAGCAACATGGAGAAGTCCAACATATATGATAAATGAGTGGTCTATATTACAATGTTGTTAAAATCGGACCGGACTGTCTGGTTGAACCGAAAAATCTGTGAACCCGCTTGGTCGCCGGTCCAGAACATCCACAAACCCGGCTAATATCGGAAGCGGTAAAAAACTGTTAAAATCGATTAAAAACTGGGAAAACCGGTGGCAATCGGCTAATCTACGGTTCGACCATGTAAGATTTGAGATCGCACCATTCTACTTCTATCATTTGTCGCGCTTCCAAAGCTTTGTTGCGGAAACAGATCCAACGACAATATTGCTGCACAAACTTTGTTGCGTTGGTTGCGCCCCTCCCCGCCAGAACCACCATACTAGTGCTTTTTTGTGTTTGGCTGCAACAAATATGGCTGCAAAGTGCTTAATCTCCTTTGTTTGTTCATATCTCTGGTTAAGACCTTTTTTCTCCTCTTTGGTTAGACGTGTCTGGATATTTAGATGTACTACTAGTCAGTGTTGATCTGTAGGAGTATTTTCTTAATCTAATCAATTGAATTTGGGAGTCATGACACGGATTGCAGACTCCATTACCAATTTTATATAATATTTTATTATTTTTTTAGTTTTATGTGTTAGTTCATTATTGCTATAACCGGTGGTTTTTTCTTTGAAATTAGCAATTTTACTTTTTATATACTAGTTATTATTCTTTTTTGTATTAAGTAATTCTTTTTTTAGTTTTGTGTGTTGGTTTCTCATTTTATATAATTAACCCGTTTTAATTAGCTACATACACATATTTTTTAATGGTATAATATTAATATATTATCTTATATATAATATTAAAAAAATTTAAGAATTTAATCATGGTTAAACGTTTCAACCTTGATTCATAATCTCTACCTATTTCAAACATTATTTTAGTATTATGAAGTTATGTTATTATGTATTTAAAATTATTTTATATATTATTATTTTATTGATACTAGTTCGACCACAATTTAATTATGATTGAATTATTAAACCTTAAACCACTACTTAGGTTTGATGAACAATCCAATTTTAAAAGATCTAAAGAATCAAATGACTTATAAGAAAAAGTTTAAATCAAGAAAATAAAAAAATTGCTAACATAGGCATGTTATAAAGCATTGACCTCTCGTATCTAATATGTCTAGAAATGACCTATAAATACCACAGTTATCTCCTTTAATCCATGTCCGCTTGAAAATAATCAGTTAGACTAAGAAAATTAAATCATAGTGATAAACTGGCAATATCACTATAAACAAATGAATTAAATTTAACAATGTTTTACCTTTATGTTGTCCATAAAATTTATGTCTTTTGCAAGTTCAACGGGCTCATTCTGTGGTGGTTGTTCATTCTCCAATGGAAGAGAGTGATTTCATATTTCTTTAGCTAAAGATATTGAATCCCACAAGTAAATCGTTATATCTTTGAATAGAATTTTTGCAACATTCGCCATATCAATTCTACAAATGACCAAAAGATAAGACACATGAATTAAATTTTGCTAACTAAATCAAGACTCTTTTTCCAATAAAACACAAATGAATCTTAGGTTGCGAATCTTAAATTCCTACGCTTTGATCTGCATATTTTAAAAACCATTCTCCAGAATCTAACATTCCCAAAAATACATTTTTTAATTGAGTTTCCCAAAAAACATTCTAAAGTTAATAAAGTTTTACTTTGATAAATATAAATAAAGGTTTCCAAATTACTCTTATTAGATCATTTAATTTGGTAAACATTATAATTTTTGGTAAAAATATTATGTTAATATTTGATTTTCAAAAATCTTATATAAATATTCCTAGGAATATTATGACAAACCAAATAATTTAATCATTCATAGGAATCATGATTCCAGGATTTATGATGTCTAGCAATCATGATTTTTCAAGAACACAGATACTTTCCTTGTAACACACACCCCCTAAAAGGAAACAACAGCAACAACCGGATTAAACTAACAAAATCACTCATTAGAAGAGGAAAAAATAGTGGTGAGAAAAGAACATAAAAATAAAAAAACCCATCAGTTTTAATTGTAAAATTAATAAATGCAAAACAAAGTTTATGAAGTGTTATGACTGAAGTTCCAAAGTGCATAGTCCTGTAACCAGTTTTCTGGGATTGTTGACTTAAATTGTAACATAAATGGTTGAATTTTAAACTGCGAGCCCAACTATAATTGCGGCCATCCGCAACTTAATGATTTCCTTAATTCATTGTAATTACATGGCAACTGCAATTGTGGCCAAATCGGCTGAATTTTTGTGCGTGTGATATCAAGGATGCCACAAAACCACAACTGTAATTTAAAACTATGATTGAATGATAAATATCTAATTAGTGGTAAAAAAGAGGATAAATCTTGTTTTCAACAATTTCTTTCATAGTATGATAATTTAGAATAAGATAATATGAAGAATAAAATAACGACAAGGAATTGAATTAGTTTTGAACTAGTCCAAGGTCGTCACCATGTTCCTGGTGATCTTGTTGTGTGTGGTAGTCTTTCATGGAGAGAAATTAAGATGTCGCTATATATGAGAGATTAGGTACCTTTTGAGCTAATATAGCTATTTATGGTATCTTTGGTCTTATTCTTAATGAGAAGTGAATTATCTCTGTGTTTGGATTGAAAAATAAAGAGATCATATTTAAAATAAGATGATTATCCTTAGAATTTTCCCCTCGTAGTAATTGGGCCTATGTGCGGAGTGGGTTGGCCTAATGGGTAATTTAGGACTGACATCAAGATTCGGAACAAGATTCATTGTAGAAACATTAAGGGTAAAACTTTATACACCAGTATAAAGACTTATACACCCAGAATTTTTTTTAAAATGCCAATAATACCCTCTGTTGTTTATAACAGAAGCTGAGCATTTTTTTTGATTTCCATGAACGACTTCAAGCTTTGGTTGAGTGCATTGTGAGTGGAAGGTGTTGGTTGTGGTCGTTTTAGCTGGTGGTGTGTGCCGTTGCCGCTGTTGGGTTGGTCGGAGTCGCAGACGGCGGTGGAGCAGCTATCGGTGAAGGTAAGTTGCATTTTTGGCATTTACGGATTGGATAATCCGTATCGGATCTACGGATTAGTAAATCCGCACATATATTCAGCCTTGTCTGATCCATATGGTCCATACGGATTGACTGATTCGTATGGTCCATACGGATTGACTGATCCGTATGGTCCATACGGATTGATTAATCCGTATGGAACATACGGATCAGTCAATCCGTATGGATAAAAAATTGGATTTAATTATTAAAATTTGATTTTAATTATTAAAAATTGTGTTCTTAATGATTATTATTTGTTTGTGTTGTGATTTATGTAAGGTTGTTGTCATTTGTGAAGATGAACAACGATGAGTGGATATATGATGCTATAATGTCTCAAGAAATTGATATGAATGAAGATATCGGAGATGAACCGAGTGCATTTGAAAAAGCTGATGATTCAGTCGATTGTTCTGCAGCGTTCAATACTTGTGAGGTATGTATATTATTTATAAATTCGTTAGCGTTTATTAGTCAGTGATTTATGGAACTTAGTAGTCATTATTATTGATTTGTGTAGGTGTTCGCTTCTCGTGATGAACTATTAAAATGGGCCAGAAGTGTTGCGTATCAGAATGGTTTTGTAGCCGTGATAATGAGGTCGGACATGCATACTGGAAAGAAGGGAAGAACTTCATTTGTTTTAATTGGTTGTGAGAGAAGTGGAAAGTATAGAGCGTTCAAAAAAAACATGGTGCCCACAGTGACTAGCACGAGAAAATGCAATTGTCCGTTTAGATTGAAAGCGAAACCAGTACCGGAAGGTGAAGGGTGGATGGTGAAATTATTATGTGGCACTCATAATCATGGTTTGGCAAACTCATTATGTGGACACCCGTATGCTGGTCGACTGACAGAGGAAGAGAAGGTTGTAGTGCATGATATGACACGATCGATGGTGAAGCCTAAGAATATTCTCCTTACTTTGAAAGAGCATAATTCGAATAATTGTACATCCTTGAAGCAAGTAATGAATGCACGATATACATATCGTACGCGTATCCGAGAAGGTAATACTGAATTGCAACAGTTGATGAAGCTTCTAGAACGAGACATGTACATTCATTGGCATAGAGTGAAGGGTGAAAATGTCATTCGTGACCTGTTTTGGACCCATCCAAATGCAGTGAAGTTGACAAATGCATATAATGTTGTTTTCATGGTAGACAGCACATACAAAACAAACAGGTACAGACTTCCGTTATTGGACATTGTTGGTGTCACTCCTACTGGGATGACCTTCTCAGCTGCGTTTGCTTTATTAGAAGCTGAACGTGTAGACAATGTTGTTTGGGCCCTAGAACGTTTTAGAGGCATGTTTATTAAAACTGAATTTTTCCCAAAAGTGATTGTCACTGATAGAGATTTAGCATTGATGAGTGCAATTATAACTGTGTTCCCTATGTCTACCAATTTACTTTGTCGGTTCCATATTGAAAAAAATGTGAAGGCAAAATGTAAAACTTTTATCTGACAGAGTAACGCATGGGACTATGTGATGGAAGCCTGGGGAAGTCTTGTGGACTGTGGTAATGAGAATGAATTTGGTGATTGTATGGCAAAGTTTGACATTGCGTGTTCTCCATGACCTGCGTTTGTTGATTACGTGAAAACCACATGGCTTAATCCACACAAAGAAAAATTTGTTACGGCGTGGACCAAACAATTTATGCATCTGGGTAACACAACAACTAACAGGTTAGCAAATCTTTAAGTTTTGTAAAGTTATGCTTTTATATTGTGGTTGTAGGGGATAGTTTGTGACTGATACCATTGGAATGTAGGGTCGAGTCAGCACATTCGACATTGAAGAGGCTGTTGCATAATAGCCTAGGTGACCTCTGTAGTGTATGGGATGCAATGCACAACATGCTGACCTTACAACATACTGAGATTAGGGCATCATTGGAGAGAAGCACACATGTGGTGGGTCATGTGTTTAAAGTAACACTGTATAAACGACTGATTGGAATGGTATCCAGGTATGCTTTAAACCAATTAGCTGCTGAGTATGAGCGTGTCCATTATGCAGGCAAAAGCAAAAACCGTTGTGGATGTGTCATGAGAACAACGCATGGACTGCCTTGTGCATGTGAGCTAGCTAAGTATGTTATTGGGTCCATACCTATTGATGCTGTTGATTTGTTTTGGCGGAGGCTAAGTTATGAAGATCAAGGTGTAGATGAGGGCCAGGTCGACATAAGTAGAGAGATGGAAGCCATATCTATGCGTTTCAATGCCCTTGATTTTTGTGGGAAGGTTACTTTAAAGACAAAACTTAGACAAATTGCATATCCTGACAAAAATTCAATGTGTCCTACGCCAGAAAAAGTGAAAACAAAAGGTGCGCAAAAGAGACAAGCTTCGCAGAACGCGAGATCAACCAAGCGGGATCCATCTTACTGGGAGTATGTGGACGAATTACATTCGGTGCAAAATAGCTGTTCCACACCAATACATCCTGCAACATCTTCGGCTGATGATAGGCATACAAAGGGCAAGCCTCCGATGGTGGATCAGTTTCATACATTCATGCATGATTTCATTGTAGACATTATTGATGTGAAAGCTGATGGTAACTGTGGATTTCGTGTTATTGCGGCTTTACTAGGTTACGGTGAAGAATCTTGGTCTTTGGTTCGCAATCATTTGCTTAAAGAACTTGCAGAATGGTCTGGTGAATACATAGCCTTGTTTGGTGGCTTTGACAGGTTTGAGCAATTGAAACGGTCCCTACTTGTTGATGGGTTCTCAAAGGTAAATACTATGTTTATGGATGTTTGTATTTATACATTAACGCATGGTTATTATATTTACAGTTAAGTGGTTTTCATGTCAGGTAACAATTGATAAGTGGATGGATATCACCGATCTGGGGTACGTCATTGCATCACGGTATAACCTTGTTCTTGTTTCTCTGTCTCTCAAACAAAGCATGACGTTCTTTCCTTTAAGAAGCCAACCGCCTGCAGATATCAATAATCATCGGGTTATTTGTATTGGACATGTATTTGGAAATCACTTTGTTCAGGTAAAACTTGTTGAACACAGTTTATTGGGCCAAGGCTATGAACACATTTTAACCACAGTTGATGTTGGTTATTGTTTCAGGTTGTATTGAAAGCTGGATGTCCTATTCCGCCACCTGCGTTGTTATGGTCAAGGAATTGTTACAATGTTGCAAATCAATGGATCGTTCCTTATCGATATAGAATAGAAGCTTATAGACAACTTCAGCATATCCGTACTGATTATGTTGACTTAGGACTTTAGTTTAAATTGTATTATTTCAGTTGACATTGTTGAACATCATGAATGTTGATTATTAATCAGTGATTGATGGTTTGTTTAACCATGAATAGCATGTGTTGTTGTTTAAACGTGTTTTGGATGACAATCAATATGTATACCAAACAAATAGCCTAAAGCAATGTCAAAAGTACAATAATGTTGAAGTACATGAACTACAATGTCAGAGTACAATAATGTGCATATAAAACATGGAGTACAAAATCCAACTACAAGAACCAGTACGATAAATATAACAACAACTATAACGTCTGCAAGTGCGTGGCTACTGGTGCCTCTGCCTCGTCCGTCTCTGCCGCCTGTAGACACATCGTTCCTCGGTCACCGAACGCGTTATACGTAACAGCCTCTCCGTGGCGGCATAAGCATCAGTGCCCGGGGTAACCATGCGTAGGTCTATCATCTCCTGTAAGCCTCGGGCTATCCTATCGAAAGTAGCCTGAAGCAATGTCAACATAATAATGGTTACCTTTGTAACACGACATACATTTACAAAAACAAATAGTTGAACAGTGATAGACATACCAACGCATGTGGAGGGTCATCAGGTCTAGCTACATCATCAGCTATAGCTGCATCAGGCACTGGATGATGAGTATCAGCATGCGGAGGGTCCTCTACAATGTGTGGATCGGCGGGACGGTGCCTAACAGGATCACCTATCTCAACGGGTCTCATATATGGATGGGACACCCGGAAATACCAGTCCATGTAGCCAACCACTGTCTGACCAGGCTGACGGGCTACCTCAGTGGTGGATGCCAAGTGATCCCCAAACTCAATCCATGCCTCATCAATGTCATCTGTGGTAGGTGCGTCTGATAACTGGATCTCTGGGATATCCTGAACATAACCGTACTGCCGCAATACCCTGCCTGGAAGGTGTCTAACAACGATCGGTCCGCAGCGAATATGACCAGAGAATAGTGAGAGGATATCGAAGTCTCTATGCGGACGGTGATCTGCATATGGAGCCCAGCGTACATCATCCATGACCAACCTATCCAGTCTCCGACGATAGGTGGTAAGTGGTAATGCCTTCTCAACCCGCCACCGACACGCTCGTGGTAATCTCTCCTCATATGATCCGTATACAGAGACATTTCCAACTGTAGGGAAATGCTCATAAATCCAACACTGCAACATAAATGATACATGGACAACCTATTAGCATGTGTGACAAATGAAATGTAAGGTTCATAATAAGCATGGGCCTGATAAAATGAATTACCTGCAACAACGTCACATAACCGGCCAGGTGCTTGCCGTGATGCAAGGATGCGTAGTTGAGGTTGGCATACATATGAACCAGAGCAGCCACACCCCAAGCGTATCCCCCTGCACGGTCCAGATCACGAAAAGCCTCCAAGAATACCACACTGATATGTGTGGCACTCTTGTTGGCAAATAGAGTGCAGCCAACCAAGTGAAGCAAGTAGGCTCTGGCCGCTACTATCCACTCCTGAGCCGCAACCTTCACAGCGTATAAGTCTCGAAGCCAGGACAAACGAACATATGCCCCATGGCATTGCTCGGTCTCCGCTCCAGCTGCGTCTGCAGATACCTCAAGCAAATCAACGATAATATGTATGGCCTGGCCAACATCAATACTCTCGAACGATAAAAGATCTCCTACTATCGGTAAATGCAAGAGGGATGCCACATCGTCCAATGTGATACTTAACTCCCCCACCGGTAAATGAAAACTGCTTGTCTCTGAGTGCCACCTCTCAACGAACGCCGATAACAATCCCCTATCTCCAGTATCAACACAGGAGCTGATCAAAGGGGCCAAACCCGTCCCAGCAACTATACCCTCAATCTGAGGTGCAGGCCGTCCAAATTTCTGAACTTTTCTCCCATGTGAGGCCAGTTTCAATTCACCCCGTTCCTGCAAACATATCACTCACTGTAAGATGACTACATAATTGGAAAACTTTGTTTCTGAATTACAACTATCAATACCTCTCCTTCCCACACTCGAACAGCTACATGTTGAGCGTACTCTGTTAAGACTGAGGTGTCCTCCGGACCACCTGGAAATGAGTGAACATCACCGCCTCCATCATCCATGGCAACATGGTCCTCAGCAGCAGGCACCTCATGAATATCATCCCCTACATGTGGGTCTGGCACCTGTGGCTGCTCATCGACAACTGCCCCTGCACGTTGTCTTCTGACTGACGCCGTAGGCCTACGACGTTCAGCAGCTGACTCTTCATGCCCTCTGTCCCCATCTCGTCCTGCTATGCGGCGTATACCACCTCTTGTTCTAGCCATAACCTGTGGTAGAACATTTGAAAAAGAAAAAAAGTCATATTTCAATACCAAATGATAGCTAACATCAACAAAAAAATCCACATTTCAAAACCTGCACAAACATGCTCGCCAAATCCATTACCAAATAGATTAAATTGTTTGACTATTTCATTACATTAAGGAATAACAACAGTTTTACCAAATCCAAAATTATCCACTATGTCATGCATCACCAAGTCAAATATCAATACCTTGTTTCTACAACTTACACCATTTCTATGTATCACTACTTCACCTATATTTGGTATGAACCATTGATGGTGTTGACAATTTCCAAATAAGCTGTGGTACTTGGGAATCCAATGAACTACTAATATACCTACAATAGATATATAAAGTGGTTCTGATTGTTTTTGTGCTAAGTTTGATTTACCAACATAAAATTTTACCACATTGATCTTCATTGAACAATTTCCATTGGTCAAATGCTAACTGTGGGAACAATCCACATCAGGACAACTCCAAGCAGAATAATGTAAGCTAAGTTTCTACTACCTGTGTCTATATAAACCAAAATTTCCCTACCCATCCAGTAACCAACCAAAATAAAGTGTACAGCTCCAAGCAATAAGTTAAACTATAGTTCCATCTCAACAATAATAGCATAAAACAAACATAAATTACCAATAACATATTCATTTGACAATCAACAAAGCATCTGATTCTAAATTCCATCAATTGGCATTTAAATTTTTAAAAAATGGTGTCGTACGGATTACTTAATCCGTAAAGACTGTACGGATTAAGTAATCCGTATGGTGTTTACGGATTACTTAATCCGTAAACACCATACGGATTACTTAATCCGTACGACACCACAACCAGTAAAAAGCGCAGAAAAGCTTACTCCGGAGGTCGGAAACCACCAAAAGAGCCGCCCCAATGTCCGACAACCACGAATGAACCACCTTCTTCAACCCAAATGCGAACTAGTGATTGCGCCGACGGGAGAAAAGAACGCACCACAGCAGGAGCTATACACCAGGAGAGGGAAAAGTTAAACGTTCAAATGCCTAAACCTATTTAACGGAGGGCTTATTCGGAATTTCACTGTTCAATTCTGGGTGTATTAGTTTATTGGCTGGTGTATTAAGTTTGGCCCAAACATCAATTGCATAAATTTTCATCATCTAAAGTAGGAAGTTATTATTCATACCTTCCTTTTTTTATAATGTACCTCCTTGTAGGAATTAAAAAGTATTTAAGTTTGTGTTTCCTCACATAAAAATACTACCTACTTGTATTGTAATTATATTTCTGAACATATATAATATATAACTTATATTGTGATACAATGTCATTTTTACTATAGATGATTTATTTTAAAAAGATATTGATATTCAATTTTTTTGAAATAAAAATAAAAAAGGACAGATTTAAAGATATAGGAGGTTAAAAAAATCTCTAGAAATGTTCCCATAGAAGAAAAACACTTGAAAACACTCTCGCTAAAGAATAATATTTTACAGGGACTAGGAGTGTTCGCGGGTCGGGTTGGATCGGTTTTGGTCAAATTTAGGACTCAACCCAATCAAATTTGATCGATTCGGTTTGGTTCGATTTTCAGAAAAAAGATTTTGAAACCCAACTCAGCCCAACCCGTTCATGATCGGTTCGGTTCGGTTCAGTTCAACCGGTTATCCATTTAATTTTTTTTCTTAAAACTACTATTTTATATCATGATCCTTTCAAATATCCAATACAATTAACACAATATTATCAAATGTATGAAAGTAATAAAATTGATTCATTTAATACCATTAACATAATATTCTAAAATAGACTTATAATATAAATTAAAACAAAAGATTCTTGAACAAGATTTACTATAATAGTCTGAATCACAACTATTTCTTACAAACTAAGCTTTGCTATAACCAAATTTGTTGTTACCAGATTTGCTGAAACAAACAAATAAACAAAATATGATTTATTAATATTATAAATACAGTAAATAAAATATGAAAAACAAAGGTGAAACAAATAACAATATACCTGAAAGTAATACATTAAGAAATTTCAACACTTGCAATTTCAACACTTGGAGACCCAATATTAGCAGTATTTAAAGTCAAACCAAACAACTCTAAAAATTTAAACACAACCCCGTTAGCATAAAAATTAATTGATATTTTATACAAATATAAAAAGTGAAATAAGATATTACACACCTGATTCAATCTTTTTCGCTTCATTTATTTCAACTTGCAAGTCATTAACATTTTGCTTAGTAGATCTAAGCCAATTTTGGGCACAAATGAGAGCTTCAATAGTAGTAGGATTCAAGGAATTACGAAATGAATATAGAATTCTACCCCCTGTACTAAATGCAAACTCAGATGATACAGTAGATATATAAATAATCAATATATCTCTAGCCATACAGGAAATAATATAATATTTGGATGCCTTCAATTTCTACCAATTCAAAATGTCAAACTCAGGGTGGTCATCTTCAACATCATCCTCCAAATACCTATCTAACTCCTTTTTTTGCACCTCACCCAGTTTTTTCTTGATTTTCATTCTAAATTCATCATCTCAATCATCATCCTTATCACCTTTGTCATTATGTTGTGAGACCATGTTTGAAGCCAATATACTAGAATTAGCTGAATTGCTACTAGAATGAGAAATGAGATGTTCTAGTACATATTGTTGAATCAGTTTCTGAATGAGGTCTTTCAATTTTTCATCATGTCTATGCTCTTCTCAACACCATACATATGATTAAAACAAAATTACTCACATTTATAACGAGGATCAAGGAACATAGCAACAAGCAAAAGGTAGTTAATTCCACCACTTTCCCAATATTTGTTAAAGTTTAACTGCATATTTGTTGTCATCCTTTGTATCACTATGTTATCATTATGGGAAGAAAGAATTTTTTATTTTATTACCGGTTCAAGGATCGGGTCAACGGATCTATAAATCTAAACCCGTGACCCAACCCGTACATAATCGGTTTTGATCGGATTGGTTCGGTTTTGACTCAAATACATAAATGACCCAACCTAAATAATTCGGATCAGTTCAGATCAGTTCGGATTCACGGATGACCCGTACCCGTGAACACCCCTAACAGGGACCGTTCCTAATAGCTTTCCTCTACGTTTGAGATTGCCTACACAGAGCATGAAAGTGTGTAATATGTCTTTGCTCTTTGTTTAACGCACATTATATAGAAGTTCTCAAGAGATAATGTTATCATATCTTATTCTCTTAATTCTGGGAATGATTATGACATGATAAGGTTTGAACTGTATATGATCAAATATGTAATCATTATACAAACAAGATATGATTACGTAGGTTTGGTTAAGATAGGCTGTTGCAATATTAGGAACACATTTGGAGATGTATCTATCATAACAGTGTTATGTAGATTAGTTAGGATTCGACTGAGTATAGAGAGTATTGGGTTCGGTCCAATGATTGATTGACACACAATTTCTGGGTTATGCTTCATACATCATTCCTATTTCTAATGCATCAAGAGCCTAATAGTGAGTTTTCAAAAATATACCTTTTTATTAGGTTAAGTATCTGGTACTATTCATATGCACATCGTTGTTGTTCTTTTGCACCGTTTTGGGTTTCCTTCTCAGGCCCACGTGGTTCGTGTTTGGATTTTTTTTGAGCTCCGTCACACTAGTTGGTGTTCTCCGTTCGTGGTGGTTGACTATTCATCGTTTTGTCGCCCACTCCGTGAGTCCTTCGTCCTCGTTTTTGTTTTCTGAAATACAAATTGTATATCTGTGGGGATGACACGGATTGGGGAATCCATATGAAGGTTTTGGGTCTCATACAAATTGACCAATTCGTATTAATTTTTTTGATTAATTATACATAATTACAATAACAATATTTAATTATTATATATATATGTATATATTAGAATGTTAAATAATTATTAATTGTTTATTTATTTACATATTTTGTTATATAGATTTAATGATATTTGTTTGTTGTTATTCTTATATGTATGTGTTTAAATTACTTTTTAAACTTGTAATTCATTAAAACAAAATAACATGTGATGTACTTTGCTTATGCGAGTTTGACTAACTGTAAGTGCCTTGAGACATGAGTCTTTAGTTAAAATCAATTTAATATGTTCCCTAGTCAAATATATGTTTTAGATTAAGCAAATATATTTTTATTAGTGTCCTAAACTTAGATTTGTCTAAGTCTTTAAAGATAGAGATTTAAAATCAAGATAGTAGATTTTTTTGTCCTTAGTTATTATATATCTATAATACGAATATAATACCTTGAAGTGATATCTATTTGCATGACAAAATCATATTTTATATAATATAGTATGCACACACACACACACACACACACACACACACACACACACACATATATATTATAAACAAGCATTAAATGATGTGGTTTCGTTTAAAACTATGAATATGGAAAATTACACAACCGCATAGTTTCGTTTATTATAGTTTTGTATGGAAAAAGTTTAGATTCAATATTATATTATAGATAAATTTAGGGGTGTATTGGATTAGGGTTTTAAAATGTTATTTTAACTTTAAAAGATTTTTATGATTAAAATTTGATAGCCTGGATTTAAATGGATTTATATCATAAAAATTTAAAGGATTTGAAAGAATTTTGTGAATTTTTATAAACACATTCAAAATTATAAAAGTTAGTGAAAATAATAATAATAATAAATTATTAGATTTGTTAATAGTTAAATTGAACCTATATGTTCTCCTATGTACTAACCATTCATGCATTGACATTTGTCATTTTCGATTTTGAATTTGAACAATAAATTTAAAATTGTACATTGAATTGTTAATTATTTTTATATTACTACAATTATTTCATAATAAAGTCAATGATATGTTTAAATGGGTGCAGTAATATGTTTAGATTATAAGGGAGTAATGAACGAGTAGAAAATTTGTAGGTGGGTTGTTAAGTCATGGAGACGACAAAATTAAGGGTAAAAGTTACAATGATAACATTGCGTCCAACAGGTTATGAACATAATTAATATAAGAGAAACATGGGTAGTTTTAGCACATAATACAAACGTTAATCAAAAAGCACTCAAAAAAGTGTAGAGGGGAGAAATATAGTTGACATTCTTTGGTTCCAAAAGAATAGGAGAAATATATATGATATATGCATGTTGAAGAATATTATTTTTGGCAACTGTTGGATACATTTTCAACTAAGTAAATGTCATTTTTGTGTTCAGTATTGAAAAGAGACTTATGATATGTGTAATGAGAGAAAAATATTAATATGATTGGAGTAATTGACTTTTGTTGAAGCATATTGTTGGTTTGAAGGGACTTCATAACTCAATATTTTTCAAACCGCTTGAATATGGCTTCCATCTCTTCGGTTATCTGAAATTCACACTCATCCAAATCTTGGTATGAAAAATTTAACCTTCGCCAAAAAATATGAATGGTGTCAAGCGGTATGCTACCAACAACCTATCTAGTTAGCTCACATGCACAAGGCAAACCATGCATAGTTCTTATAACATGATGGAGGTCCATTGCAAGCTCAAGGCCAAAAAGGAGAACCTGAAGAACTTCCTTTGGTGAGCTTTAAAGGACCAATGACAAGAGCTAGGACTCAAGCACTTCAAGACCACATCCAAGCTAACTTCTATCTCTTGGAAAAGCATGAAGAAGCACACCAAATCAGTGCAAACACAAAAGAAGTGTTGTCTGTTGTAATAGATTACCAGATTCCTGTAATAGATTACTCAGGCATTTTGTAAATAGTTTCTGATACCTGTAATCGATTACTAGATACCTGTAATCGATTACCAGACACTTGTAATCGATTACCAGCTATGTGTAATCGATTACAAAGCACTTTTTGACAGGAAAGAACGCTCTATTTTAATCGATTACATGACGAATTAATTGATTACTTTGTTCATACATATGTTTCCAGGAAGATCAAGAACAAAATAATCGATTACAAGACCCATTAATCGATTAATAAAGAGTAATTAATTGATTACATGGACGTATTAATCGATTACTTCAACATAAACTGCACCTGTGCATGTTGGGTTAGACAAAGGTCACTTTAGGAAAAACTTGCACTTCAAGCTTCATTTGGGCTTCATTTCAATTTGCATTTGCCTTACATTTAGTGGCATTTAGCTTGTAATTTCGTGGCCTTTAAAAGGTGTCAAAACTGAATGTAAACTAACTTTTGGTTCTTTAATACAATTCTGAAAATTGTGTGAGAGTTTCTTTCTTATTCTTGTTCAATAACCTCTTGAGTCTTATCAATGGCTTCTCAATACTATTGTGGTGATTCTTCCTAGACTTATTGGAGAGCTTCTCCATGGTGTCTTCCACCTTCATCCCTAACCTTTTTTCCATCTTCCATTTCTGCAATTAAAAGCTTCTAAACAGCCCCATTTCACAAGAAGTGATGATAGTTTGTGTGTTCTTGAAGTTTGCTTGAAGAGTGAGTTTCATTGCAAGGTAGATTCTGGAAAACTAATGGCTAATGGGTCATCCATTCATCATAACACATCCACAACGAGAACTGTCAATGCCCGCATAATTGACTCGCTCAAACTCCGCAACAATTTGGTTTAATGCATACCTTAACACCGTGCCGATTAGCCTTTTGTAGAAGGTAACTTTAAAAACATGTCCGACCACATGTGTGCTTCTCTCCAAGGATGCCTTTATGTCAATATGTTGCAAGTTCATTATGTTGTTCATTGCATCCCAGACACTACATAGATCTCCAAGGCTATTATGCAATAGTCTCTTTAAGGTCTAATGGACAGACTCAATCCTGCAGTTTATGCTAAAAAAAAAGACTTTGAAAAACATCGAAGTTATGCAAAGAACAATTAAAGCAATGTTAACAATTTTCCTACCTGTTAGTTATAGTGTTACCAAAATGCATGACTTTTTTTGTCCATGTTGTTACAAATTTTTCTTTGTGGGGATGCAACCATGTGTCTTTCACATAATCAAAAAACATTAGCCATAGTGCACAAGCAATTTCAAACTTCATAAGACAGTCATCATATTCTCTCTCAGTAGCACAATCCATAAGACTCCCGATGCTTCCATGATATAGTCCCATGCATTTTTTTGTCGAACAAAAATTTTACATTTTGTCTTCACATTCTTGTCATTGTGAAACTGACACAATAAATTGGTTGACTTAGGGAAAACAGTTTTTACTACATTCATCAATGTTGAATCTCTATCAGTAACAATGACCTCTGGGAAAAATTCACTTTTCAAAAAAATGCCTCTAAAATGTTCAAGGACCTACACAACATTTTTTATACGTTCAACCTCTAAATAGGCAAATGCAACTGAAAATGTTGTCCCAGTAGGTGTCACACCAACAATGTCAAGTAAAGGAAGTCTGTACCTGTTTATTTTGTATGTACTATCTATCAAGAAGACCATATGATATGCATTGCTCAATTTGACTGCATCCAGATGTGTCCAAAAAATGTCACGTACAACATTTTCATCCTTCAATCTATGCCAATGAATATACATGTCGCGTTCAAGAAGTTTCATTAATTGTTGCATTTCAGTATTATTGCCTCTTATACTTGTGTGGTAAGTATATCTTTCACTGTATACTTGTTTCAAAGTTGTATAATTATTGGCATGGTGATCCTTCAAAGTTAGAAGAATATGCTTTGGTTTCACCATTGACCTTGTCATATTAGCAACAATAATCTTCTCCTCCTGAGTTAGTCGACCAACATATGAGTGTATACAGAATGACTTAGCCAAAGCATGATTATGAGTGTCACATATTAACTTCACCATCCACCCTTCACCTCCCGGGACTGGTTTGGCTCGTAGCTTAAAAGGACAATCACATTTTCTAGTGCTAGTCATTTAAGGTACCAAATCTTTTTTCAATGCTCTATACTTTTCACTCCTTTATCATGTCAGACCTCATTATGACAGCTACAAAACTATTATCATATGCAATAGTATGAGCCCATTTCAACACGACCTCACGGGAATGGAACACCTACAAAAAAGGATAATACATGTTTAATCTTCTTAAATCATTCATTTAACAACTTTAACCAAATTGAAAATCATATAAATACCTCAAACTTATTGAAAGCTGTAGAACAATCAACTGAACAATTAATATTTTCAAATGGATCAGGTTCCTCTCCAATGTCTTACATATTAAGTTCTTCATACATAATACTATTATAAATCTATTCATCGTTGTCCATCTTAACAAATCAAAATAAAATTTAATTATTGACAAAACATACACATAATAATAATATTTAACAACATTAAATTCATAATATATTACAAATTTAATAATTTTTTTTACCAACATCAATTTTATCAAATCAAACTAAATACAATAAATTAATCGTTAAAAAAATAATAAAATATACTAATAAAAAATGACTTTTCAAAAACAAAATAAATAAAACAATCAAAAAAATTCATAACAAGACTAAGTATCCAATTTACCTATAGTAATTCATCCATAAAAATGACAACATATATCCTATTTAGCCTACTAATTTTTTTTTATAATTAAAATCATTTTTAATAAATATTTAATAATTTAAAAAATATATTTCTGTTTGAACCATACAGATTGGGTAATCCGTATGGTTCATACAGATTACATGAAACATACAGATTGTGTAATCTGTATAATCCATAAGGATTACCTAATCCGTATAATCCATACGGATTACCTAATCCATATGTAATAAAAAAAACCATACATACCTGACTATCACCACGAGCGCCACTCCGACGAATCGAAACAGTGAATGCATCTACCATAAGCCAAAACTAGCCTCTCCAACAACAAAAATACCAATGCATAGCCAAAAGCCAACAACTACCAAAAAGAAAAACACAGAAGGAAACAACACAAATGACATACAGAACGCAACATCACCAACCAAAAAGAAGAAACACGAGGGAAATTTTGGAATTTAAAAAAGTAGAATGGTGTATTAGAAATAGGAATGGTGTATGAAGCATAACCCCACAATTCCTTACACTTGAGCACAAGGTGTGATGAGACTACAATGAGCATTGCGCTCTGCCCAATATTGGCCAAATGGGTCTTTGGGCTCGGGTAGGAAGTGTGACAAGCTATAACGAGTATTGGACTCGACCCAATTAATACTGACCGAAGGATATACACAAGAATGAAATTGATTGTAATAATATATGGACTGAAAAAAAAAACCCTATAATATTTCCCCCTTATATTTGGTTATGAGCATCCAACTTGTCTGTTTTCGACTATGGTAAATTTTGCCCCTTTTTTTATTTTGTCTATAACAGTATCACTCAAATAACACTCTCATTCAAGATAACTATTCTAATTCATGTAGAGAAAATAAGGGTTCGTTTGGTGACCAAAATATGATAACATGAGATATAACTATAAGTGTAGAATAAGAACATGATAGAATAAGAGTAAAATAAACTTTAATGATACTCTTAAAGTAAGGACAAATTGCAATTTGACATCTTTAATAGAGTTGAATTGGTCCTTTGAAATAAAAGGGTACTATGTACTAACCATAGTTCTAAGGAGCAGTGAAGTAGAACACATACAATTGGTGCAAAAGAAAACATATAATATCCCATTAGAAACCAAAAATAAAAGCTAAAATAGAAGCATAGTTATTTTTTCTTTTCCATATTTACCCCTCTTTTTTTCTCATAAATTTCTAGTATGTCATTTGAATCTCAGTTTAGAGCTGCATATAAATATGCTTGATCTTCTTCTTTTTTACTTCCAATAAAAAAGTTTAGTGAGCTCATGGAGAAGATCTGCATGGCCCTACAAACATTCAGCAGCCTAGAGAAGTCCAACATCTATGATCAATAAGTGTCAAATATAAATAATGACATTACTTATAAGAGAAAAATTTAAATTAAAAAATTACTAACATAGGCATGGTAAGAAATCATTTACCTCTCTTCTATATATATCTAATTTGTCTATAAATGACCTACCAACACCACCATTAGCGCCTTGAATCCATGCCTACTTCAAAATAATCATTCAAATTTAGAAAATTATACTATCCTATATTGTTATCATGATGTGACAAACAGACAATATCCCTACCAACAATTTATTTACTTCATAAATATACACTTCAACTAGCAATCAAATGGTCCATGCAACTTTGTACCAAAAGAAAAATTGATTCATGCAACTGTGAGTATGGATGTGTTAGAAATCACACATAAATGAATTAAATTTAACAATATTTTACCTTTATTTTGCCTATAAAATTTATGTCTTCTGTAAGTTCAACAGGCTTATTCTCTGGTGGTTGTTCATTCTCCAATGGAAGAGTGATTTCATATTTCTTTGGCAAGAAGATATTGAATCCCACAAATAAATAGTTGTACTTTAAATAGCTCTTTCATTCTATTTGCGATACTCACCATATCAATTCTACAAATGAGCAAATAGAAGACACATAAGTTAAATTTTTGCTAACCAAATCAAAATTCCTTTTCCAATAAAATACAACAATAAGTTAGACATAAATTCTTTTTTATTTTTAGTAGACGAGGGGATATAAGTGGGATGTGATTCCATGTGATTTAACCTTTGAGCCCTGAAATCTTCCAAGATGTACAACAAGTGTTTATACTTTTCCCTTTCATTTGAAAATGCAACCTTCACTTTCTAGACAAATGTTATGGCATCTTCTACAGTTAATTTTTTTTTTATCTCTACTATTGATTGACCCTGTTTTAATACACAAAATTTCATGAGAGTTTTGTCAATGGAAAAATTGATGAGACACAAATATTATCACGTTTAAAGGAAGCGGGAACATCAACGACACCTAACTTTTTACCACTAAACTTTCAATCAATAGTAGAAATTAAAACAAAATTTTCATGAAAATTTTCCCTTTTAATTTTTGAATTTGTTAAGTCAGGTATCATTGATGCTCTCGCTTCCTTTAAATGTGATAATATTTGTATCTCATCAATTTCCCCATTGACAAAACTTTCATGACAATTTTGTAGATTTAAATAGGGTCAATCAATAGTAGAGATCAATGAAAATAAAGTAACTATAGAAGATGCCATAGCATTTGTCCAGAAAGTGAAGGTTACATTTCCAAACAAGACAGAAAAGTATAAACACTTTCTATACATCGTGGAAGATTTCAGGCTCAAAGGTTAGATCACATGGAATCACCTCCCACTTATGTCCCCTTCTCTTCTAAAAAATAAAAAAGTATTTATGTCTGATTTATTGTTGTATTTTATTGGAGAAGGGCTTGATTTGGTTAGCATAAATTTAATTTATGTGTGTCTTCTCTTTGCTCATTTGTAGAATTGATATGGTGATTATCGTGGAAAGAATAAAGGAGCTATTTGTAGTACATAACGATTTACTTTTGGGATTCAATGTCTTCTTGCCAAAGAAATATGAAATCACTCTTCCATTAGAGAATGAACAACCACCATAGAATCAGTCTGTTAAACTTGCAGAAGACATACATTTTATAGGCAAAATAATGGTAAAACATTGTTAAATTTAATTCATTTGTGTGTGATTTCTAACACATCCACACTCACAATTGCATGGACCATTTGATTGCTAGTTGAAGTGTATATTTATTAAGTAAATAAATTGTTGCTAGGGATATTGCTAGTTTGTCACGACAAGATAACAATATAGGACAACTTAATATTTGAAATCTAATTGATTATTTTAAAGCAGGCATGGATTCAAGGCAATATGGTGGTGTATATAGGTCATTTATAGACATATTAGATACATATAGAAGAGAAGTAAATGATTTCTTTTCATTCCTATTTTAGCAATTTTTTAATTTAAAATTTCTCTTATAAGTAATGTGATTCTTTATATTCGACACTCATTGATGATATATGATAGACTTCTCTGGGCTGCTGAAAGTGTGCAAGGCCATGCAAATCTTCTTCATGAGTTCACTAAGCTTTTTATTGGAATTACAAAACAAGAAGATCAAGCATATTTATAGGCAGCTCTGAATTGAGATTCAGATGACAACAAACTATAAATTTATGAGAAAAAGAAGAGGGGTAAAGTTGGAAAAGAAACAATGAATATGTTTCTATTTTAGCTTTTATTTTCTGTTTCTAATGGGATATTATATGTTTTCTTTTGAACCAATTGTATGGGTTCTTTTTCATTGCTCCTTAAAACTATGGTTAGTACATAGTACCCTTTTAATTTTAAGGACCAATTCAACTCTACTAAAGATGCCAAATTGCAGTTTGTTCTTAGTTGAAGAGTATGATTAAAGTTTATCGTGCTCTTATCCTATCATGTTCTTATGCTACTTTTATAACCATATCTCATCTTATTATATTCGTACTACCAAATGAGTCCTTATTCTCTCTACTTGAATTAGAATAGTTATATTGAATGAGAGTGTTATTTAGCTAGGTGCTACTGCCACAAAAAAAATAAAAAAAAGGGGAAAAAATTTACTGTAGTCAAAGATAGACATACTTGATGCTTAGAACCAAGTATTAGGAGGGAATATTAGAGGGTTTGTTTTTTGGTAGTTGCTTGTATATTATTACAGTTAATTTTGTTCCTATACCCTTTAGTCAATGTTGGGTTGAGCCCAATACTCATTATAGACTCATCGCACTTTATACTCGAGCTTGAAGAACTGTGTACCCTTTGGTCAATATTGGCTAGAGCTTAATGCTCATTATTGTTTGTCACACTACATGTTTAAGTTTGAGAGACTGTGTATCCTTCGATTTGTTTTGGACCAAGCCCAATACTTTCTCTACTGAGTCAGACCCCAACTAACCCATGTGTCCAAACAGTGCTATGATTGATACCTCCCCCATGTGTTCATAATATTGAAAGTGATGGAGGCTCATTGCAAGCTAAAGGTCTAGAAGGAGAGCTTGAAGCACTTTCTTTGGTGAGCTTTAAAGGACCAATGACAAGAGCTAGAACTCAAGCACTCCAAGACCACATCCAACCCAATTTGGACAAGCATGAAGAAGCACACCAACTCAAGGATAACAAGGGCTGGATTTTAATGTCTCAAGTTCAATTTAATTCCAATTAAATTCAGCACTTGTTAGTAGCAAAAATAGTTACAAATAAAAAGGCTTTTAGTACATTTGTGTAAAGCTTTGTAGGTACACTTGTGTGTATTTTTTGTAGCACCTATGGGCTGCACCTAGAAGCTGAAAAATGCACTTAAAGTTAAAAATACTGCACCATTACACGAGTTTAGGGTCAGCCAAGAGGCATTTAGGGAAGCTTGCACTACAAGCTTCATTTAGGCTTCATTAGGTGCACAACAAAGATTTATTTCATTGTCATTTACCTTGCATTTACCTTGTAATTTCATGGGCTATATAAGCTGCCCCAAAACTGATTGTAAAGGATCTTTGATCATTGAATGCAAATCTGAAATTTGTGAGAGTTTTCTCTTTGCTCTTGTGCAAGAACCTCTTGTTTCTTATCAATGGCTTCATGCTATTGTGACGATTCTTCCTAGGCTTATTGGAAAGCTTTTCCATGGTGCCATCCATCATCATCCCTAACCTTTCTCCATCTTCCATTGCTGTCCATTAAAGCTTCTAGCCAGCCATACAATTTTGTGAAAGTGCTGAAGCTTGGGTTCTTGAAAAGCTTGAAGTTTGGGTTTCATTGCAAGGTAGATTTGGGAAATTCTTGTCCAATGGGTTTAGACATACACCAAGTGGTATCTAGAGCCTAATCCTTGTGGAATTCTTCTTCAAGTTCAATTCTTAAAAGTTCTTCAAAGGTATAAAATTCTGCAACTTTTCAAAAATCTGAAATCCTTTCTTTTCCTAGTGTTCTTGTGTTTTTGTGAAAAATCGTTGGTGGGTTAGTCTTGTGTAGTGATCTGCCACATAACCCTTGTGTCTTTCTTCAAGTTTCATGTGTTCATGTTCTTCATGTGTTATTGATATTTTTCTAGCTTTCTAGTCTTGATTATTGTAAACCTGTGTTAGTTAGTGTTTTTGTGTTGTATGACCACTTGTTTTGATTCTACTCTCATGCCTAAACTGAATTGAGTTGTTAAAAACAAATTTTACAGTTTTTATACATCATATTTTCGTGATTCATCAATTTATTAGAGGATTATTGAACTTGTTCAAAAGAAAAACAAGCAAAGTGCAGCCCAAGTGTTTGTGAAATTGTTGCTGGAAAAATAATCAAAGTGCAGCCCAAAAAGTTTGTGAATTGTGGCTGGAAAAACAATCAAAGTGAAGCCAATAAGTTATTGAATTAGTGGCTGGAAATTACAAAGTAAAAATAGAATTTAGAAGCAAAGAAAAGTTGCAAAGGTTACAAGTTTCAAAATTCTTTTGAACCACAAAACTAAGTGAACTGGTATGACATGTAATCTTTGTGAAGTTTGGCTTCTAACAATTGAATTTGATTCGCATATCCTCCTTTTGCAATTTGGTACAGCCCATAGTATTCCTTGAGTTGTCTCATTAAAATTCCAATTTGAGTTGTGCTTTTCTAAAATTTTGCTTTTGTTGCTTGTCTCTTAAAAATTCCAAGGTTTTATCTTAGAGTTTTCTTGTTCTTTGGACTCTTGAGTCTAGCCTAGAAGTGAATAATTATAACAATTGTTAAAGTGATAAGTAGGCTTGAGAAATAGAATTTAAGATGGATCATGTGTGATAGAATTATGCCTTGTGAGTTTTTGGGCCTTTGTGGATGAATCACATTATTTCATTCATGTTCTTTCATGTGTGATTTCACTCTTGTGCTAGATTACTCTAGGTTTTGTCTTGTCTCTCTTGTCATTCCTTTTTGCACATGCATTGATCAAGATGATTTAGGCCTTCTTTCATTTAGCCACTAGCCAGATAAACCTAACTTGCATTGATATCCATTGTCACCCTTTTTGAGCATTTAACCTTTTCTTTCTTGTGTAGCTCATTACAAGCCAAAAAGTGAAAAACCATGTTATCCTAACTTTAGAGAGAAAAGGAGCCTTGGAATTTTTTTGGGAGTGAGTTTCAAACAAGTGTGGGAGATTTGTATTTTGTTTTGATTTGAAAAGAAAAGAAAAGAAAGAGTATAAAAATAAAAAGTTCAAAAAAAAAAACAAGTACAAGCAAAAGTTCAAAAAAAAAGAGAAAAGGAATAAAAAAAGTGCAAAAATGAAAACTGCAATAAAAGTTGTTGTGGTTCATTTTCATCCTTATAAGTTCTTTGTTTCTACCCCTCTTTTTACTTGTTGGCTTACTCCCCATTGCCCCTCTTTTCTCTTAGATTTAGCCTAAATATCCTTCTTTTATCCACCCTTTACCTAAGCCATACATTACAAACCAATAAAGTCCTTTCGATTTTGAGGCATGTGTATTTCAAGTTGAATGAATTAGAATCTTGTCAAAATTTGGATGTGCTAGTTACATGTGGTGTTTGAGTGTAAACATAAACTCATACACATTAGAAGAGGTTGAGTGTTGCTCTTTGAGAGATTTCTATCACCTTGGTTCATTCTTAATTTTAACTTGACTACTTTTTCACTTTGCACTTTGTGATCATGTGTTCATTGATTGTTTGTTACCTTAATATCATTCTTACATTTTTCATCTTTCTCACTTTTGAGCATTGTTAGGATCCATTGAAAATTGTGTGTGTCTTGTTCATACCTTTCTTTTAGTTTAAGGTTTACTTTAGTTTGAATTTTTCTCTTAGTCTTTCTTTTAGTTTTGCCCAGACGTGCAAAAGTTTAAGTGTGGGGTATTTTGATTGAGTGTTTTTAGTTTAATATTTTTCTATTCTTCTTAGCTTATTTGGCATCTCTTGGACTCTTATTTTCTTATTCTAACTCAGTCTTTGTCTTAGACAAACAAGTGGACTTAATTGATAATTGTTGCTTATTTTCAGATTTTTTTGCTTTCTTGACCTATCTTCCTTGTGTAGGACCTAGAGAGCTCTACAGAACTTCAAATGGCATATATGAGTATTCCTTGGAAAGACAAGAAAAAGATCTACAATTTAGTCAGAGAAAAGCCAAGGCCAATTCTGTCATTTTGAAGGTCATTTTAGGCTTGGAAGTCAAAATCCTTGCACTTGAGTTTTGGGCTGCGAATTTGTGTAATTAGCAATTAGTTAGATTAGATGGGCCTAATCATGACTCACCCTTTCCTACTGACTCAGTCACTATAAATTAATGCAATTAGTTAGTGGAAAAGACTTTACTTTTTAGCACAAATAGTTTTTGTATTATCTTTTAGAAGTTTTCAGAATTAAAAAGTTCTCTCTCTTTTTCTCTCAACTGTTCTTCATTGTTCTTTATTTTTCTTCGTCTTTTCATCTCTGATCTTTTATTTTTCTCATACAAATTTTGTGGCTCTTACATTGATGATGATCATGGAAGACTAAATAATCAATCGATCCAAGGATCCAGTCCACGAAAAAAGAATTTGACTTCTGGTTTGGTATTTTAATTTCTATGTGAATGTTCATCTTCTTCTTCAATCCTCTTTTCAATTTTCATGATTATGAATATGTTTAGGATTGAAAAAAAATAAGGTTATAGATTTATTTCCTAATTTTTAATTTTAATCATAGATTGGTTGGATGATATTTCAATCCGATTTGTGATTTTAATTGATTTAGGAGTTAATTCGATTGAACTGCTTTTAATGATATTGAATGAACCTTCATAATACGATCATTATATGAGAACTATGATAATTTGGATTGCTTGGTTTGGTGAATTGGATTGATATTCTTGAATCTGTTTTACAACACCTTTTATAAATTCTGTTAGTTTCTGCATTTTTCTTCAATTCTTGTTTGTGTTTCTGCAATTTTTATTCATTGCCTACAAATTGTTTGATTAAAATCTCCCTATTGTTTATTAGTGAATTGAAGTTTGAACCAAATTGATTATGTTTCTGAGTCGACCTAGGTTAATCCTGTGCTACAGAATTAGCGTAGTTTTATTTGTTTTGTAGCGGTTTGACAGTCGTTATCAGAACTATACAAACTAGAAAACCAAACATTTCTCACTTAAGAGCATTTGGCTGCAAATGTTTTGTTTTAAACAATGGTAAAGAATCACTGGAAAGTTTGATGCTAAGGCTGATGAAGCCATCTTTCTTAGATACTCATTACAGAGCAAAGCATACAGAGTCTTTAATAAAATAACTTCATGCATGGAAGAATTAGTTTATGTTATTTGTGATGAATCTAACTCCTCTAAAGAGGAAAAGAAGTGTGAAAATAATGTAGGTCTTATAGAAGAGTATATAGAACTCAATGGATCTAATGAAAAGGAAAAGGAAGAACCAAATGTAGAAATTGAACAATCAACACCTATCCAAAAGCCTAAGGATTGGAGAACTGCAAGAGATATCTCATTTGACAACATAATTGGTGAAGTCACTAAGGGAGTATCCACTAGATCTTCACTAAGAAATCTCTGCTTTGATATGGCTTTTGTTTCACAAATTGAACCTAAGAGAATTGACCAAGCTTTACTTGATGAACATTGGATGCTTGCCATGCATGATGAACTGAATCAGTTCAAGAGAAATGAAGTTTGGGAACTTGTTCCTAGACCTTCTTCTCACAAGCCTATTGGCACCAAGTGGGTTTTAGGAACAAACATGATGAAAGTGGCATCATAGTCAGAAACAAAGCTAAATTGGTTGCAAATGGTTACAACCAAGAGGAAGGCATAGACTATGAAAAGATCTATGCTCCAGTAGCAAGGTTAGAGGCCATTAGATTACTACTTGCAAATTCATGTTTAATGGATTTTAAACTATTTCAAATAGATGTAAAAAGTGTCTTTCTAAATGGATATATTGAGGAGGAATCTATATTGATCAACCTCCTGGTTTTGTTGATTTCAAATATCCAAACCATGTTTTTAAACTAAAGAAAGCTCTTTATGGATTGAAACAAGCTCCTAGGTCTTGGTATGAAAGATTGAGCAACTTCTTGCTTAGCCAATCTTTCATAAGATGACAAGTTGACAAAACCTTGTTCATCAAGAAGCATGACAATGATATCTTATTGGTTCAAATATATGTTGATGATATAATATTTGGTTCTACTAATCATTCCTTGTGCAAAGAATTTTCTATCTCTATGCAGAATGAGTTTCAAATGTCTATGATGGGAGAATTGACATTCTTTCTTGAACTTCAAGTGAAGCAAATAAAGAATGGACCATTTCTTAGCCAAACTAAATACTGCTTTGAAGTGATAAAAAAGTTTGACACGGAGAAGGGAAAAGATGCCGCAACTCCTATGGCAACCTCAACTTACCTTGATTTAGATGAAAAAGGCAAGAAGGTTGATGAGTCAAAGTATAGAGGGATAATTGGATCTTTATTGTACTTGACTGCAAGTAGACCAGATATAATGTTGAGTGTGTGCTTGGTGCAAGATATCAAGCAAATCCAAAGGAGTCACACCTCACAGCAGTCAAGAGAATAATCAAATAGCTCAAATCGACTCCAAGAGTTGGTCTTTGGTATCCAAAAGGTGCATCACTGAATTTAATTGGCTACTCAGATTCTGATTTTGCAGGATGCAAACTTGATAAGAAAAGCACTAGTGGAACATGCCCCTTGATGGGAAGCTCACTAATCTAATGGCATTGTAAGAAGCAATCTTTTGTTGCTTTTTCAACAACAGAAGCTAAATACATAGTAGCTGGAAGTTGTTGTGCACAAAGTTTATGGCTTAAGCAACAACTCCAAGATTTTGGTGTGGAGATGAATGAAATTCCCCTGTTGTGTGACAACACAAGTGCAATAAACCTATCAAAGAATCCAGTCATGCACTCAAGGACAAAACACATAGAGATCAGACATCATTTTCTCAGGGATCACATCCAAAAGGGTAACATCAAAATTGAGTTTATTGATACTAACAATTAATTGGCTGATATCTTTACTAAACCCTTATCTAGACATAAATTATATGATCTTAGAAACATGCTAGGTATCCTTGATGAGTCTAATATATGCTAGCATGCTTATCATATACCTTACTACATGATATTTCACTTAAAATTGGCCATGCATCAAATATGATTGAAATTGGAAATCCTGTTGATATACATTGTTCAATCTGGATAATTGTTTGGAGTAATCGATTACTATGTCGAATAATCAATTATTTGAAGTTTAAAGACAATTTAGAGCCAAAACTTCACTAGTGTAATCGATTACAATGTGAATTAATTGATTACTTGGTACTATCAGTGCACTTCAAAATGAAAACCTCTCTGGAGTAATCGATTACTTTATGTTTTAATGTAATCCAGAAACATAAATTCTATGGAGTAATCGATTACACTATGTTTTAATTGATTACTTAATAGTTAAGAGCTGAATCAGTTTACAAATCTCTCTAGAGTAATCGATTACACCTCATATTAATTGATTACGCTATGTTTCAGAGACTGACTTTACCTTGAAATAATTGATTACCAAGCTTATGTAATAGATTATCTATGGCGTTTCTAGAAAAGCTGCTATATTTTTGAAAATCTAAACTGACAATCTTATCTCAAATGTCAAATTTCAAATTGGTTACTAAGCATTAAACCCTCTTGGAACTCGAATAGTTGTTACAAAGGTTTAAAATTCAAATTTAACCTTCAAAGAACTCTATAAATACAAATTATCATAGGTGAATCACTTTACACCTAAAAAATTCATTCTCTCTCCAGCAAAACAAAACCATTTTTGTTGTGTCTTCTCTTCTCTGTCACTGACCTACTCTCTGTCATTATTTTCTTCAACCCAAACACAATGTCCAATCCATTTGCATCCAAAAGAACCAAAACCAGCAAGAGGAAGGCTGGAGAATCCTCAAATGCTACTGTGAATAGGCTTAACTCCTAGTTCACTAATGATGTTGAAAGGCAAAACTATATGTAGCTTAATGCCACTAAACTGGTCTTGCCCCCAAAATATCTTGACCTAGAATGGTTCATTGATGAGGGATTCCAATTCCCTGCTATGATGGAAGCTCAAGAATTGAAGAAGTTTCTTGAGATGAAGGGTACCTTCTACCCTGAGTTGGTAGTGTTCTACACTTGTGCCAAGGCTAGCATGGATAGTACTATTTGTTCTCAAGTGAATGGATTTTCCATGGAGATTAATACAAAAGTATGGAATGCTGTTGTTGGGATCTCCTATGAAGGAGTCAGAAAATTTGATGAAGAAATAGGAGGATATAACAACATAGGCACCTACAAAGGAATGCTGCAAGATCCTCAAATCAAACTGAAAATTAGGTTAGGGACTGGAAGCATGACTGGTGAAGATAGACTTCTTCACTACATTATCACCTACATCCTTACACCTAGGTTAACCAACCATGCTCAAGTAACAGATAATGACCTTCAACTGGTGTATGGGATGAAAATAGCAACACAAATGAACTGGATTCTCATCATTGTGGAGACAATGCTGAAATCCAAAAGGTTAATCAGTTATCAATTCCCCTATGTTGTTTTAGTCTCTAGATTTATTGACTATTTTGGAGTTGATGTGTCCAATGAGATTGTAGACAACACCACTAACAGTGTCATCATTGTCCAGCACCTCAACAAATTAGGCTTGATGAAGACCCCTAATGGGGTGGCTGATGGCTGGAGAACAAGCTCCACAAGAGGGAGCTGAAGAGGAAAAAGATGCTGAAGTTGGTCCTGCACAACAGCAATGGACACCTTTTGAATCCTTAACGATATGGATGTCATACTAGCTCTGCATCATGAGCATAGAGCTGAAATAGATTCCTCTATGGAAGAAATTACCTCTAGGCTAGAAAACATTGAGACTAGGATGACTCTCAAAGATTTTGACAATCTTTAGTCTAACTAATGTAATTTCATAATTGTGGTTGTGATGTTTCTGCTTTCTTACTTTCAGTTGATTTACTTGTTGCTTTCTATTTTTATGTTTTCTTGTACTGCACTTTATGATTAATGAATAAAACTCTATTTTCTTTTACATCTTCCTTGCTTATCTTGGTCTAACTTGCTTATTTTGTCTTTGATAAGCCAAAAGGGGGAGAAAAATGAACAATGAACATATAAAAACATATATATGAAGTGCAAGTGCAATTAAATAGATAAGGGGATACAAATAATGTCACATAATAATCCTTATCTGAATTACTCTGAATTCTCAACTCTGAATTGGTTATTGCTCTTATCTGAACTTAATATCAAATTACCTAAGATAGGGGAGCGATATAATGAATGTACGCTGCAATATAAAGAATGTACATTGTTTATGCAAAGTATACTTGACACTTGTTCTAGGCAAAAAGCTTATTTGATTTCAGATATCAAGTATAAAGCTCCCAGCATTCATCCCTTAAAAGCACATGAAGGCTAACTATGTTCAATTGAAGTTTGGCATGATCAAAGCCAAAAAGAGCGGAGATTGTTAGATACAGGGGGAGCTTGAAGAGGATCAAGATGATGATGAGCTAGGTGTCTTAGACATATTTTAGTTTTTTACATGTCATTCAATTGAAGGCATATGTAATTTGTTAGTTGTTTAAGAGCTTCGTCTTATGATCCCTTTCATTGAATAAACATCATTCATTGGCATCCATACATGATTTTATCAATCACATATTTTTATGTTTGCATAAAGAAACCAAGTATTCATGGTCAAGTTTTGGAAAACCACTTTTTACACTGACTTAATTGATTACCAGAATTTGGTAATCTATTACTTAAGCCATGAAGGACTAATTAATCGATTACAAGGTAATGGTAATCGATTACACAATACAAAACACAAGATAAGTCTTCCTATGGTAATCAATTACCATATAATCGTAATCGATTACATTAGCACATTTTTTAAGTTAGACTGATTGTAATGATCAATTACATGACAGTTTAATCAATTACTTTGCTCATGTATATTTTCTAGAAAGAAAAACGAACAATTTAATTGATTAAATAGGATGTTAATCAATTACTTAAGTGAAAAGAATCGATTACATGGATGATTTAATCGATTATATTCAACTGAAACAGTTTTCTATAAAAAGCTGTTGGGTCTTTTGATTTGAACAGAACTTAAAAACTTTGAAAATTTTCATTTCTCTTAAAAGCCTTCTGAATTTAGAGAAGATGCACTAAGTCTCAAAGCTCTTGTTCCAAAAATCAAGATCTTCATGCATCATTGATAAAATTCTTTTTGGACAAGATTTCAAAGCAGTTTCTTGGAGAGCTTGATCTGAAGCTTGCTTTCTTTCAACCTGATTCCAGTTTGGTGAACACATGCATTTTCATCTTTGGATCATAAGGTTGTATCTCTCCTCTAAACTCTATCTGTAATTTTTTTTTTACATTTTAGCTTGTAAGTTTCTATTTCAAAAGGGTTCTTTAAAGCTTTTCTAGAGTAGGGTTCTCTAGAGAGAAGAATAAAGAATGGTTCTCTATGTCTTGATCTTTAGAAGTCTAAAGGGTTTTAAATTTCAGTTTTTTATCTAGGGTTGATAAAGGGTGATCTTTCGTAAGCTTGTAAAGAATAGATTTTGTTATAGTGGAACTCTAGCCAAGGTTTGGTTAGAAGAAACTGGATGTAGCTTTTTTTCCAAAAGGGTGTCCTTGTGATACGATCCTAAATCCACTACTTGTTTTTTTAAAGAAATTTTTAAAGGCCCTATTTTAACCAATTCACCCCCCCTTGGTTAATTGTGTGTGTTCATATTGTTTTCATGACCTTTCTTCATGCAGTAATTGCAAGTTACAGATTTTGATGCTCTTTCAAAATGAGTCATTTGGTTATGCTTTGTTTTTGAAAAACCTCTTTGATTCATCTGTTTTGGAGGTACAAACTTGTTCTTTCAAAAAGGTTTTGTTCTATGCTTGTAACCCAATCCAGATCTCCAACATATTTTTGTACACTTAGCATTTGATCTAAATTGCATTTTCCTCTATAAAGCTTTTTCAAAAGATCAACAAAGTAAGAATTTTCTGTAAGCAATAACATATATTTTTCAGATTGACTCCTTTTGAAATCGTCAAACTCTTTTGGTAAAGCTTTGCATTTATCTACATTTGATGAAGAAGAGGCACACACACCCCCATTAGCTTTGTAGCTTGAAACAAGTTTTTCATTTTCTTCTTTCAAGTTACAAAGTTCAGCTTGCATTGCTGCAAGTTTGGTGACATGCCATCTAAGGTTACCTTTTAGCCTATTGTTGGAGGTTGCAAGTTTTTTAGCCTCCTCACGCATTTCATGAAAAGCATCAACAATTTGATCAAATTCAGGATTTACTTCTTATTCAGAACTTGAGAATTCTTCATCTTCATCCATTGTGGAAGTGAGGCATACATTAGCTTCTTCATTCTCACTTGATGATTTAGAAGTTGTTGAGGCATTTTCTTCCCATGCTATGCAGGCTTTCTTTGGCTTTCCTTCTTTCTTTGCTTTCTTTTCACCTAACTACTTCTTTAAGAATATAGGACATTCATATTTAATGTGGCCTTGCTTACCACATTCAAAGTAGGTAAAGTTAGTGTTGTTGTTGTTATCATTTCTTTTGTTGAACTTTGAGAACTTCTTGTTCTTGTTCTTCTTCATGAACTTGCTGAATCTTTTGACTATTAGGTTCAAGTGTTCATCACCTTTATCTTCACTTGAGTCTTATTTTTTTTCCACATTTGAGGATGCAGCTTTTAAGGCTATACTCTTTTGTTTCTTGTCTGCATCTTCTGCATGTGTTAGTTGAGACATTTCTAATTCATACTCAAGTAGCTTACTAAATAGTGCAGCCATGGACATCTTTGAAAGATCTTTTGACTCCTTGATTGCTATCACCTTTGGTTGCCATGGTCTTGTTAGACACTTCAAGATCTTGATGTTTAACTCTTTAGCATCAAATATCATTCCAAGACCAAGAAGATCATTTACAATGTGAGTGAATCTTGTTTGGAGTTGAGATATGTTTTCTGCCGTGTTCATCTTGAACATCTCATACTCATGAATCAAGACATGCTTCCTTGATCTTCTGACTTCATCTATCCCTTCATGAGTGATTTCCAACATCTCTCACATCTCATTTGCACTTTTACACCTAACAATTCTAAAAAATTCATCAAATGAAAGTGCAGAAGTAATCATGTTCTTAGCTTTAAAATCATATTGCACTACTCTTTTTTCTGCATCTGTCATCTCATCTCATTCTTTCAGAATTATTTTATTATCAATAGTTTTGATTGGAACCAAAGGACCTTTTTCTATTGCATTCCATGCACCTGAGTCATTTGATTGGATGAATATCTGCATTCTGTTTTTCCAAAAATTGAAATGCTCTCCTTCAAACATCGGAGGATGATTGAGGGAGGCACCATCTTTGAAGGTAATTTTTGTGGTATTCATTTTCTTTAAAAAAAGATAGTGATCTTCAATAACACTCAAGAACCTGCTTGATACCAATTGAAAACTGTATGAACATACACAATAACCAAGAGGGGGAGTGAATTGGTTTAAACTTGGTCTTTTTAAAATCTTTAAAATAATCAGACTATTAAGAATCGTATCACAAAAACACCCTTTGATATCTTTCAGTCAATCAAATACCAACCTTTAAAGAAATCAATAGCTAAAAATATATTTTTGTTGATTCTGAAAAGATTATCCAAATGAATGACAATCAATGATAGCAAGAAGAGATAAAAGAAAGTATTCAACACCAAGAAATATACTAGTTCACTTCTTACCTTGAGAAGCTACATCTAGTTTCTTCTAACCAAACTTAGTTAGAGTTCCACTATTCACCAAATTCTTTTCTTACAAGCTTATAGTAATCACCCTTAATCAACCCTAGATTAAGATAAAAAATCTAACTCCCTTAGACTCTTAGTGATCAAGACATAAAGAATCCCCTCTCTAATCTTCCTTCTAGAGAAACATACTCTAGACAATCCTTAAGAAATCATTTGTAATAGTTACAAACAAACTGAAATTCTAAAACGAATTACAAACAAAGCTTAATAGAGAGAGACAACCTGATGATCCAATGTATATGAATGCATATGGTTTACCAATCTTGATTCAGGTTGAATGAAAACAAATTTCAGAGCAAACTCTCCGAGAACTTCTTTAGAATCTTGTCCAAGAAGAAATCTTTCAAAGTAACATGAAGATTTAGAATGTGTGGGGCAAAAGCTCATTGGCTCAAAGTATCTCTTCTCACTTTAGAAGACTTTTGAAAATCTATGAAATTTTCGTAGTGTAATGATCTGTTTAATTCAAAAGACCCAACAATTATATATAGAAAACATTGTAACTAAATGTAATCGATTAATTTTCGCTTATGTAATTGATTAATAACATATTTAATCGATTAAAGTGTTCTTGAATTTTCTAGAAAAGATTCATGAGCAAAGTATTCGATTAATTCACCATGTAATCGATTAACACAAGAAGTCTTGTTTCAAAAATGTGCCAAGTAATCGATTACTACTAAATCGTGATCGATTATCACATGAAGACTTATTCTATGATTGTTCAGTGCAATCGATTACGTCATAGTTGTAATCGATTAAAGTGTTCATCAAGGCTTGAGTAATAGATTACCATATATTGGTAATCGATTAAAGCAGTGCGAAATAGTTTTTCCAAAACTTAGACCTTGAACACTTGGCTTTTATGCAATCATGAAAACTTAAAGCTTTTTCATAAGACATGTGCTTTTATGAAAACTATGAATGCAAGCCAATGAATGATGTTTATGCAATGCAATGGATCATAGGATGAAACACTTAGACATCTAAAGATTACATATTCCTTTAATTGAATGGCATGTAAAAGCTAAAACGTATCCAAGACTAAGAGCCTCAGCATCTTGATCCTTTTCAAGCTCCCCCTGTATCTAACATCACTCACTTGGAATGTCGACAAGCAAGGCTACAAACTTAGCCACTTGCATAAGCAGGAGTCCAACACAGGTGTAAAAGGTAAACCCAAGACGTGCTCTTGGTACACACACGTATTTGAAACTCGACAAGCAAGGTTAAAGACTTGGACATTTGCGAAAACAGGAATACAACGTTAATTCAAGGATCACCCTTGACTTGAAAAACCCAACATATACTCATGGTACTTCAATTACTTGAAAGCTTCAACAAGCAAAGTCCATGGACCAACTCATCAAGGTCTTTGCTAACCACCATCTCTGCAACATGTCTAAGCTCGAACTCCTTCAGCTTCTCCTCCAACTCGGCCACCCTTTTGGCCAACTCCTCTTTTTCAGTAGCGACCTTGTCAACCTTAACAGCCAGGTCCATTTTCTTCTTCAGCAAAGCTCTGCCTTGGGTGACCAATTAATCACCATCAACCCGAGTACGCAGCAGCTTGGCCAAAGCGCCACCAGCCTTGGTAGATAGTTGATGGTTAGACCTGACCATCTCAACAATGGCCACCACGACACTGCTCAGCTTGGAGTGTTCCACTCGCCAGACGTTACGGACAACCAACTTTAACTTGGCTAGCTCCCTCTCCAAGGAAGCGGCCTTGTTCACGACCTCTTGGTGCAGCTATCCGTTCTCTTTCAAAATTGCAATGCTCATCTATAGAAAGAGCTTTGCAACATCAGTAGAACGTTGAGGGCCGACCGACAGAATCAATTTCTTGTCAAATGGGGTCGACACTCTCTGCTCAAGCCTATGCCTTACACTCCATAGTGAGTCAACCTCTCTTGGAACATTTACAAACTCAAGGGAGGTGGCAGGGCGAGAAGCAGGTGTCGGCATAACAGAATGAGGAGGTGAGAAGGAGCAAGAATGGGTGAGACAGGGATGGCAATAGGTAGAGCAAAAGCAGCAGGAACTAGAGCAGCAACTGGAATAGGGCTTGAAGCAGCAGATGGAACTGGAGCCTGGACAGTAAGCGATGGAGTAGAGGAAGCAGCAGCAACCATCATGGGAGTTGGAACCCGAACAAGGGGAGGAGAGGTTGCGCATAAGGAAGAAGCCTTGTAGCCTCCCTCCTTGCACGCAAGCTACGAGAAACTCAGGACTTATTGCGACCAGATGTCCTAGCAACTTCATCCCTTTTTCTCTCAGCCAATGCAGAGGGGGAGGCGCTGGGGAAAGCATCATTAAGTTCAGAAGGGCCAACCCCAACAACAGGTCAACCCTCTTCTACAACTGGAGGGGGAACAGGGGATGTGGAACAACATCACCACTCACCCTCTTCACTAGCGGCGTCCATGAGAAATTATCCATGATACCTGCAAAACACACAACAACAATCACAAGTGTTAAGTCAAGGTACACACACAAGAAGACGAAGAAAGCATAAGGAAGATAGAATATCATCCAATGCAGCAAAAGGGTCATCTGTCGAGGGCAGTGACAAAATAGCACGTGCGGGAGGCCGGAAATAGCTTCAGGATCGCCTTGTCTGACCTCTCCACTAGGGTCAATGAGTCCTCATCAAATGACCTGAACCTAGTGGGGTCAGCTTGCTAGTAGAATGGGAAGCGAGGCTCCCCATCCTTGTTATGCATCAATGGCAGTCCATCTTCCATGACACCACTCTCGTGGACCTTAAAGAAATGGTCCTTGAAGTGGTGTAAGACATTGGTGTGAAGCTCTAACAACTTCTTGGAAACTCTATGCAAGGAGACCAAGTAACCTTCCCAGACAGCTTGGTTTGAAAGGAAAACAAAGAAAGATGAACACTCGAATGAATGTTCAAAACAGAGCACAAAATCTCAAAAGCCCTCACCACTGCCCAACTATTAGGGTGAAGTTGGGATGGAAAGGTGAGAAAGGAAGGAGAAGACCCAACACCTCAAAGAGGCATCGGTACATGAGGATAGGGGAAGTCATCACTCCTACAAGGCTCAACAATGACATTGCGGGAATCCTTGGGGTTTGTCACCTGGAATTGATAGCACATGGCAGCCACCCATGCTGGGGAGGTTAGGGACGACCGGTATTTGAAGACGTCCTCCCTAACCACTCATAGCCTCGTACGACCAGGGTAGAGGATGGTGACCCAGCACTGGGCTGCGACGCATGCAAGAGGAAGTCCTGGTGCTTCCAACACCACTTTGCCTCACCTTCTCCGAAGCAGAAGGAGGAGGGAGGATGGTAAGCAGCAGAGGCTCACCTGCCCTAGGGGCGAAGGGAGACCTGACCTGCTAACGAGGGCGAGAAGTGCCCTCACCAGCCCGATGAGAGCTCACCCTCCTCCCAGAAGAGGAGGACCCGTCAGAAACTCCACCATGGGTGTCCTCCTCCGAAGAGTCACCCACGAAGATAACTTAGCGCATAAAGGGCTACTCAATCGAGCCCCCTAAATCGTTACCTCCCATGCCTAAAGCTGTAACGACCCGTATGCATCCGGTTCATTAACATTATATTATGGTCTTAAGCGTAGCAAATACTTAATATACTTAAGTAAACACGAAAGCATTTAAATAATAAGACGTCATACTACGTCACACATCATAAATAAAACACTGTGTATGGAATTTTGATATACATCCCGGCACCCGGGTTCTGTTCCATAGGGTACCTCATACAAAACAAACCCATACCGAGTTACAAAAAGTACAACAAAATTGAGCTAATAGGCTCGCTCAAAATCACCTTCCAATATCCGGCCTCGACCTCTTGACCGGGATCCTCAATTAGTGGCCAACCCGGCCTCGACCAACACGGTCTCTTAATTGAGATCCACCAAACAGCCCCTACTCGGGTCTCTTACCCTGGACTTCGTCCTCCGCTCTTTGGCTATCACCTGCAATAAAATATAATCCCCAACTGGGGTGAGATACAATCTCAGTAAACTCAGGGTTCTTGGAGACTCACCTCCCCCTGGTTCACTTCCACAGTATATAGCATTTATATTGGCATTACAAATAACATAACCAACCCAGCCTTTAATAAAATAATACATGTACATAACCACAGCCACATACCATTCCATACCCAATATGCAATTTAGCCAGCCAGTGCAGATATCATACACAATTGCATATAAGATATACAAGTTAGATAGCCAGTACACATAAAGTGCACTCTTGTATATATTCCAGTGTACTCCGCGTACACATAACGTGAATTCCACCAAAGACATGCACAAATGTATAACCAGATATACAACTTAGCCAACCAGTGCACTCCACGTACACAATTGTATATCCCGTTATACAAATTAGGTAACCAGTGCACATCTCCATTATATGTATGTTTTCAATCAAAAAACAATAACACACAATGTAAATACACGCACCATAACATCCAATAACCATCACTGCCTAGGAGTATGGTGGAACACAATCAAGGGAACAAACTCCTAAGAATAGAGAGCTTACCTTCTCTGATTCCAGCATCGACTACCTCAGCCCTGTGTTCACGACCACAGATATCTTCTTTATCAAGCCCTACACCAGGCACAAAATATATCATGAACAATTCTCAACCGTCTCATGAAAAAAACCAATTTCTTTTCCAGACCTCAGACATAAACCTCCAACGTTGACTTGTAAACCCCCAAAATATCTGGGCATAACAAAATACCCAAAACCCAGAAAAGTTAGCTTTCAAGGTTGAACCTTCATCACAACAACCTCCTAAGCATATTTTTACAAAGACATATCACCCGAAACCAACCCTAACTCATATGGGTCATTTTTCATCTTAACTCCAAACTCAAAGGAAATGGTAAAACTCACGTGTCTTACCTTAAAAATGTCAAGGAAGGCTAAATCACAGCTTCTCCAAGCTTGGATATCCTTAACGTTCCTTCTAACTCTTAAAGATTAAAACTTTGCACTTTCTTTGAAGAAATGATCTCCTTGCCTAATAGTTTTTACAACTAACAAAGGGTGGAAACTGGTTTAGAAGGTGATTCTCTCCAATCCTCACGTTGGATGTAAAGGTGTTTAGGTCAAGAAATTGTTATCTAGGAAGCTTTTTCTCACTTTAACAATGGAGAAAATATGGAATAAGAGAGAGAAAGTGTTTTAACAAAGACGATGGAAATAAGGTTACTACTGAAATATCTCACTCGTGCGTATCTTAAATATCCTGTAAGTTAACACGTGTCATAAAATAATATGAGAGTCTTCCTACGTCAAAACAACCAGCAGGAGTCAACACGTGTCACTTGTATAAAGAGAATATGTAGGGTCGACACGTGTAAAAAGGCTAAGTCTGGGTTAAACAGCAAGTACTGACTGTTATAATCGCTTACAAATACTTATGTAATCAATTGCATAAGAACCCGTCCTTGGTACTATAGTGCATCCAATGTTCCCTCCTCCTCCAACCTCATCCGACCTAATCCAACCTATCCCGACCTTATCTGACCTAATCCGAGTTCTTACCTTGGTACTTCACAAGTCCAAGGTTCCTCCCAACCTCGTTCGGTTTCCTAACTCGACAATTTTATCCAAAAGGGGTTACGAGCTCTTCCGGCCTCTCTACCCGATAGCTCTTACAAGCCAACTAAATACGAGCTCCTCCGAGCTCAACCGAGATAACATCGGTCTATCCGAGATTACAACTTGGACCTCAAAGAAAAAGAATATACGAACTCTGCCGATATAGCTACCCGGTCGCTCTTCCCTTCCTTGTCCGAATTCCTTCCCAAACAGCAGCGCTTTTACCCAACAGCGCTAAGTATATACACCACTTACATGGTGATAACCTGATCATGTACTAACCCGATCTTCCTATAAAACTAACATACAACACGATCCCGGATTTGAAAAGGTGTTATCCACACCCCCTCTTATCCAAGTTCCAAAATACACCTGATGGAGTGCCTTTAGTTAAATATTTTTCTATCATTCTTAGCTTATTTGACTTCTCTTGGAATTTTATTTTCCCATTCTAATTCAGTTTTTGTCTTAGACAAGTTAGTGGGCTTAATTGCTAATTGTTGCGTATTTTCGGATTTTATGCTCACTTGATGTATCTTCCTTGTACAGGACCTATAGAGCTCTACAGAACTCCAAATTGAGCGTTATTGTAGTCCTTGGAAAGATACCAAAAGGATCTACAAGTTTGCTACAAATAAGCCAAGGCCAATTCTGCCATTTGAAGGGTCATTTTAGGCTTTGAAGTCAGAACCACTGCACTTGTATTTTGGGCTGCGAGTTGGACTTTTATTGGTGTAAATAGCATAAATAATTAGAATTGATGGGTTGTCATGGCCCATTCTTTTCTTCAGACTTAGTCACTACATATTAGTGACATTAGGAGGAATTAAGACTTTACATTTCATTTTGCAAAAATAGTTTTACATTTAGAATCAAAACACTTTCTCTTATTTTCTCTCAACAGTTCTTCCTTGTTCTTCATTTTTATTTTTCCTTCTTCCATTTTCATGCACTTATTTCATGGGGCTTTCATTGATGATGATCATGGAAGGCTAAATAATCAATCAATCCAAGGATCCAACCCAAGCAAGAGAAGAATTTGAGTTCTGGTTTGATATTTCGAATTGTGTGAATGTTCACTTTCTTCTTCAATTGCTATTATGTTTTCATGATTATGAATGCATTTAGGATTGAAAGCGGATTAGGTTATGGATTTATTTCCTAATTTTGAATATAAATCACAGATTAATTGGATGATATTTCAATTAAGGTTGTGGTTTCAATTAATTTAGGGGTTAATTCGATTGAACTGCTTTTAATGAAATTGAATGAACTTTCACAATAGGATAAATTTTTGAGAACGATGATGATTCGAATAGCTTGGTTTGGTGAATTGGATTGATGCTCTTTAATCTGTTTTACATTACTTGTTATCAATTCTGTTAGTTTCTGCATTGATCTTTAATCATAGTTTGTGTTTTTGTAATTTTTACTTCACGCATGGAAACTGTTTGACAAAAATCCCCCTTTACTGTTAGTGGTGAATTGGAGATAGAACCATATTGATAGTGTCTTTGAGTCGACCTAGGTTAATCCTGTGCTACAAAATTAGCGTAGTTTAATTGTTTTGAAGCAACACGACAAACGCTTATCAAAACTGGCGCCATTGCCGGGGACATGGTTCATTGTGTGCTAGCTTTAATTCACTGTAATTAGTTCATAGTAGTAGTAATATATATATAAAGAGTTACATTCACTGCATATTTACATTTTGCTGCACAACCGCACTTTGTTACATAATTGCATGATTGTTATTGTTCATTATGAAGTGTGGATGATGTAGTTTCATGTGTGCTGTCAAAAAATAGAGAAAAACAGGGGAAAATAGAGCAAAAAACAGAGGAGTAGTAGGATGAGAATTTGTGTAGTGTAGTTGTGTTTGTAGTGTCATTTTGCTGTCCAAATTTTTTCAGACCTGTGCAGTTTTGCTTTGCGATTTGTTTTCCAAAGTTTATCCCCTATTTTAAACAAAAGCAACCCAATTAAGGGTTGGGTCTGGGTTAAAATTGGCAAATTCAAATTCGGCCTCTAAGTAGGAGTTTTGGACCAGTTTTTACAATTGTCGCAGGGGCATTTTGGTAATTTCACAGCAAACGATCTCAGAATGGGCTGAAATTTTACCAGAATGTGTGAAAAATTAATGTATCAAGGTGACCCTGTGAAGGATAAACATGGTCAAGAGGGGTCCAAATCGCGAAATTCCTTCATTTAAGCCATTTTTGAGACGATTTTCTATTTTCATGATTTTTAAAAATCACCAAAAAAATCATAAAAATCAATCATGATTTTTAGACATTCACTGTTATTTTTCTAGATTTTTTTAAAAAAAATTTTAGGGTAGTTTTCCAATTTCTATTTCATTTCAGCATATATAGTGAGTAATGTCCTGGTAGAGTAGCTGTCTGACATTTCTGTGTTGTTTGTGTTTATTGTTCCTTATGAGCTGAATTGTGTATGACTAGGTCCACATCAAGTGAATTACATGCATATGATCCTAAGATAGATAGGACATTTCACATATTAAACAGACACAATATTAGTTTAGATGACTTTGATAGTGTAGTTTTAGACAGTAGCATAGTGTCTTTTGACTTCGATTCTGAATTTACTTCTAATCCTTCTACTTTTGAACATCTTGATACAATGGCTGATAACAACCTAACTCTTAAGGAATTTGCTACACCTGATGTTGTTTACCAACCTTGGTGTATTCAATATCCTGAGACTGAGGTCAGTTATGAGCTAAAATCTGGACTAATCCATTTGCTTCCAAAGTTTCATGGTCTTGCAGGTGAAGATCCACACAAGCATCTTAAGGAGTTTCATGTAGTGTGTTCCACCATGCAACCACATGACATTCATGAGGATTATGTCAAGATGAAGGCATTATCTTTTTCACTGGATGGTGTGGCCAAGGACTGGTTGTACCTTCAACCATATCCTATCAACACTTGGACAGATATGAAGAGAAGATTTCTGGAGAAATTCTTTCCAGCATCCAAAACAACATCCATCCGGAAGGAGATTTGTGGTATAAGACAACTAGCTAGGGAGACATTGTATGAGTATTGGGAGAGATTCAATAAGCTGTGTGCTACATGCCCTCACCATCAAATTAATGAGCAATTATTAATTTAGTATTTTTATGAAGGTTTGATGTTGATGGACAGGAGTATGCTAGATGCAGCTAGTGAAGGCGCTTTGATGGACAAGACCCCTCTTGCTGCAAGGCAGTTGATTTCTAACATGGCAGCCAATTATCAACAATTTGGTACTAGAGGTGTTGCTACATCCAAGGCTGCAAATGAAGTTTCTGTTTTTATGGTTGCTGATAACCAGAGGTTGGAGAACAAATTGACAGAGTTGACATCCCTTGTGAGGCAGCTTGCTATTGGTCAACAACAAAATGTGATTGCATCCAACCAACCAAGACTTTGTGGTATCTGTTGTGCGCCTGATCATCCAATAGATGCATGTCCCACTCTCCAAGAGATAGAACAAGCTGCTAAAGTTTCTGCCATGCAACCTAGACAACCATTTAGACCTCAATAGCAGTATAATCCTTACTCCAGCACTTATAATCCTGGTTGGAGAGATCATCCGAATTTGAGGTATGGTCCTAGTCCACCACAACAGCAGTAGCCCTTCTGACCTCCACAACAGCACTTCCAGCCTGCCACCACCAAATATCAACCTCCCCTATTCAGACAACAGCCACAGTTCCAGCAACCTGCACCTGCACCTACACCTGCACAACCTATGAAAACCAGTTCTAGATCTTCTTTCGAGGACTTGATGAAGCAAATGGCCACCACCAACCTGTAGTTTCAACAGAATGTCAGTGCCACCATCCAAGACCTCCAGACTCAGATGGGACAGTTAGCTACAACTGTCAACCAGATGCAGCAGCAAGGTTCTGGCAACATTCCAGCACAACCAGTGATTAATCCAAAGAGTCTGAATGCCATTACCTTGAGGAGTGGCAAGGAGCTTTTAGATTCAACAGTTGTTGGTGCTAAATCAGATTCTGCACCAAAGCATACTCCTCTAATTCCTCTACCTTTTCCTTCTAGATCCATTTCTGCAAAGAAAGTGGAATTTGATTCTGATTTGCTTGATAGTTTCAGGAGGGTTGAAGTCAACATTCCCCTATTGGATGCCATCAAACAGATTCCAAAATATGCAATGTTTTTGAAGGATTTGTCCACTAATAAGAGGAAGTTGAAGGGAGATGAGCAAGTAAAGATGGTTAGGAATGTATCTGCACTCATACAGGGCAAGACTGTTGATTCCATGCCACTATCCACCTTGCCACAAAAGTGCAAGGATCCTAGCACTTTCGCTGTTCCATGCACCATTGAAGATATTACTTTTGCAGATGCCATGTGTGATCTTGGAGCCTCCATTAGTGTCATGCCCACATCAGTTTACATATCACTACACCTTGGTGAGTTGAAACCCACTGGTGTTGTCATTCACTTGGCCAACAGGAGTGTTGCGCTTCCACTTGGACTTATTGAAAATGTGTTGGTATGAGTTAATAATTTGATTTTCCCTACTGATTTTTATATTTTGGACATGGAGAATGAGTCTTCTAGTCATGGTTCCACATTAATCTTAGGAAGACCATTCTTGATGACAGCTAGGACTAAAATTGATGTGCATGCAGAAACTCTTTCTATGGAGTTTGGTGATGACATTGTCCAGTTTAACATTTTTGAGGCCATGAGACATCCTGTAGAGGAGAATTCTATTTTTCTTCTTGATATCATTGATGTTGCAGTAGATAGTGTAGATATTTCTGATTTACTTTCTGATTTTTCTGATTTTGATCTTAGTTCTTGTGATTGTACCTGTGATGATTTTGCTGTTGCATGTAGTATTTGTGCGGAGATTTCCTTCACACTTCACTCTGATTGTGTTGCAGGTACAAATACAGGTTCTGAGCCTATTATCCCACTTCCTTTAGCCCCCAGTCTTTCCTTGCCTTCCACCATTCAGCCACCTTCTTTGGAGCTTAAGTCACTACCTGAGCACCTCAAATATGCATATTTAGATGATGCTCAGCAGCTTCCAGTCATCATATCTAGCAGCCTGTCACTTTAGCATGAAGAGAAGCTGTTGCATGTTTTGAGAGGCCACAAAAAGGCCATTGGATGGACCCTTGCTGACCTTCCTGGCATTAATCCTTCTATATGCATGCATCGAATACTTTTGGAGGATGAATCTAGGCCGGTGAGGCAGCTACAGAGGAGGCTGAATCCCACTATTCTATATGTGGTGAAGAAGGAAGTGACAAAGCTACTAGCTGCAGGGATCATCTATCCCATCTCAGATAGCACTTGGGTTTCACCTGTCCAAGTGGTTCCTAAGAAGTCAGGTCTCACAGTTGTGAAGAATCAAGATAATGAGCTGATTTCGACTAGAGTGGCCAACAGTTGGCGAGTTTGCATTGATTACAGGAGACTTAACCAGGCTACTCGCAAGGACCATTTCCCTCTTCCCTTCATTGATCAAGTTTTAGAGAGGTTGGCAGGTAAATCACATTATTGCTTTCTTGATGGTTTTTCTGGTTACATGCAGATTCATATTGCACCAGAGGATTAACACAAGGCCACATTCACCTGTCCATTTGGCACATTTGCTTACACCCGGATGCATTTTGGCCTATGCAACGCACCTGGCACCTTCGAAAGGTGCATGGTAAGCATTTTTTCTGATTTATTAGAGAGTTGCATGGAGGTGTTTATGGATGATTTCACTGTTTATGGTTCTTATTTTGATGCATGTTTGGATAGTCTCTCTAGAGTGCTTGACCGATGTATTAAGACTAACCTTGTTCTTAACTTTGAGAAATGCCATTTTATGGTGCATGATGGTATAGTCTTAGGGCATTTGGTCTCTAGTAGAGGTCTTAAGGTTGATAAGTCCAAGATTGATGTGATTACTTCTTTGCCTTACCCCGCTTCTGTGCGGGAAGTACGTTCTTTTCTTGGACATGCAGGTTTTTATAGGAGATTCATTCAGGATTTCAGTAAGATTGCATTGCCATTGTCCAAGCTTCTCCAAAAGGACGTAGACTTTACATTTGACCAGCCTTGCAAAGAGGCATTTGAGGGATTGAGGAAGAAGCTGACTACCTCTCCCATCATGCAGTCACCAGATTGGGAGCTTCCCTTTGAGCTGATCTGTGACGCCTCTAATTATGCACTTGAGGTTGTGTTGTCACAGAGAGTTGGTAAACTCTCCCATGTCATTTCTTATGCTTCACACACTTTAGATGCAGCCCAAGTTAACTACACCACTACTGAGAATGAGCTTTTAGCTATTGTTTTTGCTTTAGATAAATTTAGATCTTATTTGCTTTACTCCCATATCACTGTCTTTACTGACCATGCAGCTTTGAAGTACCTGTTGAAGAAGCCTGATGCTAAACCTAGATTGATCAGGTGGATGCTTCTTCTTCAGGAGTTTGACCTCGAGATTAAGGACAGAAGTGGTGCAGAAAACTTGGTTACTGATCACTTGAGCAGGATTGAAGGACCTCTTGAGTCTTTTCCCATTCGTGATAATTTCCCTGATGAGCATTTGATGCATTTGCATTCATCACATGTCACACCTTGGTTTGCTGACATTGTTAATTTCATTGTTGCATCTGTTGTTCCACCTCATGCATCTAGGTCCCAAATAGATAAATTTAAGAGTGATGCTAAATATTATGTTTGGGATGATCCTTATTTGTGGAGATTTGGTAGTGACCAAGTGATCCAAAGGTGTGTGCCTGATCATCAGATTCAGTCTATTATTTAGTTTTGTCATGGCACACCTACTGGAGGTCATTTTGGTCCTCAGAGGACCGCTAGAAAGGTATTAGATTGTGGGTTCTTTTGGCCCAGCCTATTTAGAGATGCTCATCACTTTACCACCACTTGTGAGCATTGTCAGAGAGCAGGAGGAACCATTACACATAGACATGAGATGCCTCAGCAACCCATTATTTTTTGTGAGATTTTTGATGTCTGGGGTATTGATTTTATGGGTGCATTTCCTGTTTCTCATGGTTTTTCATATATTTTGCTTGCTGTTGATTATGTTTCTAGATGGGTTGAGGCTAAGGCCACTAGAACTAATGATTCTAAAGTTG
>CM023958.1:16037492-16052158 GCA_013407115.1 Glycine latifolia | reverse complement strand
CTATTGGCCCACTTTGTTTAAAGATGCTCATCACTTTACTACCACTTGTGAGCACTGTCAGAGAGCAGGAGGAACCATTACACATAGACATGAGATGCCTCAGCAACCCATTATTTTTTGTGAGATTTTTGATGTCTGGGGTATTGATTTTATGGGTGCATTTCCTGTTTCTCATGGTTTTTCATATATTTTGCTTGCTGTTGATTATGTTTCTAGATGGGTTGAGGCTAAGGCCACTAGAACTAATGATTCTAAAGTTGTTGTGGATTTTGTGAGATCCAAATATTCTGCAGGTTTGGTGTTCCTAGAGCCATTATCAGTGACCAGGAGAGCCATTTCTGTAATTGGTCATTGGCATCCTTGCTTCAGAAGTATGGGGTTGTGCATAGAGTTGCTACAGCTTATCATCCCCAAACTAATGGGCAAACAGGTTTTTAACAGAGAGATCAAGCAAGTGTTAGGTGATGCAACCAAACAGGAAGGATTAGAGCAAGCTACTTGAGGATGCTTTATGGGCTCCAGGACCGCTTACTGGACACCTTTGGGGATGTCTCCCTATAGGGTGGTTTTTGGTAAGGCATGCCACCTACCGGTGGAGATTGAGGACTGTGCTTATTGGGCAGTGAAGAGTTGTAACATAGCATTTGATGAAGCGGGTATGGAAAGGAAGCTTCAGTTGCAAGAACTTGAAGAGATATGCTTAGAAGCCTATGAGAATTCCAAGATTTACAAAGAGATAGTGAAGAGATTTCATGACTCTAGGATTCTTAGAAAGGAGTTCCATAGTGGTCAAAAGTGCTTTTACTTAATTCTCGCCTTAAGCTTATTTCCGGTAAACTTTGATCTAGATGGGATGGACCTTTTGTTATTACTAATGTTTTTCGCCATGGTGCAGTTGAGATTAAAAATGAAGTTACCGGCAAAGTCTTCAAGGTCAATGGTCACCAACTCAAAGTATTTCATGAGAGCCCTCAAGTGGAAGAGGAGCTTGTGGCAGACATCTCTTTGGTCTTGCCAATTTTGTGTGATGAAGCATCTTGAATGACATTTCGGGAGTTTCCTTTTCCCTTCTTTTATTTGTTGTCTCTTCGTTTTCATTTCTTTGCATACTTACATTGAGGACAATGTGCATTTCAAGTTGGGGGGGGGTGAAGGATTCCAAAATCTGTTTTCTGGTTATATTGTCTGTTTTCTGTTTATACATTCTATTTTCTGTTTATCTGTCTATTTTAGTTTTTGAGTCTATATGTTTCTATTTTCTGTCTGTTTATGTTGCTGTTTCTATTTATGTTGCTGCTTTTATTGAATTTAGGCACTTTTTCACGTTTTTCATAGGATTTCTAACTTGCATAAATTGTGAGAAATGTTAAAAATTTGGTTGGATTGAGAGGTTTCATGCTTGATGTGAATCATTGTTGCAATTGTTGAAGTGATAAGTAGGTTTGAGAAATAGAATTTAAGATGAATCATGTGTAATAGAATTATGCCTTGTGAGTTTTTGAGCCTTTGTGGATATGTTCTTTCATGTGTGAATTCACCCTTGTGCTAGATTACTCTATGTTTTGCCTTGCTTCTTTTGAAATTCCTTGTTGCACATGCTTTGATTGAGATGATTTAGACCTTCTTTCTTTTAGCCACTAGCCAAATAAACCTATCCTTGTGTTGATATCCATTGTCACCCCTTTTTGAGCCTTTAGCCTTTTCTTTCTTATATAGCTCATTGCAAACTAAAAAAAAGTGGAAAACCATGTTATCCTAGCTTTGGTAGGAAAGGGGCTTTGGAATTGTTTTGAGAGTGGGTTTCAAACAAGTGTGGGGTATTTTTATTTGCTTTTGTTTTGATTTGAAAAAAAAATGATGATGAGAAAAGAATAGAAAAGAAAAGAAAGAGTTTAAAAAGCAAAGTTCGAAAAAAAAATTGTGCATAATCAAAGAAAAAGAAGTACCAGAAAAGCAAAGAAAGAAAAATATTTATAAATGCAATAAAAGTTGTTATGGTTGATTTTCATCCTTGTAAATTCCTTTAAATATCATTTCTTTGTTTCTATCCCTCTTTTAACTTGTTGGCTTGCTCCCCATTGCCCCTCTTTTCTCTTAGTTTTAGCCTAAATATCCTTTTCTTATCCACCTTTACCTAAGCCATTCATTACAAGCTAATAAAGTCCTTTTGATCTTTTGATGCATGTGTATTTCAAGTTGAATGAATTAGAGTCTTGTCAATACTTAGATGTGCTAGTTACATGTGGTGTTTGAGTGTAAACACAAAGCCATACACATTATATGAGGTTGAGTGTTGCCCCTTTGAGAGATTTCTATCACCTTGGTACATTTTTAATTCTAAACTTGACTACTTTCTCACTTTGCACTTTGTGATCATGTTTTCATGAATTGTTTGTTACTGTAATATCATTCTTCCGTCTTTCATCTTTCTCACTTTTGTGCATTGTTATGATTCATTGAAAAATATGTGTGCCTTGTTCATACTTTTCTTTTAAATTTTTGATTTACTTTAGTTTGAAATTTTCTTAGTTTTTCTTTTAGTTTTGCCTAGGAGTGCAAATGTTTAAGTGTGGGGTATTTTGATGGAGTGCCTTTAGTTAAATATTTTTCTATCATTCTTAGCTTATTTAACTTCTCTTGGACTTTTATTTTCCCATTCTAATTCAGTTTTTGTCTTAGGCAAGTTAGTGGGCTTAATTGCTAATTGTTGCGTATTTTCGGATTTTATGTTCACTTGATGTATCTGCCTTGTACAGGACCTACAGAGCTTTACAGAACTCCGAATTGAGCGTTCTTGTAGTCCTTGGAAAGATAATAAAAAGATTTACAAGTTTTCCAGAAATAAGCTGAGGCCAATTCTGCCATTTGGAGGGTCATTTTAGGATTTGAAGTCAGAACCCTTGCACTTCTATTTTGGGCTGCGAGTTGGACTTTTATTGGTGTAAATAGCATAAATAATTAGAATTGATGGGTTGTCATGACCCATTCTTTTCTTCAGACTTAGTCACTATATATTAGTGACATTAGAGGAATTAAGACTTTACATTTCATTTTGCAAAAACAGTTTTACATTTCTCTTTTTAAGTTTTTAGAATCAAAACCCTTTCTCTTATTTTCTCTCAACTGTTCTTCCTTGTGCTTCATTGTTCTTCATTTTCATTTATCCTTCTTCCATTTTCGTGCACTTATTTCATGGGGCTTTCATTGATGATGATCATGGAAGGCTAAATAATCAATCAATCCAAGGATCCAACCCAAGCAAGAGAAGAATTTGAATTCTGGTTTGGTATTTCGAATTCTGTGTGAATGTTCACTTTCTTCTTCAATTGCTATTTTGTTTTCATGATTACGAATGCGTGTAGGATTGAAAGCGGATTAGGTTATGGATTTATTTCCTAATTTCAAATATAAATCACAGATTAATTGGATGATATTTCAATTGGGGTTGTGGTTTCAATTAATTTAGGGGTTAATTCGATTGAACTTCTTCTAATGAAATTGAATGAACTTTCACAATAGGATAAATTTCTGAGAACGATGATGATTCGAATAGCTTGGTTTGGTGAATTAGATTGATGCTCTTTAATCTGTTTTACATTACTTGCTATCAATTCTGTTAGTTTCTATATTGATCTTTAATCGTAGTTTGTGTTTTTGCAATTTTTACTTCGTGCATGCAAACTGTTCGACAAAAATCCCCCTTTACTGTTAGTAGTGAATTGAAGATAGAACCATATTGATAGTGTCTTTGAGTCGACCTAGATTAATCCTGTGCTACAAAATTAGCGTAGTTTAATTGTTTTGAAGCGGCACGACAAACGCTTATCAACACCCCCCCTTTTGTGACAACCTGGATATACGAACCCGAATTTAATACAGGGTTATTATAAAATCAAAGTCAAAAATAGGAGAGATAGACATTGTTAGAAGCAAAGGATAAATACCTTAAAACGAAAGAAAGGTTCAAGCAAGAATAAGACCAAGGAAGAAGAGAAATTTCAGACAAGTAAGAAGGCAAGAATGGTGATAGGAGAAATGTCAGAAGTCCCCTCTATTTAAATGGAGGCGTGACTCGATGGTTATTGGCGAGATTTAAAACTATCCCTGGAAACTCACACCACAATTTGACACCACTCACCCACTATCACACGTCTTCGGTACGTGTCCACTCCTTGAGTGACATGTATGCACGAGTACAGTGTGTGGATGACACATGCCTACAACATTTAATAAAGTGTAACACTCATTTCAATGTTCACTCCAACGGTCATATATTAGCAGAAAGTTCAACCTTACGCTTCACTTGCCTGACACGTCCGACCTCATTTACAGAATAAATAAATCCACCTTGGACAACTCAGTAGTAACAATCCAGACAACCCATGTCTAGGTTGGAGCCCTGACATCGCTTCACTATTATACTTCATAAATTCATCAACCTCGACATTGGACATCACTTGTTTACTCTCGAAGGCTCTTTACACTCACCATTTTTATTATTTGTCAAGAACACTAACCTTGACATTGGACATTCTCCATCAATGCTCATTCATCCTCTTTTGCTTGGAAACTGGCTCAGAAGTTGGGGGGCTTATGTACAGTACAAAATGGTGAAGTTACATGTGACCATTACTGTGGGGTCACTGTACACATGTTCATCCTTCGTGTCAACCTTGCTACAGTAATGGTGTACATCTTCTCTCTAAGTGTCGAACCTGCTACCCTGACGACACGTTTGTCTATCCTCCGTGTCGGCCTTGCTACAGAAGCGTGGATGTCAAGCATCCATAGTGAGTCTCTATTGGTCAACAACATATTTACTATGCCTGGTTATTCAAATTGGGGAAATCACCTTATCTCCTAATATCTCTCCAATTATATACAAGCTGTTACTTATCTACAAGCAACAACATATCAATAAGGTACACATTATCTCCTATTTGAATTATATAACTACCTGCTATTATATGTTATCTTATCAATAGGTTAATTAACAAACAAAGGCCCAAAGCCCATACTCCATGCTATAAATATAGGTTATCTCTAAACCTTTACGAATATAAGATTAAGATTCATTCCTACTACAAATTCACCCACAGTGAACATACCTCCGAGGCACCCTCGATGACTTTCTATCCACTCTCACACACTCATTTATTCTTCCATAATTGATGTACTTACTTGAGCGTTGGAGTTCTTTCCTTTGTTTTGCAGGTCCCCCTCCTAAACAAGGTTGAGTCACCGTCCGACATGCAGAGTTTGGAACACACCAGGACCTCGTCCGGCTCAGTGCATGGAATTTCCATATTTTGGTAAGAACAAAAAGTAATTCAGTTTAGGTAACTGGGTCATATGGCAGATATGCTGACAAGGGAATCTCGCTGTTGGGAGATGGTGAACGTCCCACAATCGAATAAGCAAATATATCCTCGACCATTATCGTGATATCAATTGTAAACAATGTTGATGATGAAGAACAGAAAGGTGAAGAAAATGGAGTTGACGAAACGCACATGTAACCGAACACTGGATATTAAGTAAGTACTAGAGGTAAATTGAAATAAAATAGTGGAATGTGTGGCTCTCTAGCTACTGGTGAGAGACCAAATCTAACATTGTTGGAAAAATGGTCATCCTCAAACCATGGAACATGTTTCCATTGACCATCAAGTAGGCAGATCAACATCCTGAACGTTGGTCTCCATTTCTTCGCCATCATCCGCTGAAAAAAAGGTGTATAGATGAGTTATTTACTCCCCATTCATGTTCAAGCAAAAAGGACCAAAGTCCACAATCACAAAAACATTAAGCAATTCACATAATCAACCCTATGGTTCGACTACAAGTATGCACTCTTGTTGCCCTAATCTTTCGCTACACATTTGTTCCATTATTCGGGCCTGACTACCTCATTGGCATGTCGCCATAGAGGTCTTACATCTTTCATTTATTTTTCTAGGTGGCGTCATAGGAGTAGATATCCATACCCTAGTACTACGGGCAGTTACTCTCACCATAACTTAGTAATAATGCTCTCAGTGATTGGTGGGATTGCCAAGTCGGCTATGTGAATCCCCAGTCTCATTGAGGTATCACAACTTAACATTTTTTTTATCCCTAAGTACCATCCTGGTCCTCACCTCCATACCCCAGGTACCAACTATAGTCACCCACTCACTTATGGGTTTAGGCACTATCTTGTCGTCACTCTTCACTAGGATTGAATTTAAGGATGCCTCATCTTCATGAAAATTTCTGGCATAGTGCAAAGATTAATATATTGACATGGTTACCAAGGCACAAGCCCTAGGCCCCTCGAGCTTGAAGCTTCTGTTGGTGGCTTCCTTATCCAACTTAATCATCAAAATGACCATTGTCACATTGCCCTCACTAGGCAGATTCCCATGTGACACTTGCCATTTAAACCACAACTCTGCATATAAAAAGTCATGATATCTCCATGCATCATCGTATACCATCATCTTTCATCTCATGTTGCAAATTGAGTCCTACCATAGTCAGTGTTCACATGTGCTCTATATCCCACTCGTATCGTGATGAGATAGGTTCCACAAGTTGTCATAATATCCATCAATTACACCATGTATCAATTTCAATCATCACTTGTCTCATCACACACAATTTCATTTCAAGTTCACAATCATTGTTCAAAGAACCACACAGAGTACTTAATGTCTTCGTGCTTCTTACCACACAACTATCACATCAACAAGTCATTCAAGTCCTAGGAGATGATTCACTCTTCCCTAAGTTCCTCATTCATAATTTCAATGTCCCTTAACCTTAATCAACAAGTATTATGTATCTAAATCATATAATAGCAACAAAATGCACAAATAGAATTATAATCAATTAGAATCAATTCAATAACACCATATATCCTATTTTCTCACAATTTTGTACCCTGTTTTATAAAATCCATAACTTATTTGTTTCTCACTAGAATCTCATTAAATTTATCAACATAGAAATATTCTAAGTCTATTTTCGAATTTGGCTCATACATCACCAGATGGTTTCGTCAAGGATTTACCTCTAATCTTCACAAAAAATCCCTTTTTAAAGCACATAATGAAGCCTCCAAGCAAGAGAGAAAATGAGAGCTCTTCTTCCCCTTCTCTCCTTGAAAATGGCACACACCCTAGGCCTTCTAGGATTGTGTTGCTTCTTATGATGGGTATTAATCCATTTATGTTAAGGCCCAATTAGGTTAGGTGTCCTAGTTGAATCCTAAATCTCCTAATTAAGCTTTATGACACATAGTCCTAATCCTAACTCACTTATAACTATTAATTCTAACTCTAACTAAGTCTTTTTATTTAATAAATCCTATTTTAAATGAGTTTTGATCATATTTACCAGTATACCATTAATGAGTTGGCCAAAGTCAATCCCTTTCCATTGACTCAATTGGTCTATGGTTGACTTTCTTCAATTTTCACTAAAAATGAGTTCTCTTCCTATTTTTTTTCATTTATCTCATTTTTCCTCTAATTCTAATCTATTTTATCTCTAATAATTAATTAATTTTTCACCAAGCTATTATTACTATTATCTCTAATAGTAATATTTTTGAAATCCTATAATTGAATTTTTGGGATGTTACACAATCTAACGGCAAAGATTAAAACATGTAATGGAATTTAAGTTTAAGGGCCTTGACTAGTTGATTTTTTTTGTTTCTAGAGACAAAAATCAAAATTTTTAAAAGTTTAAGAACTAAAAACTTAATTAGTTAACCCTAACTCTTTTGTGTCATATGTTTGAAATATGAAACTATACAACTTGCCGTATTATTTATACCGCAATGTTGAATTTGTATACTGTGATATTAAATCTCCATTCAATGGAGATTAGGATAATTTACTGAGTAACAATACTCAAGGAAACTAAGACCAATAGAAATATCTATCTAGATATTATAAGTACTCTAGTTAAGTAGAGTGATGCAAGGGGCGTGCGAGTGGCATGTTGCCTATAGTGGAAGACACAACCTGTCAAACTGAGGAGTCAACGATAGGGGCTCATTGATGGAAGTATTGGGGGTACAGTGTTGAGTGATGAAGTACATGAAGGACCAGGGAGGCACCCTGTGTTGGGAACTTCTTTTGATTTGTAAAGGCCAAGAGTGACTTGGTAGAAAATAATACTTGAGGTTGTTAGCTTGGATAGGATAGTATAAATATTACTTAGGTGAAGCTAGAAGTAGTTTGTAAAAACAATACTTGTATCTTTGTGAAAGATAATGAAATTTGATGGATTGCCAAGAATTAAATGCAGTCTCAGTGTTTAAGACAAATCAGAATAAATTCTTATGCTACTTTTAATTGCTTTTATTTGACCTTGAATTGTGAAGCATTAACAAAATCGTTTAACAAAATCGTTTTGTTAAAGTTTTTGAGAAATCAGTGAAATTCGGAAACTATCGTTTGCTTTCTCTTGTAAAGCATTTGTTCAAAACAATTTCTATAGATGATAAGTTGTATTTGGAAAAAATGTTTGTGAAATTTTTTAAATCACAATTCAAACTCCCTTTATGTGATTCTTGTCTTTACACAAACAATACCTTCAATTTGCGCACACCACCTCTCCCAATTCTTACCATCAAGAATTGACAATTGTGGGGGAAAATTGTTATTTGACTCAATCATTAGAAACAAAAGATGCTCTCTAGATCACTCTCAGACACAGATCTTAGATCTAAAAAAGCTCTTTTGATCCCAATTGTTGGAGATAAGAGAGAAACACGCATTCAATCGAGAATTGAGTAGAATAAATGAGAAAATTTTATTAATCACACACTCATTGTTTGTTGCATAAACTGAACATATGTATTTATACAAGTTATGTCGCATATTAGATACAATATATTAATCCTTTACTCAACAAAGTCAATCATTTTTACTGACAGAGTTAACCAATTGACAGTAATGTTGTATTAATCATTGACCTAACAGAGTTAACTACTCGCACTAACAGAGTGAACTACTTCAAACTGCTCTATAAGAAAACATTGATTCAAAGACTCGCGTGAATTAATATGTTGTTTGTGCGAAAAAGAAATTTTGGCTGCTTATATTTATACCATTATTAGCTCCAATGTCATAATTATAATACCTCGCTAATAATAAAGCATTACATTAGCTCAAGGTGGAAAATAACTCCTCACCGGAGGAGGAGAAATAGCACCAAATATAAAATATCAGCAAAGTTAATAATAGAAGAAAACCAATTAAAAAAGGAAAAATGGATTGCTCTAGATTTTACATTTTAATTTCTTAGAGGAACACGATGTTCTCGTTGCTTCAGAACAAGGAAAACAATTTTTTTTATACGCTATCCATTTCCGAGGATCTGTCATAACTCAATCGATCGCTTCCTAGACAGAAGGAAAACAAAAAAAAAACAATTATTTTATAAAAAAAAAAGTGGAAAAGAACAATTAATTGGTTCAGTGGTTCTCATATATGGACTTGCATAACTAGCAAAGCAAACTCCATAGGATGAAGCAAAACCCTGAAGAATATATTATCTTGTCATTATAAACGGTATGAACACTATCAAATTGTTCGTGTTTTATATATATACACACAATAGATAATACTATCATGTCATCCAAAGCGCCACTAATATTTGGCTGAATAAGTAAAGCTACCTTTTTGAGGTATTTGATTAAACAAGTTGACCATACTCTGATGCATATGCGTACTTTTTTCTTTTTTTTTTAAATGGTAACCATTAATAATAATATAATAAAATTAGGTGCAAGGTTGAGAATAAGCCATTCATTGGCATACATGCATGCATGTACACATTTTCCTGACCAATGTTGAAGGTTTTCTTAGTTCTCAGACAGAAGGAAAAAATCCATAGGGGAAAAATTTTGAATGACTTTCGATTGCGTTTCTTACATGAAGCCTAGAAATTAATAATTAATACATTAATATTTAGAATTTTCATCTATAATTAATATTATATTATTATCATCACTCATTAACAATCTTTTATAGTATAATATACATGTCGGGTTAGTAATTTAAATATAGCTTCACTTTTATCTACATTCTCCTTTTTTTTTTCACGTCACATTGTGATAATTACATTAATTAAGTGCATATTTAAGCCTAGATTAAAATTAGTTCAAAATATAAATTACCGCTACAATATTAGTGGGTTTCAAAAACTACAATATTCTTTTATATACAGTACAAAATTGTGAAGTTACACGTTATCATTAGTATGGGTCATTGTATATGGGTTTACTTTCCGTGTCAACTCTACTACAGTAACGGTGCACATCTCTACTCTTAGTGTCAACCCTTCAATAGTGACAACATGTTTGTCCGTTCTCTATTTCAACTTTGCTACAGGAGCACGTATGTCAACCCTTTACAGCCAAGTCTCTTCTGGTCAAATAGTATATCTATTAAACTGGTGCAACCACCTTATCTACTAATATCTCTCCAATTATCTACAACCTATTACTTATCTACAAGTAGCAGCATTTCTAGAAGGTACACATTATCTCTATTTGAATTATATAACAGCCTGTTGTTATTTGTTATCTTATCAACAGATTAATTAACAAACAAATGTCCAAGGTCCATACTCCACGTTATAAATACAAGTTCTCTATAAACTTTTACTAAGATTCATTCCGACTAAAAATTCACCCACGGTGAACACACCTCCGAGGCACCCTCGGAGACTTTCTATCCACTCTCATAATACTCGGTTATTATTCTATAATTGATGTACTTAATTGAGTATCAGAGTCTTTTCCTTTGTGTTATAGGTCCCCCTCCTTAACAAGGCTGACTCACCATCCGACCTGTAAAGTCTGGAACCCACCTGAACCACTTCCAGCCCGATACGTGGCATTTCCAAATTTTGGTAAGAACATTTGGCACCCACCATGGGGTCGCGATAAAACATACCTTGTGGCCTCGCATTCTCACAAATCACCAAAACCCATGAATGGTTAGTACGCGTTCCAGCATCAGACGCAACACCCTCGTTGAGGCGTCCAACCCTCCATGAACTACCATGACTAATGCAAATACCATCCAACAACTCCAAAATCGCATGGCGGAGATGGAGTGAAGACATGAAGAAGAGATTTGAAGGCTCAAAGCTGGCCATGATCAGTTGGGGACCAAAATGGGACACCCACAGGGAGACGACCACTCCCCCCTCATGAGAAACGAACCAACTCAAAGCAAATCATACCCCCGACAACATGTCAACCCTCTGGGCGATCCTAGTTCAACACAAGTATACCAATCAGAAGGACAGGCAACACGACGACATCTTTTGTCGACCGTATTATGAAGGTCGACCTTCCTCCTGGGTGGAAATCTCTCCAGTTAGAAATGTACGTCGATAACACCGATCCGGACAAACATATGGATGCCTTCCTCACTCAAGCAAACTTATACACAAATAACAATGTTGTGCTATGTTGAGTGTTTCCTACTTCTCTCAAGGGGGCAGCTTTGGCATGGTACGGTGACCTCCCTCCGCGATCCATAGACAGCTTCGACACCCTTGTTGAAAAGTTCAATGCATAATATGGGGCCAGTCGGTCTCACAATTTTACCTTCGCTACACTACCCACTCTGCATCAGGTAGATGATGAACTTCTCCGAAAGTTCATGGAACAGTTTGGACAGTATCAGAAACCTCAATCCCGAGATAACATTACACTCCATGATGTTGGCCCTACGACCTGACAAGTTAGTAGACAATCTGTGCAAGAAACCTCCATGATGTTAACATAGCAATGTTAAAATTATTATTTCTAGTAATGAGTCCTTAATGAAGACTAAACTACACCACTTTAGATAAAATGCAAGACTTAAAATCTATAAAAAAAACCATATGAATTAAAACCAACATTTCAAAATAATTTTAGGGATTAAAATTAGATTTTTACTTTTAATTTATACATTATGATCTTAACTACTCTGGTCCTCTAAATTTTTTTTGCAAGCTCTGCCATTGGTGCATCATCTTTTTAGATGACATGAACTTACAATATCATGCACCTTCCCCACTGGATTATATTCAAAACCCAACATCTTCACCCCCTTTGCCTATCGCCCTTCTCCAACATCTTACCACTTTCGTCGTGATCTTCCTCCTCAACCACTATGGCCATAGTTGCCTTGTCCCCGTCGTGAGACAATGGAGAAATGGGCGATTCGAGATCCGAAGAGCAAGGTGCATTTATAGAGAAAGGTGCAACCATGGAGCTTGGCATTGGCATTGTCGCAAGCTCAGGCAATGTTGTCGGCATAAACAATGAGGAATTTGAGGTGGAAGCCGCTCAATGTAAAGATCTTAAGGAATTGTTTCTTGGAGTGGAGAGCAATGATTTCCAAGAAGCTAAATAATAACAACCAAGATGTCCTTCATGACCTCCTTCCTAATCTATGACGTGATTACTCTAATGCTACTAATCTACCCTACCATGGCTCCTTCGCTTCTAGTCTACCTAGCCAAGGCTTCTGAGTCAGTTTAATGTTTTACCTAAAAGCTAGAGCTAAATACGGTTGAGTCAGTTTACATCAATTTAGGTTTTGATTTTTTTTTCTCATGAATTCGAATTAAAATAATCTGATCGATCATGTTTGAACTAGTTTGAGTAGGGTCATCAAATTTATTATCAAAATAATCAAATAGTAAATAAATTAGGAAACAATAAAATATAGAAAAAGTTGGTTGGCTTTTTTTTTTAGAAGTTGTTAGTTTTTAATTTTTTTTAGAAGTTGTTGAATTTTTACTATCAAACTATTCTCCTAATCTAACTATTAGCATCCTAATAAAATAAACAAAAAGGGTTTTCATTTAAGATCTCATGTTGCTAATGTTGATTTTTACCGGTTCTAAAATGCTCCAGTTTTTAAGAGTGTTTGGACTAGTGACCACCACACTTATTCTCGATCCAATAGGTTGAATCGATTGGTCTAGTGCAATTTTCAAAACATGATAACAACACAAACAACACCTATAAAATTATATGTAATGTTGGACTTAACAAAAAAGGCATTGTCGAGGTGGAAGCCTTATCAAGCTAGAAGAGGCATTGTCGAGGAGTTGCTCTAGCGCCAGCAGGGGAAAGCAAAAAAGGTGTATTAGAGACAGAGAGAAGACACATGTTTAAAGAGATTGAAGATTAAATTTGATAGAAAAAGCGATAATAAGAATATTATAAATTTGATAATATAAAAAATAAAGGCAAAATCAAAGGATGCTTGCATTCTTGCTCACTTGTTTACATTTTTGGGATTCAGTGGAAAGTATTGAGTCTTTGTTCTTGCATTCATTTTTTAGTTTTGGTTTTGCATTTTACTCTTTTTCTTTTGAGTTAATAATTGAGTTTTGTACGGCAGTACAAATTAGCTATTTGATAGAGCATAATTAGGCATTAATTAGATATTCATTTTGGACATAACTGGCATGATTTTGTGTTTTATTTTGACACCTTGGCTGAATTTTATGACATTGGACCTATTTGTGCCCCAGTGTCAAGTTTGTCGTACAGGACATAACTTTTGTCACCGAGCTCCGATTTGGATGATCTTGGTCTTGCTAGAACTGAAATGTTCTACATTTTTGCCTACTAACAAGATCGGTCTTATTCGGATGTTTTAGGGTCAAATTTGAGCTTCCAACTTGCGGCCCCGCACTTGGATTTGGAGACCTCGACATTTGTGCCACAAATTTTTAAAAAATTTATCTAAATGTCACGCTGGCCAAACTATTTGCCAGAATGCCACGCGGGCTAGTTCGCTAGTCAGAGCAGCGAACTACGTATGCTGAGGTGTCGCAATCCTGGTGGACACGTAGTTTGCTACACCTTCCAGCGAACTACGTCGCTACCCAACGGGCAGTCTACGTGGCAAGTACCAAGTTCGCTGCCCCCCCTAGCGAACTACGTGGAGTGGAATTCAAAAAAAAGCCATTACGACCACGTGTCAGATGGGGACGTAGTTCGCTACCCATGCCAGTGAACTACGCCACGTGGCCCAGCATATATACCCCCCCCCCCCCCCCCCCATTTCTGGTCCCCCCTTCCATTCTCTCCCTCCCTTCCAAAATTTTCAAAATTTTGTTTTTGCTTTTGCTGTGAGATTTTTCCTCTGTCATTGTGCAAAATAACAAGTAAGTTGTGTTTATTTTATTCTATTTCTGTATATTTAATTGATATTTTAGTTTGTTATATAATATTTACGTTCTAAATTTGAAACATTAGGTTAGAGGATATTATTTGAAACATTAGGTTAGAGGATATTATTTGAAATATTAGGTTAGATGACATGTTGTTGAAACTCTAGGTTAGAAGACCAATAGTTTGAAATTAACATTGATATTTATAGGGTAGATGATTATTTGAGTTTGTCTTTGTTTGGATGTTATAAGTGATTGACATTTTTAATTAATCATTAATAAATATTATTTATTTCATTATTTGAGGATTTATTGTTTTAAAAATATAATTTTGAATATATATTTAGATTTAGTTAATTAGATTTAGTGACATTCAATTTAGAGTAGTATTTTGAATTTGTAATTGTATATATATAATTTTTTATCTTTGATCATCTGAAATATGTAAAACAAAAAAAATAATTAAAATTATA
>CM023958.1:15992603-16037392 GCA_013407115.1 Glycine latifolia | reverse complement strand
GTAAAACAAAAAAAATAATTAAAATTATAGTTAAACATGTTTATGTAAGTAAAATAATTAATTAAATAAATATATTTAATTAAAAAAATTAAACATAAAAGTATTTTGACAATTTATTATTTTGTAACAATTTATGTAAATAAAGAAATATATATTAGCGTATGATTTGTTTAGTTATACAATGTTTAATATTGATATAATGTTTCAAATTAATATGAAAATATGAATATATACGTATTTAAGAATTGAACATATTTATTTAACTTAATTTAATAATATTTTGATATTTTTGTAAATAAAAAAATTAAACATGAAATATTATTACAAATAATTATTTTGTATCAGTTGATGTATAATATATAGGTTCTAAATTTGAAACATTAGGTTAGAGGATCTTATTTGAAACATTAGGTTAGATGACATGTTGTTGAAACTTTAGGTTAGAAGACCAATAGTTTGAAATTAACATTGATAACTTATAGGGTAGATGATTATTTGAGTTTGTTATAATTTGGATGTTATAAGTGATTGTCATTTTTAATTAACCGTTAATAAACATTATTTATTTCATTATTTGAGGATTTATTGTTTTAAAAATATAATTTTGAATATATATTTAGATTTAGTTAATTAGATTTAGTGACATTCAATTTGGAGTAGTTTTTTGAATTTGTAATTGTATATATATTATTTTTTATATTTGATCATCTGAAATATGTAAAACAAATAAAATAAATAAAATTATAGTTAAACATGTTTATGTAAGTAAAATAATTAATTAAATAAGTATATTTAATTAAAAAAATTAAACATAAAAGTATTTTTACAATTTATTATTTTGTAACAATTTATGTAAATAAAGAAATATATATTAGCGTATGATTTGTTTAGTTATACAGTCTTTAATATTGATATAATGTTTCAAATTAAAATGAAAATATGAATATATACGTATTTAAGAATTGAACATATTTATTTAACTTAATTTAATAATATTTTTGATATTTTTGTAAATAGAAAAATTAAACATGAAATATTATTACAAATAATTATTTTGTATCAGTTCATGAAAAAAAAATATTTATTACTGTATTATTATTTGTTATTTATTAGCATAGTAAATGATTTTTTAAATGAATATAGGGTTAGACATAGTGAAATATGGATCACGATGAGAATGTCCTGGCACCGCCAAGGGGTGAGGATGCGGTGAGTGTCATTGATCCTGGTCCATCTGTACGGACGCTGTTAACGTTACAAGATAGACATATATCCACTAATGTGTGGAATGCGCAAAGTGATCCGACCGCACGGGATCGTGTGATTAATGTCAGGCATGCCGCCACACATGATCACTCTGCTATTCCTGAGGATATCCACCCGTGGCTTATACAGGCGGGTTTGTACCACGTTGCGCATCTGCGCAATCATGAGGTAAGCATAAAGTATGAAACGTTGCGTGTATTATGTTTTTATGGTTCTATTATAATGTGTATGTAATTGTGGTTTGGTCTATTATTTCAAATAGACCATCACCTCGGTTCGGCGCTTGTTGAGCGATGGCGCCCCGAGACACGGACATTCCACATGAGCATGGGTGAGGTGACCATCACCCTTGAGGATGTGCATCATCTTGTATCCAGCATGGACGCCATAACTTCCGTGAATTAGTTGGTGACCTTTTAGGGGTTCAGCCTGACGCAGGTCGGGACTTGCATGGAGGTTTGCTGGGGCTCCACTTTCTACGGGAGCATTTCGGTGTATATGTCGTCCATGCCGACACTGAGGTTGGACGCATTAAGTACACCCGCGCATTGATATTGCACATTTTAGGCGGGTCGTTGTTTATGGATACCGCCTCGAGCTTTGTGCCAGCTCGATATCTGCTATTTCTGGACGACTTCGAGCACACAGGTTCGTTTAGCTAGGGATCTGCCATGCTTGCATGTCTTTATAGGGAGCTGTGCAGGGCCACACGTGCGTCACGCCGTGACATAGGCGGATGTGCACTACTGTTGTAGTTATGGGCTTGGACGAGATTCCCGACTATCTCTCCAGCCCTTCCGCGTGTGGACGATCAGGATGTCATGATGCAGGAGATTTATGGAAATAGGTATTCAAGTTGTGCGTTTATTTTACAATTCTTAGTATATGTTGTTGTTGCTAACATTGTGTTGTTGCAGGTTTAATGTTTATCAGACGCGCCAAACCAGATTTACCCATATTTGCAGATATCGTCATTACATGGATGTCATGCGAAGGAGGGACATTTGTTGGAGGCCATACGATATTGTGGATGTGGTGCATCCACCAGATGTTGAGATGGCTAGACGATGGTTGGCGTTCTGTCCTCTGATTTGCTACGAGAATGTCGTGTATCAGCAGCCGGACAGAGTTTTACGGCAGTTCGGGTATGACGAGCATATACCCTCGGATCTGATTAACTGCAGTGAGCTGCTGACCATCACTGCTATCGGCAAGACGGATGTCGACTAGAGCCACCGACATTGTTTCTTCATTGGACAGTGGGATGACAGAGATGCCCTAGTGTTGCAGGATCTTCCTCCGATGCGGAGAGATGGTTATTTAACTATCAACAACAAATACATGCAATGGTACTTCACTGTGACATGACGTTGGATGACACAGAGAGCCGCCTTCCATGCACATGTGGTACGCATGCGGTGATGAAATTTTTATATATTAATATTAACATAATATTGTCAATAACTAATGATGTTTATTGTTCATATGGCATCACCTGAGTCGCAAGCGCAGGGGGGCTTTGACATGAGGCAGGTGTACGATGAGGCGGTTCGCATGTTGGTCGCATGTGACGACTTGGAAAGAGTCACAGATCCGGGAGATTTTGCCCCACCACCTGTCCAGCGACAGACTGAGGCCCCTCCTCCGGTTGTTCGCACTAATCGATGAGCGCGCCATGAGGGGTTGCCCTTTCATCAGTTCGCCCCGGTAGTAGCTGATAGGCTTGTCATATTGGCAGGCATTCCTCCCCGTCCTCCTAGCGTATTCTTCGCACCTGGCTATCATGCCGGGGCATCATCGCAGTAGTATTATTGACCGCCGACCTATTAGGTTGGATCTCCTAGCGGTGCACAGGATTCGTTTCCACCATCACAATACCCCCCATGGTATACTATGTCGTCGATGCCACAGGGGGGGTTCCCATTTCCATCGTATCCGATGTATGCATCGGCACCTACTTCGCCATTAGAGTTGTACAGGCCTGCACAGCCCATACCAGATCCGGATACGATGTTTACGACGTCATCCCCGGGCTCCGGCAGTGACACTGATCCTATTACGGATTTCTTAGCGGCGGTCATGCAGGACGGAGGTGATGGTGGTGATGATCATGAGCCTGACGACCCCGACCGACTAGTTAGGCGTAATCCAGCCAGGGGAGCACGACATTGATGTCATTTGTCACCGTATGAGCATGACATGAGTCGATGTGCAGGATATCATGGGGACCATCGTGACGCTTAGGACCATCGTAATCCAATTGGAAACCACTGTGACGAATACAATTGACACTGATAAGCAACACTGTACACGGGGTCTATGTATTGAGTGGGGTCGATGTAGGTGGACCTGCAAGCTGCAATCACATGACTACAAGGAAATCTGAATGTAGTAAACTCACCACACTGACATACTCTTTCTGATAACGACAACGACCATTTATTTCCGCCACGATGAGTACGAATGTTGTACGACTCTTGCACCTCAAATCTATTGTTCTGTGTGTCGTAAGCAACAACACTGTGTGTCGCAGATTTATGAATCATCCTCAAATATTTTTGCCACGCTAATTTGGCGAAATGATTGCCTCTCGCCATCTCCTCACGGGCCTCACCCCCATGTTGCAAAAAGTATGTGACTAGTCCAGCGTATGTGAACCGCACAAGTGAAGTAATAGGAAGATTTCTTGCGCCTTTCAGTACCTTGTTAAAAACCTCTGAGATATTGGTTGTCATGTGCCCAAATCTTCGTCCATCTACATCATAAGCTACGCTTCACTTCTCCTTTGCGATTCGATCAATCCATGCGGCTATCTGAGGGCTTGCTTCTCTAAATTCTTCCAATCCGACATCAAAATCTAAACGTGAGGTTGTATAACCTACATATACAAAGAAAACATAAATATAAAGACATACTGAATTATGGCTAATGTACATGTAACCATAAAGAAGAAGACGATGGCTTACCTAACATTTTCAACTGTTTCTTCAACATGACATTCTTGAACTTGTGATTGAAATTGCTCGCCAAATGGCGAATGCAAAACACATGATATGCCCTCGGTGGATGCCATCCCAGCTCGACATTGTTTACCGCCGCCATTATGCCTGTTAGTATATGGATGTCCTAGAGACAATCTTTTCATTAGATTAGGACGTACATGTACTTTTCATATTGTCATGAATAAATTATAAGCGCTATTTATCTTGTTTCATATTTTGTCTCGATATCATTATTAATATATGAGTAACTGGATAAAACCCTTGGAATAGAATAGGTATCTCTTGAGTATCAGTGATGGGATCACGATCATGAGGATTCAAGGATACCAGATGTCTACTCCTAAATTTTAAGTTCCTAGTCTAGAGACACTGAGAATGGGGATCAGTGATTTCGGGTAAGACTAGCACGGCTTAACTACTTGTATGCAGATACAAGGTAAAGATCTTATGAGCTACATACATGGAGATGTCTTAGCTAAAGTCGTGGTTGGACCTATAAAGGTATAGCTTGCACTGAACGGACCCACAAAGAGACTCTATGAGGAAATCTCACAGATAGTATCATTATAGTGGTCTCTTATTATTTAGGTGTGTCTTTCCTTAGACCAGAAGTTTTCACCTAGACTGTGTTCTAGAAGACATGCTTTGATTGTATACCTCGTCTGCCTGAAACATGGAGACACATAGGTATACTTTTGGGCATGTCCTGAAAGAACACGAGTCTAGGGTGACTAGCTGAAGGAATTCGTCAAATCTCTGTGAGAGATTAGGTTATCTGTAAATCGGAGAAATCGGGATGACATTTACGGGACTCGGGAATCTATGCATAGTAAAAGAAATCATGAGATGATTTGCCTTTAGAGTCAGTAAAATTGGAGACTCCCTATTTCGTATTAAAGCTTACCCTAGACCGCAAGGGCTGATACGTTTCCTTACCCTAGGTTTTATGGGAAGGTAACCGAGACGAAAGGAAATACATACGGAAACCAAATAGATTTAATAAGATGATCTTGTCATTTACCTAACTAGTTCTGGGGCAACAAAGCATTGCTAGTACTCTGTGTTGTCATTAAATGAGTAGTGGCCTTGTTGGACCCAAACTCATTTATGTCAGTAGCTATGTTGGGCCTAATGGGTCACACACTAACACTTTATTGTCATGACATTATAGCATTAAAGGTTTTGGGCCTAATAATGGTTGTTGGCCCAAGAAAGAATTTGGATACTTATCTTAAAGAGAGAGGGGCGCATGAATGGAGTTAATGGGCTTGGATAGTCCAAGACGTTATTAATTAATTTAAATAGTTAAATTAATTATCTAATATTTAAATTTGATAATTTAAATTTTGAATTTAAATATTTGAATTTAAATATGATTTAACTATAGTAGTTAGTTTCATATCAAAAGGAGAAGATAAGAGCTAGATTTGAATTTGAATTCAACTAGAATCTTATCATGATCATGTCCTAGATTTTAGGAAGAATTTTGAGGGCTGATTATGGGCATATACATGGCTGATATATGATTATCTTTTGGCAAAATTAAATCCCAAGTAATTGACTTGGTCTTAGGAAGATAAGATAAGAGGTTGTTGGAAATTTTGAAATACAACAACTCTATCTTATCTTCACGTGTGGGATGCTTCATGATCAGATTTTTTGGTTAAAAATCTGACTCAAACTCTTCTATAAAGTGTGCTATTGTGATCATAGTTCTCTAATAATTTGAGAGGAAAAATCCTAATCTACTTTCCTCTATTTTCACGTGCCCCTTTGTGTGAGTGTTGGCTGAAAATTCAGCCACCAATATCATCTATTGGTGAGCCTCTTAGATAAGTAAAAACACTTTAAAACATAACCTTCTTCCTCTCCATTGGTGTGCCTAGCCTGCCTCCTTTGATGTTTGTTGGTAGCCTTCAAGAAGTGTTCTTGAGTCTTGACAAGAAGTGGTGTGGATCAACATTAGAGGGCTTGTATCTTCAAGTCTATCCTTGATCATCAAATTTCGAATATAAACAAGGTAACATTTATGTCCTAAAGAATGATTCTTGTGTGGTATGTGTGTTTCCGCTTTAAAAATTTTGTTTTCCTCACATGCCTTTGGGCTTCAAGGTCCTTTTCTTTCAATGCCAGCATGGCGATCTGAAATAAGACATATTCCATCTTTTTGCGTTACATGAATACGGATAAGTGCCAAAAACCACGACCAGTTGTCAATATCCTCCCCATAGACAACCGCAAATGCTAGTGGAAGGACGTAATTGTTACCGTCAATTGATGTTGCAATAAGCAATGTTCCCCGATATTTCCCATACAAATGGGTACCGTCGATGCTGATAACGGGCTTGCAGTAATTAAAAGCATCGCAACAGTGCTTAAATGTCCAAAACACCCTTTTGAATACCCTACGACTTCCGTCCAGTTGTCCTTCAACATAATGCTCCGTCGTTTCCAACTTATAAGCAGACCCTTGAGCAAAATTTAACATATAACCCAACCACCTTGGCAGGAACGCATACGATTCATCCCAATCCCCAAACACCTTAACAATCGCCTTTTGCTTTGCCTTCCATGCCTTCCTGTATGATATATGAAATCCTACTGTTGTTGAAATCCTTTCCTGAATTAAGCCAATTTTAACACTAGGGTCCTCCCTAATCATTTCTGCAATTCGTTAGAGAATAACAAGTCAGTAAATTTTGCGCCGCTAAATATACATATTATTGTATAACAATTTAAAGTACCTAGGACCAACGAACATATGAAATTTGAGTCGAGCTGTTTGTGATCCTGAGAGAGATTAACACTAACGCACGTGTGTTCATTGTTCCATATGCCTACAACCCATTCACTGGAAGCCTTCTTTTGGTATGCCCTCATCCTCCATGGACAACCGTCATTATGATATTCACAAACCATTATAATCCTTTTCGTATCACTTTTTGCAACTACGGTTGTCCAATTGGAGGCCATACAGTATTGCTTTATTGCCATTTGCACGTCCATCTTGCTCCCAAACACCTGCCCCTTATATAGCGCTTGACCCATCTCCCAGTTAGGTACTTGCACTCCTTCCATGTCATCTGCCTCCTCATCTGCGTATGCCCAATTAATATTCGTGTAATGGCTTACGTTAGACCAAAAAGGTACATTGCCCCCTCCTATATAATTAGACATTGACATTGACCACATTGTTATGCTGAACAAACAATATATTAACACTAACACTAACACTACTAAGTAACACACAATTATGCGTCCATACCTACAATCGGAGGCTAATTTTGCATTCCAACAATCCCTGGAGAAGGCATTGCAAAAGCACGATCAAAATCACCGTCTACGTCCGTATCCGATGAGTCACTATCTGGAACAACACCTTCATCAACCTCTTCCTCAGAACTATCCATGGGCCAAGCTGGGTCGTGGGCTGACGCCATTTCTGTATCTTCAAAATCGATTTGCTGGGATGGTTGGGTTGGTGGCGGTGGTTGTGATGATGGGGATATATCTCTATCTTCTGAATTCACCATCGGCTCTAAATTAAGGTCAATGGAGCCAATGTTTGCAACAAATTGTTGACTACTTGACTGTCCACCACAACATATTTCCGCATACAATTCTATAAATCTGGGGTTTTCTCCATTGGATGTGCATGCGTCCATAACTAACGTTACATCGTCATCATCTACAATATCCACACCAACCCACTGCACTGGATTACCAGATGCAAATCTAGCACTCAGTCGAGATACAGATTGACCCCGTTGTAAGCGCAACTTCTTGTATATCATTTTCATCAAATGATCATAACTGCATCATGAAGGAATACGAAACATTTTGCTTTCTCCTTCAAACACTTGACCATTCGGTCCAACATATCTCCTCCCATTATAATATACAATGGTGATTAAACCATTCCCTCTACCACTCATTTTGCACCGATTCACAAAAAATTGAAGAGTATATCAATGCAAAATACTCTCAACCAACATACAAATTGGGGTTGGGGGTGGTGTCATTAAATAGGTTGGGGTGTGGTTGAAGTTCGCTGGTGGGGGTGTGGTTGAAGTTCGCTGGCCTGTCTAGCAAACACCTAGTTCGCTATACTGACAAGCGAACTAGGAGCGCCTGCCACGTGTCAGCCATCCACGAAGTACGCTACTATGCCTAGCGAAGTAGGCGACGTAGTTCGCTAGCCTTGTTAGTGAATTTGCCACCATCTACCACGTGTCCTGGCTCATTGATTAGAGGAGCGCCACCTCAGCATACGTAGTTTGCTGCTCTGACTAGCGAACTAGCCCGCATGGCATTCTGGCAAATAGTTTGGCCCACGTGGCATTTAGGTAAATTTTTTAAAAAAATTTGGCACAAATGTCGAGGTCTCCTTGGATTTGCCTGTTTTAGTACTTTGGGCTTAGCTTTGTAATTAAGGCCCCAATTAGAGTTCTAATATTTTTGGCATCTACTAAATACACTATAATAATTTCTTATACACTATATAAACTTTTCGAAATGGCAAAAATACCCTCATCTTTCCTGTTGGCTTTTTCTGTTGGTCTGGAGCAGGTTTGGTCATTTATTTGAGCTTCAGCAGCTTAGCGTTTTCAGTGTTGTTGGTGACGTACGGATTTTGGTTGTGCATTGGAGGTGGCTTTGGTCGGAGGGGGTAGTTGTGGTGGTGGTAGCTGCATTCACCGTCGTCAGTCGTCAGAGACGCGTCCGTTGGCGGTACAAGGCAGGTACGTAAGTTTTGGTAACATACGGATTATGTAATCCGTATGGAAGATACGGATTACATAATCCGTACGTTATAATTTGACAAAAGAAGCATACGGATTGGGTAATCCGTATGGTGCATATGGATTACCTGATCCGTATAATTCAGCAGGATTAGTTAATCTGTATTCACCATAAATTGTTTTTAAAAAATGTAAATATGATCTAAAAATGAATTTATTTGTTTATAAATTAACAAAAGAAAAGAAAAGTTGGATAAATTGGATACCGCATTGATATAATTGTTGTGGATGTATTATATTAGTATAAGTAAATTGGGTAATTTATTTAAGTATTCAAATATTTGGTTTTAAGTGCTTTGATTAGGATATTTTAGAATTTTGAATATTGTATTTGTAAATTTTATTATTAATGTAGTGTAAATTTGTATTGTATATTGTATGAATATGTAATAATGATGTTGCCCAAAAAAAATCTATAATTGGTAACATTACGATTTTAATGTTAATTAATATTAGTATGTGTGTGTTTGGTGAATGATGCGTAATTTTATTTTGATTTGTTAAGATGGACAACGACGAGTGGATTTATGACAGTATTATGTGTGGAGAAGTTAATATGGAGGAAGACATTGGTGAAGAAGCTTATGTGTTTGAAAATGTTAATTGTTCAGTTGATTGTTTAGCAACATTCAATATCGACAAGGTATATATTTGATTTAGCATGTAGTTAAAGTAGTTTAATGATTGAGTTTAACTATAGAAATTATAGTACCCAACAATGAATGTTCCATTTTTGTAGGTGTTTGTTTCCCGTGAGGATGTATTGAATGGGCTCGAAGTGTTGCATTTGATAATGGTTTTGTAGCTGTCATAATGAGGAGTGGCATGACAACTGGAAAGCTAGGAACAACATCATATGTTACAATTGGTTGTCAAAGGAGTAGAAAGTATAGATCATTCAAAAAAGGTTTTGTACCTACAACGGGTAGCAGTAGAAAATGTGAATGTCTGTTTAAGCTGAGAGCAAAACCCGTCTCGGGAGGTGAAGGGTGGATAGTAAAGGTAATAAGTGGCACTCATAATCATAGTTTGGCTAGGTCATTATGTGGACACGCATATGCTGGTCGACTAACTGAGGAGAAGAAGATCATTGTTGCTGATATGACAAGATCGATGGTGAAGCCAAAGAATATTCTTTTAACTTTGAAGGAGCACAATGTAAATAATTATACAACTTTGAAGCGACTATACAATGCAAGGTATGCATACCGCATGCAGATAAGAGGTAATAACTCTGAAATGCAACAGTAAATGAAGCTTCTTGAACACGACATGTATATTCACTGGCATAGGCTGAAAGAAGAAAATGTGATGCGTAACTTATTTTCGACACATCCAGATGCAGTGAAATTGACAAATGCATATCATATCGTCTTCATCATAGACAGTACATACAAAACAAACAGGTACAGATTTCCTTTACTTGACATTGTTGGTGTGACACCTACTGGTATGACATTTTCTGCTGCATTTGTCTATTTAGAGGCGGAACGGATAAACAATCTTGTGTGGGCCCTTCAACTCTTTAGAGGAATTTTTCTAAAGAGTGAATTTTTCCCAGACGTTATTGTTACCGATAGAGATTCAGCATTGATGAGTGCTGTGAAAATTATTTTTCCATTGTCAACCAACTTATTGTGTCGATTTCACATTGAGAAGAATGTGAAGGCAAAATGTAAAACTTATATACGTCAAGATTTGGCATGGGACTATGTCATGGCTGCCTGGGGGACTCTTATTGATTGTGCTACTGAGAAATCTTACGATGATTCTTTGAAGAAGTTTGAAGTTGTTTGTTCACCATGGCCTGCGTTTGTTGATTATGTGAAAGAAACATGGTTGGATCCTCATAAGGAAAAATTTGTAACCGCATGGACAAATAAAGTAATGCATCTTGGCAACACTACAACTAATAGGTAACATGTTATTTCAAGTTGGTGACATCTTGATCTGTTGAACAACTTTTTGTTTTAAAAATTATGAACATGTTGTCATTAATTGCAGGGTTGAGTCTGCTCATTGGACGTTAAAGAGGCTTTTACAGAATAGCGTTGGAGATTTATGTAGTGTTTGGGATGCCATGACAACATGATCACGTTACAACATACTAAAATAAAGGCATCAATAGAAAGAAGCACCCATGTCATTGGACACGTATTTAAAGTAACATTGTACAAGAAACTTATCGGCATGGTATCCAGGTATGCGTTGAATTAGATTGCTGCTGAGTTTGAGTGAGTTCATTATGCAGGCAAAAACCCTTCTCGATGTGGATGTGTTATGAGAACTACCCATGGTCTCCCTTGTGCGTGTGAGCTAGCTAAAGTTGTTGTTGGCAGCATACCGCTTTCAACCATTCATATGTTTTGGCGAAGTTTAAATTTTGCAGACCAAGGTGTAGATGACATGGAAATTCACATAACTGACGAGATTGAGGGAATCTCCAAGCGTTTTCAGAAGCTTGATCTGTGTGGCAAAATGATGTTGAAGACTAAGCTTAAAAAACTTGCTTTTCCTGATAAAACATCAATGAATCCTCCCCTTGAAAAGGTGACAACAAAAGGTGCTCCAAAAAATAAACACACAAAACACGAAAGATCAACCAAGTGAGATTCGTCTTACTTTGAATATGTTGATGAATTACATTCAGTACAAAATAGTTGCACCACACAAAAAAGGTCTGGTTCCTTATCTGATCATTCAATGAAGATACCCACAAAATAGTGAAATTAGCTTGAAATCCCTGTGGGCACGGTGATCCTGGTATGGCATCCAGCATACATCGTCCAGTGTCAACCTATCTAACCGTCTACGATAAGTTGTCATTGGCAATGCCTTCCCAGCTTTCCAGTGACATGCACGGGGAAATCTATCATCGAACTTCGGATCTGGTATGCCACTTCCAATAGTGGGAAAGTGTTCATAGATCCAACACTGCATAAGAGGTAAACACGTATTTGTTAATACAATAACCATAGTATTAATGAAATCTTCCCGTGATGCTTAAGATTTAATAGTAGGAAAGTGTTCATAGATCAAACACTGCTTAAGATTTAATACTTAATTGAAGTTTTGAACTTACCTGTAGCAAAGAAATGTATCCGGCAAGGTGTTTTCCATGATGCTGACATGCATAGTTTAAATTATCGTACATGTGGACCAGGGCGGCTGCACCCCATGCATACGCGGCCGACTGGTCCAGATCTCGAAATGCGTCTAAGAATACCACACTAATATGTGTAGCACTCTTGTTCGTAAACAAGGTACAACCGACTAGGTGCAGCAAATAGGCTCTGGCTGCTTGTATCCAATGCCTTGCGGCACACTTTGCAACATATAACTAGCGGAGCTAGGACAATCGGACATATGCCCCGTGGCATTGTTCAAGCTCAGCTTCCACATCGTCAACTGTAACCTCAAGCAACTCCACCAGTAATGTTGTTGCCTCCCCGGTGTCAATCAGATCGTACGTTTGGAAGGATCCCATTATTGGGAGATGCAACAATGCCGCAACATCGTCCAACGTCAGGCTCACTTCTCTGATGGGCAAGTGGAAGCTACTGGTCTCAGGGTGTCATCGCTCCACAAACGCAGATAGCAAGCCTCTGTCTCCAGTCTCCACAGAGGTACGTATCAATGGGCTTAACCAAATACCAGCCACGAAGCCTTCAATCTCAGGTGTCGGTTTCCCAAATTTTGTAACTTTACGTCCATGAGAAGCCAGTTTCAACTCAGCACGTTCCTGAAATAAATTTAAGCGTCAATAACAAACATTACATTGCTAAATATATTAACAGTTGTATGTAGTTAAACATATTAATACCTCTCCAGACCACACTCTAAGCACTACATGGTTAATGTAGCCTGTCAAAATCAAACTATCAACTGGGCCCCCTTGGAAAGACTCTACCTCACTGGCACCATCGTCGGCCACTAGAATGTCGGGATCCACATGTTCTTCATGAGCCCCACCTTCCTCAGCAATAGCCTCAGCTGCTCGTTGTCTTCTTACAAATGTTGTGGGCCTACGACGTTCACTGCCTTCTTCTTCATTATCTCCACTGTGTGTTCCAGGCACTCGGTCCCCAACTCGCCCTAAAGCCCGATTTCCACCCCTTGTTCTTGCCATGATCTGTGATAAAGGTCAAATTCAAAGCATATCCTACCTGTTACTCATACAATTTCCATGAGGTTCATCATTCAATCAAAACATAATGCCTACACATGGATCTCAAATTGTATATTAATCACAACACAACACATGGGTCCCATTAACTTAAAAATGCAAATGTCAACATATACTAATCTTAATCTTCGTAGAATATCAACCTATTATTGTTATTTATGTTTTCATTAACTTAATTTGTATATTCAGTCATTCTTATTTAACTTTATAATAACTTTAAATATCAAATATAATATAACTACATGTAATATTGTCAATGATAAACATAAATCACAAGCCAGTATATATCACATACAATGCAACCTTAATTCCCCTAATATACCAATCAATATACAATCATTCAAATTTCAACATGCTAACATACATAAATTAATCAAATTTTATTAAATTTCAAACAGCTTTCAAGGTCTAAAGCTCCATACGGATTACCTGATCTGTATGGAGCGTAAAACCTTCTTATAGATCCTTAAATCTGTGCCATCCTCACGAATTTCTCAATCCGTTTCACAACCCCACAATACCAGGAACCTCACCTTCGTCGGCGACACAGCGAACGACCTCCACCAACAAAGCGACCACCAATGTTGCTCCACTGCCTGTACGAACGTGACCGGAGAAGGATCGGAGAAGAAGACGCTGTAGAAAGCTTATGGTGTAGGAGAAGGAGAAATCGAAAACGCGCCTGTACGGTTTTCAAATTTTTAATATTTAATAAAACTAATTAAAAGGGTGATGTTGGAAATGCACTGTAGCTATATAGTATATAAGAAAATATTATAGTGTATTTAGTAGATGCCAATATTTTTTAGGGACTTAATTAAGTGAGTTTCAGTTATTTTAGAGGGCTAACAAAATTAAGAGACCCTCTCTTGTAATAAAAATAATTACACACTTTGGGACGCACGCTTTTACACATACATTTTTTATAATTTCATTTTTAAGGGGTTTTGCTCTCTTTTTTATCCTTCTCCCTTTCTTCTCTCTCATTCAATTTTTTTTTTATTTAATCTCTTAATGAAGATATTCTTGGTAAAATTTTATTTCCCTTTTCTTAATTTTTGAATTCATATTCTTTTTGTTTTTTTTTTTCATTTTATGAATTGAAATCATGATAATGATTAGATTTAGTAAATTGAATTCAGATTAGGAATACGTGATCTTTCGGTTTCCTGTTAATACAAAATTGTGCCTTAATTCTTGATAATTAGGGAATGCGATTGTATTTCTGTTTTCATGAATGAATGTGAGATGATTATCTTAATTATGAATTTGTTTTGGATTTGCAAGTTCATGGATTCATGTTTAATTTATGGAATTGATGATTTTACTTGAATATGAATTCTTTGGGTTGATATTATTCTGATTCTATTTTCAATTTTCAATTTTGTTCTCTTATTAATTTCTATCAATTCTGAACAAATCCCCTTGTTTTTGAAATTATTATCAAAATGCTTGATGAATTTATGTCTATGAGAAAAGTTGGCCCCATATATATTGTGAAATTTAATGGAGATCTTAGAAGCTTTTGATGGCAATCTAGCAATGTTGTCCGAGAGCTGACCAAAAGCATTAACGGAAATCATGTTGTTTCATCTCAAAGTTCAACAAGAATCAAAATCATGGTTAGAGGGTATCTCCAGTTAAGGGGTAGATGTTCAAAAGTTACACATGACTTGCTTATCTTCAGGAAAAGTTAAACCAGGAGTGGGTCACAAATGTCTGCATTGTTTTGAAGCACATACCAGAAACAAGTACAACAAAAGTCATGTAGAGTGCTTAGAAGCACTTAATTAAGAAGTGAAAATCTATTAAAAAGAAATGTGAACTATCTAGAAGCAAAAACTTGGATAAGCATCAAGTCCGCATGAAGAAAAGCAACCAAAAGCTAAGAAGATTGATACATTAACACTGCAGCTATCAAAAGTAGGATAAGAAACATGATGCAGGAGAATAGTCTTCAGAAGCAACACTCATGACAGAAGTAGAAGAAGTCATAAGATAATCACTAAGACAAACACAAGCACTAACAACTATAATTCAATTTTGAATTGTGCTAGTTGTACATAGTGGAGAAAGAGCATAGAATGCAGCATAATAAAGTTCAGAAGTTGCAAGTTATAAGGGAAAAATAGTCAAAGACAACGGCATGAAAGGGATCTCTCATATATATGTCATTTGAAACTATATGTCAAATCCTATATGTCATTGAAACTATTTGAAAATCCCTCCAACAACCATAAACGGCTAGCTTCAAGGTCTATTTACAAATTTTATTTGTAGAAGCTCATTGAAAGGAAAAGGAGACATCAAGGCAAGGTAATGTCAGAAGATTCAAGTCTCTCAAGAATAATACCCCAAATTTCAATAGTCTTTTTAATCCAAAATACTCTAACAAAAACGTTTGATATCCAAGCTTAAGCTTGAGGAAGAAATATTTGTGCAAGTTCATTTTTAGTTGGAGTGTCATAAACGAATCCACTTTATTAAATACAATAATATAATTAATTTTGTATTTGCACTATAAAGTTTTTAGTAATTATTGTAATCATTGAAAAAGAAAATTCAAATTAGTTATCTATAATATCACAATTGTATAATTTTCGATCTCTTGTAACTATGTTAGCATCACTTCAGCATGTAAGTGTCATATCATTCGTCATATCAGTATATCAATACAAAGACATATTTAATACACCATGTCAGCAAATATTTTTAAAAATTGAGAATATATTGATAGAGGAGTCTAACTATCGTAGGGAAAAGCATTTCAAAATTAGTGCTATAGGAAATAAAGAGAACAAAATTGCACAATCATGTTATTTTAGATAGGAAAAATTAATTAAACTAAATCTGTATTGATCATTTGCACAGAAAATATGAAACATTGGCAACCTAGCTAATTATTATAGCTTTACACAATAAATTACCAAGAGTGTGTTTGGATAGAGAATTTTAATTGAAAAAAGTAATTTATCAGGGAATTTAAAATTCTTTAATTTAAAATTCATTGTTTAGATATATTTATATGAAGAATTTAAATTTTTGGAATTTTAAAACAGAATTTTAAACAACTAAAAATGTAGAATTTGAATTTCCTTTTAAAATGTAAGAAACTGAAATTCTCTTTTTTATAAAAGTTCGAACTGTACCACTCTTTGTTCCATCTCCATCGCTGGTGTGTACTCCGACCTCTACTACTCCCACGACACTCACCTACATGCATGAGGTTCAAAATTTTAAAAATGAAGAAATTCAATTTCCTTATCCATACACAAAATTTTGAAAACAAAGAAATTTAATTTTTTTATCCAAACACAAAATTTTAAAAATAAAAAAAATTTTAATTGATATATTTTAAGTTTTCTGAATTTTAAATTCTCTGGAAGTTTAAAATACTTGATCCAAACATATGCAAAACCTACTAGACTATACTAGAGGTAGAAGCTTTTTATTTTCTTATGTACAATGGTGGCAACGATCAATCAAAGCTATGCCCTCATGAATCTATCTAACCCCACCACTAAGCTGACAGTTCGAGGTGGAAGATATGGTGAAAACCATTTTGCTTTGTATCAATATTCAATATTACCACTGTCCCTAATCTTTCCACGAATATGGCTGATATAGTTCTCAGCGTTGATGTCAACGTCGTCTAGTGCCTGACTCACATAGTTTGTTGGATCCTCCTTTGGTGGTTTCATGAGGTAGGAACGAGGCCTTTTGATCCTCTCCGACTCCTGAGTTCTGTCACTCTTGTAAAATTTTGATACCGAAGATTCGTTGCCTTTGTGCACATAGGCTCCTTCCCCTTGTGGAGGTTCAAGGTCTTTTGTGAAACTATGGCCGGAAAATCTTAGAGACGATAATCTGATGATGTTTGCCACTAACAACATTGACGTCTCACAAACTGATCTTTTGTTGTTGTCTCCGTAGTCTTTGTTGGTCATTGTGGAGAGGGTTACGAGCTCGGCAACTTAGTACAACTCAGAAGAATACGCAAGCTTCAGGGAAGAAAAGAGAACAATAAGAAGCGAGTTTACTTAAATGGTTGTTCTACTACAAGAAAAAGTGAAATTAAATGGGTTATAGTGGTGTATATATATAATCCATAGTAGACTCTCTCAACAACCGTGACCAAATGTGACCACGTAACACATGCACTTTAGAGAAAGTTCCGTAACAATAATTTAAAAAGTGACAAATCACGCAAGTATATGTACCACGTATCTTCTTCTAAAAACAAATGTACCACGTATCTATATATGTTGCCCATGCTAAATGATAAGTATGGGTAAGTATGATATAATCATTAATGCATGTTTGTGGGATATTTAATGGGAAAAAGGAATTTGTTCTAGGTTTTGGCTCATAATAGATGAATTATGTTTTCCTTGTTGTCTAAGACAACCATCCCTTGCTTGGAGTGAATACGTACTTTGGTTTGGTGATTGGAAATGATGCTAGAAGGGAGAAATGGTTATGAGTTCGAATTCTCTAACTAACATTTTAACAAAAAATAAAAAACTAATATTAACTCTTAAAAATAAAAAGTAAAATAAGAACATGTTCCTTCAATCATGAACTCACAAATTCAAAATTATCATGAATTATGACAGTTTTCATACACACACTAACACATTATATACTATGCATCTATTCGATCTAGTCAAATACTTAAATGTATCCCTCAACACTTTTAAGATATTGAAGCATAATACTAACTCTGAAAATATTTAGGTACTCAACCACACATAATATCTGAGCGCGCACACACACACACATATTATATATTATGCAGGTATTCGGCCTAGTCAAATACCCAAATATATCCCTCAACACTTTTAAGATATTGAAGCATAATCTTACCTTTGAAAATATTTGGGTACTCGACCACACATAATACCTGAGTGTCCCTAACTTTGGCATGATAAAATGTCTTTTCTCTTAAAAGTTCTTAGACACTCGATCAAGTCAAATACCCGAGCATCTCTAACCTTGGCATGGTAAAATGCCCTTTCTCCAAAAATTACTTAGGTACTTTGCCAAGCCATTTGAATGCCTAGGCACACCTAATCTTGGCATGGTAAAATGACCTACCCTTGAAAGTATCTCAGTGCTCAACCAAGTCACATACCTAAGTGTTCATAACCTTGGCATGATAAAGTATCCTTCTTTTGAAAGTACTCAGGTGCTTGACCAAGGCGAATACCTAAATACTCATGACCATGACATAATAAAATGTCTTTACACTAAAAAGTATTTAGTTACTCGGCCAAACCAAATACTTGAGTACTCCTACTAAGGTATACACCACCTTCTAAGGCTTTCAAGTATTCGACCAAATCAAATAGTCCTTAGATAGCTTAATCATCATCATTAAAACAAGTGTGATATTAAGAATGACTTAAAAATCCTTAATGGTGATTAAGAATATATAACCTAAAGTGGTCATAATATGTAAAAGCCTATAGGTCCAAGGCCTACTAAGATATATATAAATAGCTACAAAAATATCAAGATAAGACATTGTTGATACATATTTAATACTTATTTATTGCTTTCGTTCAAGATTTAACTTAATATTGAAGTACCTTTTTGCAGGTATCCTACACTTTGAACTACCAAACACTAGATTATTAAAAAGGAAGACCTAAGAGAAGTAACTAGCAAGGAGGAAAATTACATGCTTAACCTCGCGTGTGTCTCTATATATATATATATATATTTAAATCTATCAAACAAACAAGACATATTGACAAGGCATAATTATTTGGCCGATCCTATTGAACATCTCACGTACGTTTAGAGGCCTATGTCTTTGCAATCATAAAAGACAATCTACCTTTGTCCTACTTAACTATCAAGGCATCAATTACTCACTGCCAAAAAAAAATTATGGAAAGCTTTGCACATCATGAAGTGTCATCTAGTGTTCAATTTCCTTAATTTTTTTCGTGGCCTAATGCAATCGTGTAATATTCAAGCCCTTGCTCGTGCATTCCTTTAACTGGTGAGAACTATGTTTGATCTCTTTGTGAACCCGTTATCATCTTTCGGAGAGTGAAAGAAAGCAACTAAAGCATTGATTCCTTCAGGCCTTAACTTCTCGAATCGTCCTTGTTTTCCCCCATGGATCAAATGCTTTTTGTGCGGGCCCACACAAGACAGGTGCAGCTCTCACGACAGACTTCAATGAGATTCTAATATCTATCAATGATATTTTTTTTTCTTTCGTTTGTTTGTTTCCCCAAGTTCTTCTTTCTATCAACTTCATCAGATCAATCAAACCTGTCCTTCGAGGACCAATGTCTTTGTCGGAATCAATACTGTGTGGATCTTGCGTGGTGATTTCAAATTGCTCTTAATGTCTAAAGAAAAATTATGAACAATGTCACTTTCTCGTCAATCCCATTTTTTCCTATTTTCTTCTTTTTTTTCATTATATTAATTATCATATTTATCACTTTCTCTTTATATTTGTTCTTTCTTCACCTTATTTTGGGTAGATGTTTATCATCACTAATGCTCACAAATGACATGAGCTTTTATTCTATTTTCCCCCCTAATTAAGCATATATAGAAATGAGTACATTTAATCCTGTATCAACAAATATTAGTTATTAGCTTTTGCTAATAAGTTTTTATTTGATCAGCTGAGCACATTTGATCCTGTTTGTAAATTTCTATTTGTATATTTTTTTACCAGCTCAGGTTTGTGATGGAGCTTCAAAAGGCAATTTATCCTGACTTAGCTTGTTATGCTATCATAAAATTGCTGATGAGCTGTGGGGTCTTGCAATGGATTCCAAGTTGCATTGGATAACAAACTAAAGCCATTAATGCTTAAATTGGAATCTTTATATATGGGTTCTTCATGCGCTTGACTCCCATATTTTGGGGTCACTGAATCGAGTGTTACTTTGATTATATGTTTCTCTATATTTTATGTATTTTTTTGTGGGGTGGGGAGGGACATTGTTTTGGCACAGAACGAATTTTGGGCCTAGAGGCCACAACCTCTGCTTCCTACACCATTCGTTTTTCTACTACACCATTTTTGTAACAGTGGAATTTTCAAAATATCCTTCATTATTTTACGTGTTTTGCTTCATACAGATCCACATAAAATCTGTAAGAACCTTATGGATTCAGAAATCCGTATGAGTTTTTTTTATGGATTGACGATCCGTAACCTTACGGATTCATCAATCCGTAAGTTGTTTTTTAAGTTAAAAAATATTTTACAATAATTTAAAATAATGGCACAGACAAGTCTCGAACCTGCAACACTCATATTATTAACACAATGCTCCAACCAACTGAGGTTATAGGCCAATTATGTTAAAAAATAATTAAAGTTGATACATATAACACTAAATTTTTTAATGTATATTTTATACACATATAATTTTACATAATAAATTTTGTAACAATTAATTTTGATCTAATAATTAATTTATAGTTTAATTTATCAAACATGTGAATTTATCTATAAATTTTGTTTTGTAACATATAATGTTACGAAATAATTTATACTTTAATTGCATGTTTGATAAATTAAACTATAAATTAATTATTAGATCAAAATTAATTGTTACAAAATTTATTATGTAAAATTATGTGTATTAAATATATATTAAAAAATTTAGTGTTTTATATATTAACATTAATTAATTTTAAAGATAATTGACCTATTAGCTCAATTAGTTAAAACATCGTGTTAATAATGTGAAGGTCGCAGGTTTGACACCTGTCTGTGCCATTATTTTGAATTATTTTGTAAAATATATTTTAACGTAAAAAAAAAACTTACGGATTGATTGGCTCAATCCATAAGGTTACGGATTCACCAATCCGTAAAAAAAAAAAACTCATACAAAACAAAATGCATAAAATAGCGAATGATATTTTGAGAATTCCACTGTTACGAAAATGGTGTAGTAGAAAAATGAATGGTATAGGAAGCAGAAGCCTTAGGTTGATTAGGATTTAGGAGTGAGGATTGAATAAAGGGAACTAAATTCATCAATATAACAACTTGTTTAGAGATTAAGTTACAATCTAGATTCAATTCAAAATGAAAACTTAGACGGGCGGAATAATTATCTTAAGTTATTATTTAGTTGAATTGCAATGGACCCAAAGGTAACCTTGATCAGTGTTTTCCATTATGCATATCCAATTTATACTTTAAGCTCTGTTCACACTTGCTACACCACATTATAACTTACAAGATGGGGTCGGGATAAGTACATCGTACAAGTGATTGGATTTCTTATGAGCAGAAAAATTGGGGAATAGAGATTTCCTTTGTCGTTGATCATTAATGGAAACTTAATATACAAGCGTTTGGTCAAAAATGGAATTTTGGTTAACGCAATTCAAAAACATCAACGATAACTTTAGCGAGTCGAATGAAATATATTTCGACTCAAATCAACATAAACATTACAAGTTTATTGAAAAATTATTTGTAACATTATTTCTATATGTAATATCGTGATCACTTATTTATATCTGAATAATCCTCTTGTACATATATTTTTGCCAGAGCTTTGTACATTTTATTTGTTACTTGATTATCAAACTATTTGTGTAAAAATAACAAACCCATACTCTAAAGTCTAAACTCTATTTCCGTTATGTAAAAATAACAGTAGAAACTCATTTTTATAATGTAAATTTACACGAAACCTAGTTTATGTAAACACGTAAAAAAAAAATATATATCATTACGGAAACCAGTAGCTACGTTATAAAAAACAAATTTTCGTAATTTAAAAACTTCATAAACTAGTTTCCGCTGGTCCTTCTCTAACTCCCGTTTCTTTGTCTCCGTCCCAGTCCTTCTCTCCAACTGTTACTCTTCTTCCATCAGCACGACCATAGTTATGGCTTTGTGCCCCCATGCACTTAAATATTATTCTAGAAACATGCAACATAAGCACGATCTTTCTGCTGTACTTTTAGTTGTTTCAAACCCAACACTTACGGTGGCAAACAGATCGTAGCTGAGACACGTAGCACACACCAGAAGGGGGCGATAGGGAGGTTAGAAGGGCCGTAGGGAGTGATAAGGGCAAGGTGTTTTGGGTATTTTAAAATGTCCAAAAAATTTAGGTGTAAAGAGTAAAAAAGTGTGTAAATAGCAATCTCCTTGGTAAATCTATATCCACACTCATACCCTCTGAAGAATTTGGCATGTTAACCAACAATTTGACACGGTCATAAATTTGATAAACTCTGTCGCCTCAGTTCAGCATAAAAGGAATTCAACAACGAAATGGGAAACAGCAAAATCGAAGGGAATTGGCTGAAATAAAAACCTTAGGTTCCTAATCATTAGGTCTCAATGCCCCGTCCCTACTCAACCCTCTACCATGATATAATTTAATCATGAAAAATGAACACCTGCACTTTCATTTGGCATCATCAAAAGTCTCGAATGGACATCATTGTCAGGACTCAAAAATCTGCTCTTTAACTTGAGATTTAATTTAAAGAAAAGAAAAAGGATTACAGAAAAGATATACCATGTTACGCCGCTTCCTCCTCCCAAAAATATACAACCCCAATTGGTAGCTTGTGTCAGTTCTATTGGTTTCTTGTACAAATAAGGCAGCGGCAGCAGGAAAACTCCGAAAGAAAGAATTATGTTGATGACCACCCTCCACTTAAACAGTAAAACTCCTTTCCTTAAAGACACATCTACAGTAATGGCAGAAAGCAGTAACTACAAACAGGCAGATAAATGAAGTTACAAAAAATAATCTGGAGTCTTGCGTGTGGTGTCGGGCTCAATTTGCCTGGGAGCTGGATCAAACTGAAGAAAATTCTGATCCATATTCTCTCCTATTTCTAGTATGGCAGCCATATTCCCACATCGATAACAGTAATTTGGAGCACTAAATACAGTCACCACATTCTTGTCCTACAAGAGTCATCAAAATGAAGTCATTAGATAGAATATAGAAGTTATTCTCAACGTGGAAAAATATTATTATATTGCTTAAAGAGAAATGCTAGTAATACACTTTCTAACACTTTTAAACTCACTCTTCATTATTCGCTGAAAATTATTGAGAATCACAAAATCACTCATGATTTTGTAATTTCTACTGAATTTTAACCAATAATAGTGTTAAAGGGTATATTGTTAGCACTACTTAATTGAAAATAGCTATGTCAGTCACCTGGCACCAATTGAATCCTTCCATAACAAGCTGATGAGCTCTCGATATCAGGGAGAGGCCATTGGTATGATTAAACTGAGCTGCTATATCCTGTCCAAATGTGTATCCTGCACCACGTGGAGATATTCCCCATCCACAGCGATCATCAGGGTCAGACCACAAGAGATCACACATTGGTCCTTCATGTGGAACCTGTAACACACAAGTACAGTTGTTAGGCAAACCAGGTGACACAATCACAAGGTATCTGAATGTTAAGAATAGCATTCCATCGTGTAGGATAAGATGAGATATCCTAAAAGCTTTATGTGCCTGGCTAGGCCAATAGGCAATAACATATTAAAATATTTTAGTAAACTAAAGAGGAAGAGGAAGCAGTCATGATGGTAGGACCTAGATGAAACATCTCCAGAGCAAAACAATAATACAAACTACAATTGCAACATCAAGTAAAATGTTTCTCAAACCATATTAAACATCAGATGTATATCTAGCTCAAGATATCATTCTCCAAATAAAAATGTTCATCATATTAAATGGATCATAAGGCAATTCAGTGCATTCATGCTAGCAATTGCACACAAACCTCTTGTATACGATCCAATGCTCTGATGTTATCCAGTGTATCCAAAGAAGGTGAGAGACCTCCATGCAAGCAGAAAACCTGCAATACAGAGGTAGAAGTTAAAGGCTGGCATAAAATTAGTCAGATAACCACTCTGCAACATATTTAACTCAAACCTGACTCTCAATGAGGGCAGTCAGAGGCAAATAATCAAACAGGTCTGTAAAGTATTTCCAGACATTCGCATTTCCATATTTTCTCAAGCATTCATCATAGAAGCCATACCTGAAAGCAGAAGGTAAAGGATAGATCAAATGACATAGCAATAAAACATTTTTAATTAAAAAAAAATATTCCTTTTTTATCCTGTTTATAGTGTTTAAAAAGATTTTCTATTTTTTCCTGTTTCATTTCTGTCAAAACATTGATAAATTGGTTTTAACAAGTGTCATTCAGATGCAACTTACAAGTTTGCTATATAATGTTCCACGGTTTAAAGGGTATCTTTTTAAAGTTATTTCCCCAAGGAATTCATGTACCAGATTCATCTCAAACAAAGTACTTTTTGGTTTGAAGATTGGTAAAATTGATTTCAAGTTTGGTCAAATCATTGATGATTAGGTTTTAACAAGTGTCATTCAGATGCCAATTACAAGGTTGCTATATAATTATAATGTTTCAGTTAAAGGGTATCTTTTTGAAGTTAGTTACCCAGGAATTCATGTACCTGGCTCATCTCAACAAAGTACTTTTCTGGTTTTGAAGTTTGATAAAATTGATTTTGAAATGCTGAACATAATTGAGAGATGAGTCCAAATTAATTTCAACCACAAAGTTCACATTGGAAAATGTGCTACAATGGGAGAAATTGATTTTAGTAGTTAAACACACAAGCACAAAGCAATCATGCTACTCATTCAGTGAAAACAACCATAAGTCTATAACAGCACTCAGCATTGGATACATAGCTAAAAGCAAAAAATATATTATTTTATTATCCTAATTTTTAATGTTCTAAAACTAAATTCTCAGTCAGCATAATAATGATGAGAATAACAAATCTAGAAAGAGAAAAAAATACGGCCTAAAGCCATTTCAAAACCAACACTGCTCTTAAGCCCTTAGAAATCACCCATTGGATAGATGGTGCCTCAACAACTGAGCTCCATTAGGTAATGAAGCCGATGATTAGAGGTATGGAGGTTGCATGCAACCCCCACAACCTATTCCCAAAATTTCAAGCTGAATACATAGTTATCAATCCTAGATGATAGTGTGTGGAGTTGCTGACTCAAAACCTCCTATAGCAGAATAGCAGATAACAGGATGACCACTATTGTGAAATTTTAGATGCAAGTTAAATGATGTATATACTATAAATGTATAAATGTACATATGCTCAAATATATATGTAAAAATAAAAGTATCTAACAGTAACACATTCATTATTAGCACAAAACAGCCATAAGTGCAGAGAACAAACAAAACATGGAAATCACTGATGCCTCATGTCCTTTTTGTAGAAGCCACGAGAAGGATGCGTCTCATTTATTTTTCAGTTGCCATAGAATTTTGCCGTTGTGGTGGGAATCACGGTCATGGGTAAACATTGTCGGGGTCTATTCGACAGTCCCAAAAGAACATTTTTGCCAACATTCTTTCTTCCATCTAAAGGGAATCAGGTTACACAGGTGGCAAATTTGGTGGATTGCTTTGATCTGGTGTGTTTGGCACCATAGGAATAGGATTGTCTTCCATAATGAAGTTTTTATTGGCCAGAAGCTGTTGGAGGATACTATGTTTTTTTGCTGGTCCTGGCTCAAAAACCTGGAGTTAGGATTTGATATCCCTTTTCATTATTGGTCGAGTAATATGAGGGAAAGTTTTGGTTTTCAGGCGAGGGTTTAGCATGTATTTTTCTCTTTTGACCTAGCATAAGGTCAGAACTATGTTGGCTTATCTCATCTTTTCTCATGCTTTAAGCCACCTTTGTTCTCCTCTTGTTCCTGCTAGGGTGTATATCTAGCAGTACTCCTTGTACTGTGTTTATTATCTTTTATATATATATAATTATCTTTGCTGATAAAAAAAAAAGTGCAAAGAACAAACAAAAAAATGAAAGGAAAGAGAAAAGAACAATTAGAGGGTGAAAACAGGGATAGCTGGCAAAATGGCAGAGAGGACAGGTATGGACATAAACCTGGGGTATGTCACTACTAGCTGAGCAATGCTGCCGGAGAAAGGTAGGTGTTCATAAGAGAGAATGCATGCAAGTATGAGAAATTTGGGGTTTAATTTGAAACCTCTGATTCAATGAAAGAGGGAGGGAGGGGGCAATCAAGGTTATGAATGGCAGATGGCTGATGGCTAAAATCCCGCAATATAAACATGCCATTGTGGCCTATGGCATCGCCATAGCAGGCCTCCTTTCACAAATTGCCTGTGGCAGAGTGACCGAAAAACACCATGTTATAGTGTTATGGCAGCGCTGTAACTGTTATTTAACAACAATGGGGGCAATATCCTGAAATTACCTCCTATATATCCCTAGGAGACAACAACATACAACATCAACATCAACATCAACAGCACCTTTAACCCAAGTTAATTGGGGTCGGTAGTAGATGAACCCAATGATAAATCGAAGATAAAACAAAAGAGAGAAAAAATAAGCTAAAAAAATAAAAGAAGGTATATATCCCTAGGAGACAGTGCACAATATTACAGGGCTTTGGAACCAGTCATAGTTGCACCCATTCCAGCTGCAAAAGACAGCAATTTCAATGTCATAGAGCTGAACTGGCTGCTATTCAAAATCACAACACTGTTTGACTTCCATAGTACCCAAGAACCTATTTTGCAATGTGATCCAACTATAACGCTATTGACACTTATGGCTGAATATAATCAAACCTTCAGTTTTAAATGATAAAACTTAACATATATAAATGACAATGGATCCAGAGATGGTGTTTTGTGAGAAACATTGAAGAAATGGTTCATACACTTGCGTAATTTGACGGCTTTCATGATTTCCCCTGAGAATTGTGATTCTATCTCTATAACGGACTTTCAAAGCCACCAAAAGCATAACAGTCTCCACTGAATAGTATCCACGATCTGCATGAATTAAGTCATTATCATGAGGAAATGACAGCAGTCCAGACATTCAAAATCCTTAAAAAGCAGTATGAAAAAAGAGAGAAATATAGTGACCAATGTAAAAGTAAAACCTATGATGCAAAGATACAATACAGGTATAAGGCAACATATCTATTCTTGCAATATGTCTAGGATGCACAGATAGATATTCATGAAAACAAAAATCATAAACATGATACACATATGATTGCAATCCTAAAAAGTACAAACTAAGAACATCTTAAATATTACTAGAAACAAAATAGAAACTATAAATCATTATCAGCAGAACTCATTGCCTATTTCCTACAATGAGGAATAGTTTCAACCTCATTCCCTCGTCAACCATTATCTGTAAAGGTGTGAAAGATGACATTTCTGTACACATGCTTTGCCAATTCATTGCGTTGATATAGGCAGAGATCAGAAGATTGAAACAGTCATGAAAGAGAAAACTGAAAATTCATGTGTTAAGACATGTATGGGAAACCATATTGGCATTATACAATTTAAATAAGTAAATAAATAAATAAATAAATCTCCTGAATAATTCAGACACATATTGGACATCAAAGAGCTTCACCCCTCACAGATATATATCCTATAAAAATCTGCTCATGCAAGTTTCAAATTTATTTGTCCATCAAGTCATCAACAGTTTGATGAATAAAGCTTCACTTCTTCTAACAACAACAACAAAGGCTTATCCCAATAGATGAGGTTGGCTACATGGATCACTTCTTCCAACACACAAAAAAATATACAGAAAATCACAAAAATCAAGATTGTTACAATTTACTGCGTATCTAGGGCTGACATTTATATCTCACTCTCACCAATTCTTCATTTCCTAATGCCACCTATAGTGCCAATGCAACCACACTCCCATAACAAGATCTAATACCCACAATTTCAAATTCAAAGCATCCCTAAGCAAATCCTTCTCACCGATGCATGCCAGTCATCTCATCAGGAGGGAGGGAGCAAGTTCTACTAAACAGTTATCCATCTAACAAGCCTTAGCGAGCTCACAAGTCGAAGTTCTTATTATTAGACTTCAGCATAGTCATTACAGACCCAACACGGAACACAAACACGGAAACAAAAAGGTTCATTTAATTCACACAGACATCATTAGCCGTTAAAACAACAAGAATCCGTTTAAAAGAAATCAACACCAAGCTTTCGACCTGGTCATAATTTCATTCAATATTTATGAAACCAAATTACAAATTGAGGCCCTGCACCAAAGAAAACCCTCTTCTTAGCAAAACAAAAATAAAATCTCAGAACCCTAACCACCAAAAAGAGATAAAATAATTATTATAAAAAAGAGAAATTGAATTGAAGAAGAATGACTGACCTACATAATCACCCATGAAGAGATAATTGGTATCGGGAGCATTTCCTCCAATCCGAAACAGCTCGATGAGATCGTAGAACTGGCCGTGAATATCGCCGCAGACGGTGACAGGGCACTTCACCGGTTGCACATTCCACTCCTCCACAAGAATCGTCCTCGCCTGATCGCACAGTGCCTTCACCTCTGACTCCGACAGAGGCTTGCAGTCCATCAGCTGCTCGATCTGTCGCTCCAGATCCGTGTGAGACGGCATCGTTTCGTTTCGCTCCCACCTCCGAGATTGCACCTTCTTCTCTCAGATCGATTCGGTTTCTTCGGATTGCGGCGGTTGGTGGGACCGGGACGGCGTCGACGTCGACCGGAGGAATGCAGCGGATAGGGTTAGGGTTTGGGAGCGACGCGAGGAGCGGAGTGAAACGCAGCGTTTTGAAGCTGGCGTGGTTTGATTTGGTCTCTCAATCATTCATTCATTTCCACGGCTGGGTGTGTGCCTTTTCTCTTTCTCTTCGTCTCCTCGGCTTTGTGTTTCACAGTCAGACACAGACAAAAAAAATAATAATAATAAAACATTTATATCTCTTAAAAAATGTAAATAATAATTTAATATTTGTATTTGTGGGAGTCAGAGACGAGACGCGAAGAGGGTCAGCAACCTTGCCAGCGGAAGAACTAATAGAAAAATGAAAAAGAAATTAAAATGCATAATAAATTACTAGAGAATGAAGTTTTTTGGGGTAAATTCCAATTTGGTCTTTGAATTTGTAATGCATTTGACACTTTGATTCCTAAATTATAGAAAAATAAAATTTTGTCCCTTAATTTATAAAAAATGTGATAAATTTGTTCCATCATTATATTATCTATTAAACAAAACGGTCAAATTTATGTGGCATTGTTGAATGTATTTGATAGTGAAAATTTTGTTGTGTGCTGCTAACTCGGATGAACTAAATTGTCATCAAAAATTTCTAAGGACTAATTTGTTAGGAAACTTGAAATATCTTTTTTTATATCATGAAAAAATCTAATCGTTTAAATCAAATGGCTATTTCCTCTCCCCTAACCAAGACAAAAGTTTGACCGAATATAGTTTTGAATTTTAATTGAGGATTAGTTGAATGTTTAAAATTTTAATCAAAATCGTTTTCCATAAAATTAGGTTCATAAGCTCCAAGAATGGCCAACAATGGCTGCAATTGAATTATATAAGTTTTACTTTATATACACAAAAACACAAAGACGAAGCACATAATCCGTTTTCGCTTGGATTTCAAAATCATTTGTGCATCCGTTAGATTTCAAACCAGTTCTTTGGGATCTATTGTCACCTCCATCTACAGTGATAGTCCCCTCTAGCCTTTGTGCGAGGAAGGTCAAATCAACATGGTGGGCGCTCACTTCATGAGATCTTCTCCGATGTCACAAATTCTTATGAGCGAGTTTGTCATCGCGAATCTGTGTGTGTTGAGGTAGTGCAACGAGGACAACACAGATGTGCGGCTTTTCTTGTGGAAGTTGTAGCAGAAGGAGCCAGGGTGTTTCATAGGTGAGCACGTACAGGTCTGCATCTACTGGTGATGCAAGCTACCGCTCTGCCTTGAGGCGTCGATTCACAGCGCAACTGAGATGAATTGATTCAGAGAAATTGAACGATCAAGGGAGAATCGAATAGGGGGAACATAGGAACCGTAGAGATTGACACGTATCAGAGAGGAAGAGTGATGAAAAAAGGTGGAGGAGCGAGAGGTGAAGCTAGAGGTGTAAGAGGCAAAAGTTGATGAAGAAGAAGATCATGGAGAGTGAGAGTTGTAGAATCTAGGGGTGGATGAAAAGGATCCAATTATTGCACTTCTTGATTTTCTAGAAGCTCTTGCCATTTTTTCTCTTTAGAGAAAAATCTCGATGGAAGAGAGAATAGAGGGAAACAAAAAGACAAGGGACTTCTTTTTTCTTTTTTGAATTGGTGATCATGGGTAACAAATGTTGACACCTTTTAGTATTTTCCAAGTAGTAAAAAGCAAAGCAAAATTTCTTGACAAAATAGTCCTTCGAATTTTCATATGGAAATTTAGTCCATTGAGTCAACAACACACAGAGAAAAATTTTCACTATCAAATACATCTAATAATGCCACATAGGTTTGGTTATTTCATTTAACAGAAAAATAGATGGTGGGATGGATTTGTTGAACATTTTACAAATTGAGGGACAAAAATTTATATTTCCATCATTCAAGACCCAAGTGTGAGCACATTACAAATTCAATGACTAAATTAGGTATTTATCAATTTTCTAAGAATCAATTATATTGTATTATGTTATATTATATATGAGGAGGGATCAAGTTACTCCAATAGTAACTCTAAAAGAGTTACTTCTCATCGTCACAATTCATTTTCTTGAAATTAAATAATGAGTAGCTTATTTTAAACATTAGATTTCAAGAAAATGAACGGTGGAGATGCAGAGTAACTTTAAAAGGTTACTCTTAGAGTAACTTGATCATTCCTCATTATGGATATACATACATATAAGATGACTATTTTGAGAATGGACATCTTATATGAGAATGAGAACATTTAATTCAATTATTAGATTAAAATGAAAGGTCTAGATTAAAAATATTTTAAATTCAAATAAAAAACTTATATAACTAATAAATCTCTAAAAGATTTGCTAAGCAAAATCAAATCCCTAAAAAATTTAATAATCACATTTTTAAATATCTCAAAACTATCATCACCATTATGACCACCACCACTATCATGAGTGCCATCGCCACCGCAACGACCACTGTGACCATCATAACTGATGTCACCACCACTACTCTGATATAGAATCTCGGTAAGTGCACCGATTTGTCGTTGTAAGTTACAAAATTTATAAGATCGTCTCCACATGGACTTGAGCTACTCAGTTACTCCAAATAAAATTTAACAGTTCAATAGTTATGTACAAGTAGGATGAGCGGAATTTCATTTGTTTAAGAAAGTAACAGAAAATTACTAAATTCGTAAAATGAAATATATTTATGGGAAAGTGGGATTGGGTTTCATCATTCTTATCCTTTTATATCCAATTAAAATTACCATGCATAAATCATTATCTATCCTTATTGATGCACACTATTTTACCCCAAATCGATCCCTCGCATTCGAGTTCTAAGGATATCTACCGAATATCGATCCCTCGCATATGAAGTAAATATCCCAGCATTAAGATTTATAATCGCGTGCTTTATGCAATCAAAACAGTATGCCCTATTCCTAGCAACGTAACATAATGAGTAAAATCATTCAGTTCAAACCCTAAGATTACTTTCCAGTCTCACTTAGGATTTTAATTCATGAAACTAGTGATCAAGTAGAATCAAGTATTAGAGACAGAATGAAATTACCAACAAGGAATAGAAAAGATTAATGCATAAATAAAGATTAAAAGAGAGACATAGGGTTCAGAAGATTACATCCAATCCTTAGAGAAGCTAGCCAAGCATGGAGAGAACCTCCTCAAGAGAAGAATTGATGAAGGGCCCAATCACCGCTTCTTTCCGGTAGAGTCTCCACACTAATCCTCACTTCTCTCACTTCCCTAATCTCCCTACTACTAATATTTAAGCTACTTAACCTAAGAAACAAGCTAAGAAGCAAAAGAAATGAAAGATGGAATGATGAATGATGCAAATTCGTTGGCTATTTATAGAATCCATGACCTGCCTGCTTCCACTCGCCCAGACGACCATTTTCTTCATGTTTTGCTCGCCTGGGCGAGTTAAAGTTATCTCCTTGGAACTTGTGCTCGCCTGGGTGCCTATTTTAGCCTGTGGGAGCTTGCCTAGGCGAGTTAAAGTCTTCAACATGAAGTAATCTTTGGGCTTTGATGGATTTTGGGCCTGGATTGCTTGTAACACCTCCCATGTTTGCTATGTAAGCCCTCCTTGCTTGCTTTGCTTATTCGGAAGCCTCGAAAATCCACGCAATCTATCAAAATACAAAGCATGATTGGATTAATCTTCCAAAATATGAACAACAACTTTTATACAAACACTAGGTGTTATTTAACTAGGTTTTAGGGCAAATTTATAATCAAATCTTTTGAAATCAAAAGATAAGTGCCTGTATTTGAAACATGAATTTAACTGAATTAGGGCACTTATCATACTCCCACCATGACCACCACACATTGTCATCAACATCACTCTTGTCATTGTCGTTGTTGTTGTTGTCACCACGACGACAACAATGCCTACAACAATCATGTTGGTGGCAACCGGGGCGGTGATCATGACGATGGTGGCGGCAGTGGATTGGTGATCATAATGGTGATGATAGGTTTTAGATATATTTGGAGGTGATAAATTAGATGTTTGATTTTCTGTTTGATGATTCTTTTAGAGATTTTGTGATTACATGAGGTTTTTCTTTGAATTTAAAATATTTTTACATGAGGTTTATGTGATGAACCTTTATGATATTTTGTTGAGGCGTACCCTTCATAGCGACGCGTTACATCGGGTCCCAGGTGTAGCGAAAAATGGGCTAGGGTCCTTGCCACATGGCAAGGCGCTACATTAGTCCCGAGATGTAGTGATAAGTGAACTAGGGTCCATGTTGAAAGGCAAGGCGCAGGTCTTCACCTGGATTTGGTAACAAATAGGCAAGGGTCCCAACACGTAGATGGGCGAGCGTGGCGGGCAAACACCGGCCAGGGGTTAAGGATGAAATTGGGAAGTTGGAACATAGGAACATTAAAGGGTAAACTGAGGGAGTTAGAAGATATTTTGCCAGAAGGAAAGTGAATATTGTGTGCTTGCAAGAAACTAAGTAGGTGGGAGAAAAGGCCAAGGAAGTGGAGGGCACCGGTTTCAAGTTGTGGTATACAGGTACATCCAAGAGTCAAAATGGGGTTGGAATTATGATCGATTGAAGTTTTAGAGATAAAGTTATGGATGTCAAAAGGAAATGCGACATGATTATGATGATTAAGCTTGTAGTAGGGGATCTAATTTTAAATATCCTTAGTATGTATGCACCACAAGTTAGACTACAATCAAATGAAAAGAACCAATTTTGGGAAGACTTGAAGGAGGTTCTGAGAGGGATACCCCAAGAGGAGAAGATTTTCTTAGGAGGAGATCTAAATGGTCATGTTGGTAAAAACAGTGGAGGTTTTGATAGAATTCATGGAGGTTTTGGTTGTGGGACGAGAAATGAGTCTGGAGAAGATGTATTGAATGTTGCACTAGCCTATGATTTGATGCTAGCGAACACATTTTTTTGAAAAAGGGAGTCTTATCTTATCACTTATCATAGTGGCCAAAATTGTAGTCAAATCGATTTCTTTATGGCTAGAAGGGAAGAGAGAAATTCTTGTATTGATTGCAAGGTTTATCCTGGAGAATGTGTGGTGACACAACATAAGTTGGTAGTTCTAAAGGTTTGGTTCAACAAAGTTCTTAATTTGAGGAAGAAGGATGAAAACCCAAGGATACGATGGTGGAAGCTAAAGGAGGAAAAACAAATAGAGTTTAAGGAAAACATGTTGCGTGAAGGACCATGGGAGTTTATTGGAGAAGCTAATGAAATATGGAATAAGATGGTTGTGTGTATCCAAAATATGGGAAAAAGGGTACTGGGTGAAAGCAAAGAAAACAAAGTTCTTACAAAGGAAACATGGTGGTGGAATGAAGAGGTGCATGAGGCTATTAAACAGAAGAAGGAATGCTTTAGATCTTTGCATAAATGTCCCAATGATGAAAATTTGCAAAAAGTTTAGAGAAGCGAGAAAAAATTCTAAGAAAGTAGTGCGGGAAGCTAGAGGCAATGTTTTTGACGATTTGTATAAAAATCTTGGGAGTAAGGATGGTGAAAAAGGTATTTACAAACTTGCTAAAATGAGGGATAAGAAGAGCAAAAACCTTATCCAAGTTAAATGTATCAAGGATGAAAATAAAAAACTATTGGTAAGAGATGAAGATGTCAATGAAAGATGGATAAATTACTTTAACAAACTTTTTAATGGGGATGGCAATAAAAGTGAGGTGGATTTGGAGGATGTTTTTGATTATCTGAATAAAAGATTTGTGCGTAGAATTCACACACATGAAGTTAAGAAGGCTTTAAAGAGGATGAATAATAAGAATTTCTTTGGGACCCGATGACATTCCTATTGAAGTGTGGAGAGGCTTGGGAGATGTGGCAATAAAATGGTTGACCAATCTTTTAATAAGATTCTTCAAACAAACAAGAAAAAGGGAACATCAGGGGTGTAACTGTAACGACCCGCCTCATCGCTACGATATCAATAACTCTTAAAGGTGCAAATCTCAAATTTTAATAAAAACTCCATTAATTTGATTATGAAAATGATGGTAAATTTTTCGCGATAATACAATTATCATACATATATTACAATTACATAATTAAACACATATGTACATATATATATATATATATATATATTAAATCAATACATGTCATCCATATGTTAGAACTTCCTTTAGTTTTACATATATATACACCTGAAATTACATATTTAACACATAGCCAAAGAACTAACTAAGAAAAAGTTGATTAACAAAACACAACTCTTTCTCCAAAAAGAAATCCAACGTCATCACATTCGCTTGGCGGCTCCAATCAAAAAGAATCTCCCTTTAGAGTCACCTAAGGCTGCTCATCTGCTCACACGAACGAAGGTTTGCGATCATCACAGGTACCAACCACACGGTACAACAAACGCAAAGGTGAGTTTATTATATAAAACCAACAAGTAATAGATATCAGTAGTTAGAAAAGGCAATCCAAAACATCACAATATCATCACAACACCCAACTGTTTCATCACGCAACAAACAGAGACAGTCATCCAAATACATTCCACAGTCAACCTATAATGCTTAGAATGATGCATGCTCCTGACTCATCTCTCAGCATGCAATGTGGTACCATCCCGAAAATAGTCCAACACAGGGAGATGATGCAGCAGGATGTCAGGGTCAGTCTGTCGTGCACAGGCCGCTCCCCCCCACTGGTGATCAGCCATAGGTCTCAGTAAAGGAGTTCCAAACAGTTGTGCCCCCCAGTACATCCGTACTCTGCAGCCAATCATCCTATTTCCGTAAAACAAATGAAGTATGTCACATGGGCATATCAATGCATGACCCGGCCAGGAACAAATCCTTCCTCGCAAGGGTGACCCGCCATGCACCCCCATGTACATACATATCGCCGCAACATGGGCTCACCGATGCATTGACCGTGGCTAGGAACACATCCTTCCTCGCAAGGGTAACCAACCGGTCACTGCATCCCACGTGTACATACACAGCATACAGCCATGGGCACCATCAATGTATGACCTGGCTAGGAACAAATCCTTCCTCGCAAGGGTAACATGTCATACAACCCCCATGGGTATCCATGTATATTCACACACAATGACATTGTTCACATCAACATTATCTCTCATCAATGTCATTATCAACCTCAACATCATATCATCGTAATATCATTATCATGCATATCAATATCATCTCATTTGAACATCATCAACTACCTAAATGGCATCTCAATTTCAATATCATCAACGACATCACAAGCAATCACATTTCACATCTATACATAATACATATGCCTGAGATTCACATTCCCCAGGTCTTTAGACAACCCAAATTTCATACATTCACAATTCACCATATCACAAGACTGATATTTTTAGGAAAATTCTAAATTAAAGAGGAGGACTACAATATATAAAACACACTTTTATGCTCATTTAAAAATTTAATAAAGAATAAAATAAGAAAACATATTATAAAAATTTGGGCAGAGTCTCCTCTGTAATTAAGACTTTTTCCAAAAATCCAATCATTACAATAATAATATCATTCACAGTTTTATCTATCAACAAGCCAACTCATTGCATCTCATTAGTTAAAAGCAGTTCTTCTTGAAAACAAGCACACACAGGAACAAACACACATCAATGATAAATACATCGCATCCCATTAGTTAAAAATGTAGTTTTTCTTGAAAACCAGCACACAGCAGGGACAGGCAGATATCCTCATAGTTGGACTCCCTGGGCCCCAACTATGGTATCTAAACTATAACCAATATAATAAACTCCCCTTACCTAACTAGGAGTTCTCCTGTTAAAACCTCACAGTGTTGTTTTGGATATCCTTTAAAAATTTAATAAAGAATAAAATAAGAAAACATATTATAAAAATTTGGGCAGAGTCTCCTCTGTAATTAAGACTTTTCCCAAAAATTCAATCATCACAATAACAATATCATTAACCCAATAAACATATATCTCATTGGAACACTATTTCATTTAGACATCACCAATCACATAAGCATCACCTCATCTAAATCATCACAAATCATGTAAACATCATCAATCATTTCCATGGTATCTCAATTTCACTGTCATCTACAACATTAGTAATAAATACACCGCATCCCATTAGTTAAAAACATCATTTGTCTTGAAAACAAGAACACACACAGGAACAAACACACATCAATCGTAAATACATCGCATCCCATTAGTTAAAAACGTAGTTTTTCTTGAAAACCAGCACACAGCAGGGACAGACAGATATCCTCATAGTTGGACTCCCTGGCCCCCAACTATGGTATCTAAACTATTACCAATATAATAAACTCCCCTTACCTAACTAGGAGTTCTCCTGTTAAAACCTCACAGTGTTGTTTTGGAGATCCTTTAATACACGTGTTTTCGTCCAAACGCAGAGCTCTATATACCAAATCGAAGACAATTTAATATAGATTTCCAAGGTAAGATCAATATTAACATTTGGGGTCAAATACCCACTCAAATCTAAAAAGAGGCTAAAATGGTGTTTTGAGAGTCCACATAAAAAAACATCATTTTGAAATTCCTATCACACCAATGTGACCAGGGTTCAACAAGGATCACAGAAATGACATCAGTTTCATAAAAAGGAGACTTTTACAACATCTCATTTTTCAAAGGGTTTTCAAAGAAAGTATAGAAATAGTCAATAACGGTACCCGAATCACAAGAGATATCAAGAGAGGCTTAAACTAGCTAGAAGAAGACAAAAGAAACCAAAATTACCTCAAAGAAACCAAGAAAGGAGGATTGGGAGCTCCGTTCTCTACCAAAACTTCGAGAAGATTTTTGAAGATTCCGCTCCGATTAAAGGGTTCATCTCCATGCAGTGGTCTCGTGGCAAGCAACAGCGGTACATGGTGGTCTCCGGTGGCTGTGGGTAGTGAAGGATGATGAGGGGAAGTTTAGGAACAGTTTGGAGGAGGAAGAACCTCCATTTTCGTGACTTGGAAGCTTAAAAACGTACTCAGTACCGCCTCCACTCGCCCAGGCGAGCAAACATGCCTGCAAAACTCGCTTGGGCGAGTTGACCCAATTCTAGAATTGTCCGCTTCAGTGAAAAATTAATTTCTCACGTTCCAGACATTATTTTGATAATCCCAACGGTCAAAAGTTACATATGTGGGTTAGAAACCTCCTTTTAAAAGTTTAAGACAATCCAACGGTAACCAATTTAGAATGATAATTTTATTAAAACAGGTTTTGGGTCAAACTCATAATCACTCAAATACAACGCATCTCAAACAAACTCCACATAACTTAACCTCTACATCAAGTAATTGCACATGGATTATTCACATAACATTTCAACTAATCCTAATTATTAAATTAATCAAATCATACAAGGAATACATCACACATATATTTTAAGTTACTGAAATTTCAGGGTGTTACAACTCTCTCACCCTTTTAGAAATTTTGTCCCCGAAATTTACCTGATTCGAACAATGCTGGATAGGCTTCTCGCATATGACTCTCTAGTTCCCATGTTGCATCCTCTCCTGATGTACCTCCCTAGATCACCTTGACCAAAGGAATTTCTTTCCCTCTTAGGTGCTTCGTTCGCTGATCATCGATTCTCAAAGGCATAGTTTCATATGTTAAGTTTTCCTTTACTTGAATGTCATCTAACTCGACCACATGAGAAGGATCATGGACATACTTACGGAGTTGGGACACATAAAAGACATTCTGAAGATTAGAAAGGGACGGAGGTAACGTAATTTGATATGCTACAGGATTGAATCTTTTGAGAATTTGAAAGGGACCAACAAAATGAGGTGTGAGTTTTCGAGATTTCAATGGTCTGCCAACCCCAGTCCATGGAGTAACTCTCAAGAATACATGATCACCAACCTCAAATTCTAGGTCTTTCTTCCTTTTGTCATGATAACTCTTCTGCCTACTCTGAGCAGTTCTCATTCTCTCTTGGATCAACTTGACCTTCTCAGTGGTTTGTTGTACCACTTCAGGTCCTAAAATGAGGTTCTCTCCAGGTTCTAACCAACACAAGGGTGTCCTACACCTTCTACCATACAAAGCTTCGTAGGGAGCCATGCCAATGGAAGAATGAAAACTATTGTTATAGGTAAACTCTATCAATGGAAGAAAACTCTCCCAACTGCCTTTTTGTTCCAAAACACATGCCCTCAAAAGGTCCTTTAAAGACTGAATGGTCCGCTCAGTTTGGCCATCAGTTTGAGGGTGATAGGCTGAACTTAGCCTAAGCTTGGTCCCCAAAGCTTTGTTCAAACTTTCCCAAAATCTAGAGGTAAATCTAGGATCTCTGTCAGATACTATACTAGACGGCACACCATGCAATCTGACAATTCACTAATATACAAGAAGGTCAACTTTTCTAAGGAGAACCTGATATTAATGGGGATAAAGTGAGCAGATTTGGTCAATCTGTCAACAATAACCCAGATAGAATCTAAACCTCTCGGGGTTTTAGGTAATCCTACAACAAAATCCATAGAGATACTATCCCACTTCCACTGGGGTATCTCTAAAGGTTGCAACTTACCTAAGGGTCTTTGATATTCTATCTTAGCCTTCTGACAGACTAAACATGCATATATCACTCACTAACCTCTTTCTTCATGTTTGGCCTCCAAAACATTGTCTTGAGATCGTGATACATCTTGGTAGCACCAGGGTGGATACTCAAACTACTCTTATGTCCTTCCTCCAAAATCATTTTCCTAAGCACAGATACATTGGGAACACAGATTCTATCTTGAAACCTCAAGACTCCATCTGATCCCACATGAAAACTATTATCTTTCCCTGCCACTATGGCTTCTAACTGAGTCTTCAGAAAAGGATCTGACTTCTGGCCCTCTCTGATCTCTCCTAGCAAACTGCTAGTGACCTTCAAAGCTCCTAGTCTCACACTGTTAGGGGTTATCTCACACACCAGGCTAAGGTCTCTAAACTGTTCTAGGAGGTCAAATTCCCTAACCATCAAAGCAGATATATGCAAGGATTTCCTACTCAAAGCGTCAGCCACTACATTGGCTTTGCCAGGATGATAGCTAAGCTCAAAATCATAATCCTTAAGAAATTCTAACCATCTCCTCTGACGCATGTTCAACTCTTTTTGACTAAACAGATACTTAAGACTTTTATGATCACTAAACACTTCAAACTTAGAGCCAAAAAGATAGTGCCTCCATATCTTAAGAGCAAACACTACAACAGCTAACTCCAAATCATAGGTAGGATAATTCCTTTCATGCGTCTTGAGTTATCTATAAGCATAGGTCACTACTTGGCCATTCTGCATCAACACTCCTCCCAAACCCATCATTGATGCATCATAATACACCTCGAAGAGTTCTCTTAGGTTAGGAAAAACTAACACAGGCGCTGTTGTCAGTTTTTCCTTAAGAGTTTGGAAACTATGCTCACATTGGGCATCCCACACAAAAGCTTGACCCTTACGAATCAATTTGGTCAAAGGCAAGGCTAACTTGGAAAAACCTTTTATGAATCTCTGGTAGTATCCTGCTAAACCCAGAAAACTCCTAATCTCAAACACAGATTTAGGGTTTTCCCACTTAAGAACAACTTCTACCTTAGAAGGATCTACAGCTATACCACCTTGGGATATCACATGTCCTAGGAAACTCACTTTCTCCAACCAAAACTCACACTTAGACAACTTAGCATAAAGTTGTCGATCCTTAAGGGTCTGTAGCACAATCCTCAAGTGCTCTTCATGCTCCTCTCTAGTCTTAGAGTATACCAAAATATCATCTATGAACACTACTACAAAACTATCAAGATAGGGGTGAAAGAGCCTATTCATATAATCCATAAACACACCAGGGGCATTAGTCACACCGAAGGGCATAACTAAATACTCGTAATGACCATAACGGGTCCTAAAAGCAGTCTTCAGAATATCCTCAGACTTCACCCGGATCTGATGGTAACCTGACCTAATGTCTATCTTGCCAAACACACAAGCTCCTACCAACTGATCCATAGGGTCATCTATTCTAGGCAAATAATCCTTATTCTTAATCGTCACCTTGTTCAACTGACGGTAATCTACACATAACCTCATGGTTCCATCTTTCTTCTTCACTAGCAACACTGGTTCTCCCCATGGAGACACACTGAGCCTCACAAACTGCTTATCTAACAACTCTTCTAACTGTTTCTTAAGCTCAACTAACTTTATAAGAGACATCCTATAAGTAGCTACGGATATGGGTCCAGCACCAGGTACCAAATCTATAGAAAACTCTATCTCTCTCTCAGGTGGTAGGCTAGATATATCCTCAGGAAACACTCCTGGAAACTCTCTAACAACAGGGAGGTCACCTAGAGAAATCTTGGTCTCTACTTCCTAGTTAGACATGATCATGTACACTTGAGCATTTTCTTTTAAAGATGGCACAATTTGGTTGGCAGAGATAAACATCCCATTATTACTCACTTCAGGATCACCAAACACCAAAGTTTTATCAAAACAGTTCAACAAAACATGGTTGGAAGATAACCAGTTCATACCCAAAATAACATCAATTTGGCTGAGAGGCAAACAAATCAGATCAACACAGAATTTTCTATCAGAAATTTATATAAGACAATTCAAACACACATCAGAAGTCAAAACAGACACACTAGTTGGGGTCTCAACCACAAGCTCATCATTCAAAGAAGACACAGAAATTTTAAGTTTCTCTACACACAAATGGGATATAAACGAATGGGTCGCACCGGAGTCGAATAGCATAAGTAATGGAATCCCACTTATGAAACACTTACCTTGGATTAGATCTTTAGATTTCAAAGCTTTAGCACCACTAAGAGTAAAGACTCTTCCCGTGGCTCTCGGATGTCCGGTTTGGTCCTTCAGGCCTCCACCATTTTGCTCTTTCTTGAGATATGGGCAGTCTCTTTGAAAGTGACCCCTCTGCTTACAGTTGTAACAAAACAGGTCTTTTTGCATACAGTTTGAAGAGACATGTCCTGGCTTACCACACTTGAAACAAGTGATCTGTGTCGGAAAAGTAGTGGGTCTGCTACTACTACCACTAGAAAACCTCGTAACAGCAGTCCTTTGATTGTTAGGACGATGACCATATTGCTTAGGAATGATTGTGTATGGTTTTCCACGGTTCTGAGGCTCGATCTTCTTATTCTTCATTGGACCTGTACTCCGATAATATGTCGCTCTATCTCGAGAGTCTTCATCCCATATCCTGCACATGTTAACCAAAAGAGGGAACTGACAAACACCTTGATAATTCACTGCTTGCTTCACCTCAGGTCGCAAGCCATTCAGAAACTTCACACACTTGGAGCTTTCGCCATCTCTTCCTTGGTAATGAGGAAAGTACCTAACCAACTCTTCAAACTTAGCTGCATACTCAGCCACAGACATGTTTCCTTGTTTAAGCTCCAGGAATTCCATATCTTTCTTGTTCCTAACATCTTCAGGAAAATACTTTTCCAGGAATACCCTCTTAAAGGTTTCCCAGGTCACAGCTTGACCTTCAGCCTCAAAACATTGGCGAGTGTTCTCCCACCAATACTCAGCTTCTTCTACCAAAGTGTAGGTGCCAAAAGCAACCTTCTGCTCCTCTGGACATGCCATAACTCGGAAGATCTTCTCAATCTCCCTTATCCAGCTCTGAGCACCATCAAGGTTGTATCCTCCATGGAAAGTAGGGGGATTGTTTCGCTGAAAGCGGTCTAACCCTTGATAGTCTGTAGCTCCAACAACTTCTCCTTTATTCTGATTCCCCAGGGCCTGAGCTAAGGCTTGGAGAGCATCAGTTATTGCACAGTCATTCCTACCAACCATCACTTCTTACGCACACCAAGAAGTGAGACCTTGGAAGGAATACACACAACAAAAGAACAAAACAATTCTACACCTACTAACGTCCCCACTTAATTACCATTAAAAGTTGATGCCTCAAGAAATCATTCCTCTACAATAGGTCTCTCTTGAGACATTAACACTTATTCTTCACTCTTTGTATTCCTGACTGCTTGCCATAGTGTCCCATTTCACTTCACGAATTATACAGATGGCTAGTCTGATAACTTGTGACAAGGCACTGGAACTTATGGTATAACAGACACCAGGAATACAAATATGACATAACTACACCAATAAACCTCCACAACATATGCATCACAACAATGTAAGCCAATCTCAAACACAAACAACTCAATCAACTACAAAACAATCAAACACTCAAACATCAAACATTCAACAAGCAAACGCACCATGCACAGAGAAACATAGCAGATTCACAACTCACTGGCCGAAAAGGTTCAACCTGCTCTGATACCACTAATGTAACGACCCGCCTCATCGCTACGATATCAATAACTCTTAAAGGTGCAAATCTCAAATTTTAATAAAAACTCCATTAATTTGATTATGAAAATGATCGTAAATTTTTCGCGATAATACAATTATCATACATATATTACAATTACATAATTAAACACATATGTATATATATATATATATTAAATCAATACATGTCATTCATATGTTAGAATTTCCTTTAGTTTTACATATATATACACCTGAAATTACATATTTAACACATAGCCAAAGAACTAACTAAGAAAGAGTTGATTAACAAAACACAACTCTTTCTCCAAAAAAGAAATCCAACATCATCACGTTGGCTTGGCGACTCCAATAAAAAAGAATCTCCCTCCAGAGTCACCTAAGGCTGCTCATCTGCTCACACAAACGAAGGTTTGCGATCATCACAGGTACCAACCACACGGTACAACAAACGCAAGGGTGAGTTTATTATATAAAACCAACAAGTAATAGATATCAGTAGTTAGAAAAGGCAATCCAAAACATCACAATATCATCACAACACCCAATTATTTCATCATGCAACAAATAGGGACAGTCATCCAAATACATTCCACAGTCAACCTATAATGCTTAGAATGATGCATGCTCCTGACTCATCTCTCATCATGCAATGTGGTACCATCCCGGAAATAGTCCAACATAGGGAGATGATGCAACAGGATGTCAGGGTCACTCTGTCGTGCACAGGCCGCTCTTCCCCACTGGTGATCAGCCATGGGTCTCAGTAAAGGAGTTCCAAACAGTTGTGCCCCCCAGTACCTCCGTACTCTGTAGCCAATCATCCTATTTTCGTAAAACAAATGAAGTATGTCACACGGGCATCATCAATGCATGACCCGGCCAGGAACAAATCCTTCCTCGCAAGGGTGACTCGCCATGCACCCCCCATGTACATACATACCGCCCCAACATGGGCTCACCGATGCACTGACCATGGCTAGGAACACATCCTTCCTCGCAAGGGTAACCAACCGGTCATTGCATCCCACGTGTACATACACAGCATACAGCCATGGGCACCATCAATGTATGACCTGGCTAGGAACAAATCATTCCTCGCAAGGGTAACCCGTCATACAACCCCCATGGGTATCCATGTATATTCACACACAATGACATTGTTCACATCAACATTATCTCTCATCAATGTCATTATCAACCTCAACATCATATCATCGTAATATCATTATCATGCATATCAATATCATCTCATTTGAACATCATCAACTACCTAAATGGCATCTCAATTTCAATATCATCAACGACATCACAAGCAATCACATTTCACATCTATACATAATACATATGCCTGAGATTCACATTCCCCAGGTCTTTAGACAACCCAAATTTCATACATTCACAATTCACCATATCACAAGACTGATATTTTTAGGAAAATTCTAAATTAAAGAGGAGGACTACAATATATAAAACACACTTTTATGCTCATTTAAAAATTTAATAAAGAATAAAATAAGAAAACATATTATAAAAATTTGGGCAGAGTCTCCTC
>CM023958.1:15968368-15992593 GCA_013407115.1 Glycine latifolia | reverse complement strand
TGTAATTAAGACTTTTCCCAAAAATCCAATCATTACAATAATAATATCATTCACAGTTTTATCTATCAACAAGCCAATTCATCGTATCCCATTAGTTAAAAGCAGTTCTTCTTGAAAACAAGCACACATAGGAACAAACACACATCAATCATAAATACGTCGCATCCTATTAGCTAAAAATGTAGTTTTTCTTGAAAACCAGCACACAGCAGGTACAGGCAGATATCCTCATAGTTGGACTCCCTGGTCCCTGGCCCCCAACTATGGTATCTAAACTATAACTAAATAATAAACTCCCCTTACCTAACTAGGAGTTCTCCTGTTAAAACCTCACAGTGTTGTTTTGGAGATCCTTTAATACGCGTGTTTTTGTCCAAACGCAGAGCTCTATATACCAAATCGAAGACAATTTAATATAGATTTCCAAGGTAAGATCAATATTAACATTTGGAGTCAAATACCCACTCAAATCTAAAAAGAGGCTAAAATGGTGTTTTGAGAGTCCACATCAAAAGACATCATTTTGAAATTCCGATCACACCAATGTGACCAGGGTTCAACAAGGATCACAAAAATGACATCAGTTTCATAAAAAGGAGACTTTTACAACATCTCATTTTTCAAAGGGTTTTCAAAGGAAGTATAGAAATAGCCAATAACGGTACCCGAATCACAATAGATATCAAGTGAGGCTTAAACTAGCTAGAAGAAGATAAAAGAAACCAAAATTACCTCAAAGAAACCAAGAAAGGAGAATTGGGAGCTCCGTTCTCTACCGAAACTTCGAGAAGATTTTTGAAGATTCCGCTCCGATTAAAGGGTTCCTCTCCGTGCAGTGGTCTCGTGGCAAGCAATGGCGGTCCGTGGTGGTCTCCGATGACTATGGGTAGTGAATGATGATAAGGGGAAGTTTAGGAACAGTTTGGAGGAGGAAGAACCTCCATTTTCGTGACTTGGAAGCTTAAAAACGTACTCAATACCACCTCCACTCGCCTAGGCGAGCAAACATGCCTGCAAAACTCGCTTGGGCGAGTTGACCCAATTCTAGAATTGTCCGCTTCAGTGAAAAATTAATTTCTCACGTTCCAGACATTATTTTGATAATCCCAACGATCAAAAGTTACATATGTGGGTTAGAAACTTTCGTTTAAAATTTAAGGCAATCCAACGGTTAACCAATTCAGAATGATAATTTTATTAAAACAGGTTTTGGGTCAAACTCATAATCACTCAAATACAGCGCATCTCAAACAAACTCCACATAACTTAACCTCTACATCAAGCAATTGCACATGGATTATTCACATAACATTTCAACTAATCCTAATTATTAAATTAATCAAATCATACAAGGAATACATCACACATATATTTTAAGTTACCGAAATTTCAGGGTGTTACAAGCCATACTATGAAGTTGTGGGAGAGAGTTATTGAACTTCGCCTAAGGAGGGGGACCAAGGTTTTCGTAAATGAACTTGGATTTATGCTAGGAAGATGTACCATGCAAGCTATTTTCTTGATGCGACAATTAATGGAAAGGTATAGGAAAAGAAGAAAGACTTACATATGGTGTTCATAGATCTTGAGAAAACATATGATAGGGTCCCAAGAGAAGTCGTATGGTGGACTCTTGAGAAGAAAAATGTAGCATTAAAGTATGTTAATGCAATTAAGGATATGTATGATGGGGTTACCACATGTGTGAAAGATTGTAATGGAACATCAAGGTATTTCCCTATGACGGTAGGTGTTCACCAAGGTTCAACTCTTAGTCTGTATCTCTTTGCCTTAGTGATGGATGAACTAATAAAAGATATTCAAGAGGAAGTGTCATGGTATATGCTTTTTGTAGATGATATCGTGCTTATTGATGAGACCAAAGATGGTGTTAATAGGAAATTGGAATTGTGGAGAAACACTATGGAGTCTAAAGGATTCACGATAAGCAAGAGCAAGATGAAGTATATGAAGTGTGAGTTTTTGTGAGTAAGAGATGGTGATCAAGACACAATGCATTTACTTGGTCAAGAGGTACCCAAAAAATATGTTTTTAGATACTTGGGATCAATTTTGCAAAAAGGTGGTGAAATTGATGATGATGTAAATCATAGAATTAAAGCAGGGTGGATGAAATGGAAAAGTGCATTAGGGTTTTTGTGTGACCGCAAAATTCCCCTTAAGCTAAAAGGAAAATTCTATAGAACAACTGTAAGACCAGCAATGTTATGTGGAGCATAATGCTGGCCAACACATAGGTAACATGAGCATAAAATAGGGGTAACAGAAATGAGGATGTTAAGGTGGATGCGTGGTTATACAAAGATGGATAAGAAAAGAAATGAGGATATTCGACAAAAGGTATCAGTGGTACCGGTATTTGAAAAGATGAGGGAGCATAGATTGAGGTGGTTTGGGTACGTTATGAGATGGCCACTGGATGCTCCCGTGAGAACAAGAGTTTGTTACCAAGAGCTTGACACAAAGAGAGGTAGAGGTCGACCAAAAATTACATGGGAAAAGGTAGTTAAACAAAACTTAATCAAGTGGGAGATAGATTGGCGAACGATATGTCTTAGGACAGAGTGGAGAAAAGCTATAAACTTGGTGGAGGGTTAAACCCATTAGTAGTTCTATGTTCCAGTTGTTTCCCTTGTTTTAGTTCTTTTCCTCTTCCTTTCACCCCTCTTTTATTTCAGCTTATTATTCCCCTCTTTTGTCTTATTTCCACCTTTTTCTTCTCTTCTCCCTTTCCCTTTCTTCTTATTTCTTCCGATCTATCATTGGGTTCATCTACCACCGACCCCAATTAATTTGGGTTAAAGGTGTTGTTGATGTTGATGTTGATAAGCATTCAATTTTAATCCAATGGCTAAAATTGACAATTTTCATTCTCATATAAGATGGTAATTCTCATAATAGTCTCTCTCTCTCTCTCTCTCTCTATATATATATATGTATATATATAATTTTAGCCTAGAAATTTAAAAATAATTTTAAAATGATTTAGTTAAAAATACATTTTGTTCAATTCAGGTGGAAGATATCTAGTTTAGGGAGAATTTTTGAGTTAGAATTGGATCACAATGGCAATTCCTTTGGGATGAAGTATGACGCTAATAAGGTGATCACACGGTGGCATTGGGGTGCCTGCATAGACTCTGACACTCAAGTTAATAAGAGCTTCATGTGGAATAATGGGATCAGATTTAAAATTATCATACCAACATTTGATTCTTCTATATCATATTTCTGGCGAGAAAATGAGTTATACAGTTGTCATCACATCGGTTGTGTCGTGTATCCAAAGGGGGTGTCACACGCTTTGCACGAGTAATTTGTTCAGACAAAAAGTTTGTCATTTTGAACTGAGTTATGATGTTCTCGGAAGCATTCAATATGGAAAGTGATGAACACTCAATCCTCATGGCCCAATTTATCTGATTATCTCGATTCGCATAATACCAAGATTCCACTTTTAGAATCATTGCCCCCAAGTTGGTGGCTTCTTGATAGAAGTTGCTGACATTATGCATTATGTTAAAGTGACTTGACCGATTTGCATAATTCAGCTTGGATGATACAGAGATTCCTCTTCCATAACAGTTGCCCCTAAGTTGGTGACTTCTTTATGGAATTCACCAACTTTGGAAGTATTAATTCCTACTTAGCTATCTCGTGAAGTGTCTTAATGACCCCAACCTTCTTCATTAAGTGGGTGCATTGCCCCTGATGAAGTCTCTTCATTTCCTAACTACCTGGTAGTTATCGTTAGGCTTGAGGCAATTATTAATAATTTGAATTTTGAATTCACACGGCCCCTATCTTGTTCTTCCATGTGTCCTAGTGGTTACATGCTTTACAGGGCTATTTATAGCCTTTGTCTCCCTTATTTAAGTTTTTCACAATTTCACCCTCTAGCCACACCCTTCTTCTTTTTGACTTTGCTTTCCCTCCTCTGGTTCATCCTTTCTGATCATGGTGGTTCTTGTACCGGGGTGCTAAAGCTTTTGTTTTATCACATTTTTAGAGTCTCAATTCTCCAAAGGTAGACCTTTTTTTCCCCCTCCTGTCGTTGTTTTCCTTATAGCTTTTTGGGGGATGGTTCATGTTAAGACCATTGTCAATAAGAAGTAGAGGAGTAGTGGTACCTATTCTTCTATTGTTAGTGGACCCAAGAATGTCGGGGCACCTCTATCTAGTAATACATGGGATCCTCTGCTTGTGGGTAGTAGCACTGCTCGTTATAGGTGCTCGTTATAGGTGCTCGTTATAGGATAGGTGTCATTGGGGGGTTTCCCCTTGTCGATGTTCCTAAGTCATGGGAAAGAGAGGTTCTCGATAAGTTGTTTAATTTTTTCAAAAAAATAATTATTAATATAAATCAGTGTGGATCTTAGCCCAAAAGAAATTTCAGAGGTGACCCAGAGTTCAATGGAGTTCCTTCAATATATGGAGGTTCTTTTGTTGATAACTATCAGGCAAATAACAAAATAGGTAACAAGAGATGAATTCCTTAGGCTCCAGGTCAAAGTGGCCAAGAAAGGTGCGAATACAAGTCAAGAAGTTGTTGAAGAACATGCAGAGGCTGCCTAACAATTTCGTTCTTATAATGAAAGCCTGGATCTTGATTGTGATTATTCTTCTTCTGATAGGGAAAGTGGTTCTGACATGAGTGAAGAAGGAAATGACTCAACACAAAGTTAGTGATTCCTAAAATCTTTCTTGGAGCAAACTGGATAGGTTATAGTGTGTAGGGAACAAGATTGATTTGTAGCCCCTGCAACCTAGATTGTTGAAAAGAATGCATCTTACTCGGGATGGCTAGGATGACGTGTGGACTATGGCGCTCCCAAGCTCTGATGATTGAATTTTTTCTTAGGGTCCAAAAGATGGTGATGTTGGTTAACCCATTGACGAGATATTTCAAAATTTAAGGATGCTATCGAGTTAGAAGAGTCTTGCAATTCCTCGGGAAGAAAGAGTGACAATTTGGATGTCGATGTTCCTAAGCGGAAGAAAATGAATTGACCTCATCCACGTCTCCACTACAAGGATTTTCTTCCAATGTACATGACATTTTTTCAGGATCTCGATATAACTTTACTGTTTTCTGACTTTCAAATAAAGAGCTATCCTTACATAGTGTTCCTACCATTGTGGAAGAGGCTCTTGGAGACCCTAGATGGATTCAAGTGATAAATAAGGAAATGGAGGCACTAAATAAAAATGCAACATGGAATCTTGTTCCTTTACCACAAAGAAAATAATAGTAAAGTGTAAGTGGGTTTTCTTTATCAAATACAAAGTTGATGGGTCTATTGAAAGCTACAGGGCAAGACTAGTGGCCAAAGGATTTACACAAACATATGGTGTAAACTATCAACAAACCTTATCATGCATGGCCAAGTTGAACACTATTAGAGTTATATTATCCCTGGCAACAAATCTTGATTGGTTATTACATCAATTAGACGTCACGAATGCCTTTCTCATTGGACATCTTAAAGAATAAATATGTATGGATATCCCTCTAAGATATATAATAGGTTTTGAACCTAAGGTGGTGTGCAAATTGCCGCAAACCTTGTACGGTTTAAAGCAAACTACTAGAGCATGATTTGGACGACTGAATTTATAAATGACAAAATATGGCTTTCAACAAAGTAATGTAGACCACACACTATTCTTGAAGTATCACCTTGGTAAGATAACAACTTTGATTATCTGTGTAGACAATATGATCATATAGGAAATGACTTAGAGGAAATAGTTAGGCTTCAAAAGCAATTGGCAGCAAAATTTGAAATGAAAAATTTAGAAGGACTCACATATTTTCTTGGGATTGAGGTTGCTAGGTCAAAGCAATGCATCTTTCTATCTCAATTAAAATATATCCTAGACCTTTATTCAAAGGTTGGGTTGCTAGGTCGTAAGTTTATAGATATCCCAATTGTCTAAAATTACCACCTTGGAGAATACTCAGACCAAGTGCCAATAGACAAAGGAAGGTAGCAAAGGCTAGTTGGCAAATTTATCTATTTATATCATACATGATATAGCATAGCCTATGTAGTAAGTATAGGGAGCCAATTCATGCAAATCTAAGCAAAGATCACACAAATGTAGTAATTTGAATCCTTCGATACTTGAAGTCCTCACTTGTAAAAGGCTTAGTGTTACAAAAAATTATCACCTACATATTGAAGGTTATACATGCGCTAATGGGTAGGAGATATCACAAATAAAAAATCTACCTCAAGGTATTTTACCATTGTTGAAGGGAACTTGGTTGCATGGAGAAGTAAGAAACAAAAGGTTGTAGCATTGTCAAGTGCTAAAGGGATGGCAATGAGGCAAGTTAGGGGCGAGTTTTCCTATCCCGGTCCCTGTCCCCACAAAAGGCTAGGCGGTCTTAGGTTCAGGTTTAAAAAAGGTAAGGTGAACAAATGGAACCCAATCCCATGTTCATCGGGTTTTAATGGGTTCAAGAAAACCCACAAGGAACCCATCTCACATTTTTTTTTAAAAATATTTGTTCATTTACTTAAAATAAACTATAGATTAAGTTTTTATTTAAATTTTAATTTAATCAATATATATAGAATTTAATAAAAATAAAAATGCAAACATATTTAAGAATTTAATTATATTTTTAGTTAACTGTATAATTTTAAATTCTGTTATAATTAGTATTATAATCATAATATTATTTATTTAACAATTAAATTAATTATTCTATGTTTATAATAATTATAAAAAATATAATATGAAATAATTACATAATTATATAATTAACAATTACATATAATATATATAATAATAGAATTATATATAAACAAATAACTACATTATTAATAATTATAAAAATATACATAGCAGGGTGGGTATGGAGGCGGTGGCAGAGAGTGACTTACATGACCCCGCCCTTACCCCCATTTCCCCAAGTCGGGGAAAGCCTGAACTTGACCCCAACCTCGGTCAAAGCGGGTTTTTTTGGTCAAATTTGGGGAGGAATCAAACAGGTACTCACGGGTTTGATTTCTATTGTCATTTGTACCAGTATCTAGTACATATATGGGTACAAGATACCATAGTTTTAAAAAATCTAAGACACAGGCATGTTAATATTCAAGTTTAAAATAAAACACCACAAAGTTAAATAAAAGATAAAGAAATATTTTTTTTTTTTGGAATATATCATAATATAAATTGAGTAAATAGATTATCATGAAAACCTTGAATTAATAGAAATTAACAAAAACTGTAAGGATGATTTAGCCTGATTGAATAAGACAAACATGAGAAACTGAAAGAAAAGAGGACACACGTGTTTGCTTTAAATTTCACTGAAAGTGAATCACACTCCAAGACAAAATCAAATGGTTAGGATTAAAAGTTTCCTAAATCTCAATCACTTTCAATGACAGCAACAAGGCTGCCATTCAAGACTTGAACATTACCTCACCTAGTAAAAGGGCAGAAAGAACTACACAAAAGAAAGGCTCCATAGCTTTGATTGTGTGAGTGAAAGATACAGTTACCTTGCCAAGACTAATGTTGGTCATGAGATTTCCCATTGTGTGAGCCACAACCAGTGGAAGGATTGCTACAATCTGTAAACACAAATATAATTATAATTTATAAATCAATAATTTGAAATTAGAGTGATTACCCCACTAAACTAATGGACCACCTCTTTTTCACCACACAATTCAAAATACATGTGAACCACTGATGCTTGGTCTGGAATAGAGATTCAAAGTTTACACTAGATTAATCACCAATGATGCAAAGCCAAATTGAAATGCTGTAATTGTTGCAAGAAAGTGTCAACGTTAGGTGTCTTCACATTTTCCACATCGTCGCACCCTTCAAGGCTGGTGTTCCAAGTCTCGGCGATCTCCATGGCCTGCTCCTTCACATCTGGAGTCACCAAAATCCTCGATTTTTGATGACGTGGTTGATCATGATCAGAATCACTAACTCCAGGCAAGGGTGTAGGCCCAACCCAAGTCGTGGCCAATGATGGTGGTGTCATCAACCTTGCTGTCAGGGGAGCTATTGTTGATGTTGTCGGTGTCAGTGAGGAGGACAACGGTACAACACGTGTCGAGTGTGTGGAGGTGATTTGGAGCGTGGCATCGAGGGAGGTTTTGCGGTGATCGAGGAGGCGAAGGGAGTCAAAAGTAGTGTTGTCGAGGGTGCGAATATTGCATTTGAGGGCTTTGGATTTGTGGTTGAGGTCTTGCTCGAAGGAGGAGAAGTGTTCAGAGAGCTCATTCCAGAGGAGGGTGCAACTGGTCATGAGGGAGGTTTGGTGCTGGAAATCGGATTTGGTCTTAGAGGCGTTGATAGAGAGGTGGCCTTGGTCCATCTCATGACTTCTTGGGAACCCTAGAGGGGGAGTCAAAGAGTGAGAGGGAGGGGAAGAATACAAAGAGCGTGAGAGAGTAGAGGGAGACATCAAATGTTAAAAATAGTGGAAAACCTTCTAAGACGGGTTTTACTAAACCGTCTTAGAATCACAACCTTCTAAGACGGTTTTCGAAAAACCGTCGTGGAATCAAAATCATTCTAAGACGATTTTGTGAAAATCATCTTAGAATGGTAGTTTCTAAGACGACTTTTGCAAAACTGTCGTAGAATGGTTATATTTATTTACAAAAATGTCATCGCGTTTCTTTCTTAGACAATTTTTTTATCAACCGACGTTAAATCAACATCGTAAAAACACATTTTTCTAGTAGTGTATACTACATGTTGCTTCTTATAGCTTTAGCCAACCAAGTATTTGTATGATAGGTAGCCTTGAGGAATATATAGAACTTGAGCATGCCAAGAAACAAATTACCTGAATGGTTTTCAGAACAAACTATCAGCTTTTCCAAGCCTAAAATCTTGAGCTTTGTTCTTCCAATAAACCATAACATTGACATACCTAATATGAATCTAGATTATGTGCCTAGAGTGATGTGTGTTAAAGAAGATGTCCTCAAACAGGGCAAAACTCTCTTTAATACACTTTTAAACATTTGTGGTGTGCCAAGGATAGATGAAGAACACATACACTTGGGTAGGTTCCATGATTACCATCAGTTGATGGCCTTTCTAAAAGATGGTGGTACATTTTGTGATTAAGAGAAATCCACCTTTGGATAAGGGGTTGGAGTTAAAACAATATGGGGTTCATTTAATCTTTGAAGGGGATGATGATTATGATGGAGGCCAATAATCATTAGACAAATTAAAGACCTACAATCTGTCTCAGAAAAATTGGCCAACTTTTTCAACAATTTATGAAAGTGGCAATCCTATCTATGCCACTGATCATGAAGATGAGTGAGTGTCAGAATGAACTGGAGATGATGGTACAAGAGCCAATATATTTTCTTGTTACACTTAAATAAAAAGTAATATCATTCTTCTCTTTCTGATTAGTCTATTCTTTTTCTTTGTGTTATATGAGTTAGTGTTGCTTAAAAGAGATTGATACATGTATAGTTAGGCTGAGTTTATGATTGCCTTTTTAGTAGGAGAATTATCTTTATTATAAGCTCTGGTTCTTCATATGCCCAAGAAAGTAGGAATATATCATATACCGCATTGTTTCTGGTGATATAATGGTCTTTCTTTGAGTCTCGAGAGTTCAACAATGGTGGTGCGTCTATTTACAAGGACTTTAACTCTTAAGTTGTCGGGCTATTCACAAAGACGCAAATATGGAAATGACATGCATCCTAGGTGGAGGGTTTTCTCTTGTGTGTGTTGTGTTGATTGTCTTTTGCATAATCATAAAATTTTTCATAATTTGGGAGTGATTCATATTCATTTTGTTCCTTGATTTCCTCAGATGGTTACGTGGGTTCTCACATCCTGTGAACCTTAGCATTTTGGCTCATTTTTACTGCATGTTAGCTGAAACACTCTATGCCTGTTATTTCCAAAAATAATTATTTTGCTTTCATCTCTCAAGAACCACCAAGTAACCCAAATCAAGGTGGTCTAGGCATTATGTGTAACACCCCAGATTTCAAAGTGTGCTGAGCTGGACATTTTGTGTGTGTGTAATACTTGATTATTTGGTTTATTTTGGTAATTACTGTTTGGGACTGTTCTTCCTTGGTATGCGTGCTTGATGGATGTAAGACGTAAGTCAACATTGCTGTTCTGTGGTTGCTGGCCGTACACGTTAAGTGGACGTGTCTTGTCAGCCGTGTTTATAAGCAGCAAAGTGCGTAGCAGAGGGTGCTTTTCCCTTTCCTCTTCCTTGAGCCTTTCTCTCTTTCCTCTCTTCTCACTCTAAGCTTGCCTAGAAATTGCTCTTCCTCAACCCCTCTGTGTTACCTTCAGCCCTCGAGGACCACTATATTTGCCACGAACCCCCTTACGTTAAGAGGAACCTCATGACCAGAGCAGAGGCCGGTGAACATCCTTCTTAAGGTTTGAAAGAAAATGGACATGCTCACAAAGACGCTGTTTCAGCATCGCTTAACTGTAGGATGAACTCCTGGTTAGGTAAGGGGAGTTTATTATGTTTGATAACTGCATGTCCCTGATGTACGTTGCTTTTCCCAGAGAAGCTATGTCTATTAATGAACAGGACGTACTGTGTTTTATGTTTGGTGGTTGGCGTTTTGTGTGAAGAGTTTGATGGTGTTCTTATGGGGAGAGTTGATGCGTAAGAACTCCCCATGCATGCGTGTGAAGCCGGTATTTTGATTCTGTAAACTCCCAAAAACACCTTGTTAGTAGTGTTTGTGAAAGTGTCGGATACCGGGTTGGGTATGCTGGACTGAGCTCAATACGTAGCGTATATATATATATATATATATATATATATGTATGTATGTACGGGACGTGCCTCTTAGTAGTCAATTATTGGCGGATGTCAATATTCCGGGTTCCTTACCTGGGGTTGTTCATTCTCTTGGGAACCGATGAGTTCAAGTCTTTTCCTTGTAAGCTACCGGGTTTCCTACTCGGTAGAACTCGTGTCTCTTCTTTGTGGGCTACCGGGTTTCCGTACTCGGTAGAGCTCGTACCTCTTCCTTGTAAGCTACAGGGTTTCTATACTCGGTAGAACCTGTATCTCTTTTCTTCGTGAGTTACCGGGTTCCCTTTTACTCGGATAAGCTCGCTTCCTTTCTTTGAGAAGCTACCGGGTTTCCCTTACTTGGCTTTCGTAACCCAGATAACATTGTACAGGTTTGTGAAATTAATACAATCACAAGTCTTGCTCATTGTACCAAGTAAGTGTTGTCTGTTATAATCGATTACAATGCTTATGTAACTGATTGCATAGTGCTAAGTCTATCTTGGGTATTTATAAAACACCAGGGACCGACCTTGACCTCCCTTGTCCGACCTTGATCGCCCTCGTCCGCCCTCGTCCGACCTTGTTTGGATTCTTACATCAAAAACCTTTATACCCAGGTGCCTACCCGGACACCTAACACTTCATACCGGCTCACTAGTTCATGTGGTGTTTGTGAATGACCTATAAGTAAGAAACGTATGTGATTATGTTGATAACAGTTGAGGCCTGCCTATGTGATGGCTTGAGATAATGATGTATGCATTGATACCATGGGGGGTGTATGACAAGTATCCTATCCAAGACGTGTTGTTCCTGACTGGGTGATACATTGATGATGCCTATGGTTATCGAATGTGGGTGGATGTACATAGATACCCACGGGGGTGTATGACGAGTATCCTATCCAGGACGTGTTGTTCCTGACTGGGTCATATATTGATGGTGTCGTGGTGATAGGCTATGTATAGACACGTGAGATGCCAGGACCGGGTAGTTAACCTTGCAAGGACCGCGGTCAGAGCATCGATGAGCCCATGTTGGGGCAGCCCGTGTTTTTGATGGTATGTATGTACATGAGGGGTGCATGACGTATTAACCTATCCAGGACGTGTTGTTCCTAACTGGGTCATGCATTGATGGTGCCCATGGGAAATACGACATTTGCATGATGGAAATAGGATGATTGGCTGTAGGGTATCGGGCTACTGGGGGGTCACGTCTGTTAGGAACTCTTTCTGACACCTCGGGGCTGATCACCATTAGGGGCGAGCAACCTGTGCACGACAGAGTGACCCTGACAAGCTACTGCATCATCAGGACCACAGAGATGGACTATTTCCGGGATAGTACCACATGGCATGCTGAGAGATGAGTCAGGAGCATGCATCATGCTAGGCATTATAAGTTGACTTGTGGAATGTGGTTGAATGACTGCCCGTGTTGATTGCGTGATGAAATGCTTGGATCTCATGCTAATATTGTGATGTTTGGATTGCCTTCCCTAACTGATGTTATTTATTGTTGTTGTTTAACATGATAAACTCACCTTTGCTTTGTTGTACCTTGTGGTTTGGTATCTGTGATGATCATGAACCGGGTTCGTATGAGCAGACAGACAACAGTAGGTAATTGGGAAGATGACCCCTTTTGGTTGGAGCTGCCGAGCTGCCGGGATGACAATGGATCAGACCCCTACCAAGAACTATGTCTTTTGAGATTTACCCTTCGTTGTGTAGTTTTGTGTTTCTTTTGAAAAGTTTTTATACATTTTAGACATGGACAACTGTACCTACTATCAAACAACATTTTGTATGTGTACACACACACATATATATATACATGCATTTGAGATGTTTTGTACGTATCTTATTTATGTATTTACTTGATGATGATGGGTATTGTGTGTTTGCGAAAAACTTACTACTATTTTCATAATCAAAAGAAAAGCTAAGGGGTTTTCATCTAAAACAATAGTGGTATTAGAGCAGGTCGGACCTTTAGGCCAGTGAGTTATGAGCTTGCTATGTTTCTCTGTGCATGATTGTGTTGATTGTTGAGTGTCTGATTGTTGAAGTGAATAGCTGTGTTGTACTGGATTATGTTTGTTCGTGCTTGAGCTTGTGTAGGGTGTCGTTATTAGTGTGGTCATAGTATATTTGTATTTCTCACGTCTGCTATACCATAAGTTTCTATGCTTTGTTAGGAGTTATCAGATTGGACCTCTGTATAATTCGGGACCATGCAAGGGAACATTATGGCAAGCAGTCTGGGATGCAAATAGTAGAGGGTCAGTATAGTGTAGCTTGTGTTTGTTTTGTGTGTATTCCTTCCAAGTTTTCACTTCTTGTTGTGCGCAGGAAGTGATGTCTAGTAGGAATGATCGTGCTATAGCTAATGCTCTCCAAGCCTTAGCTCAGGCTTTGGGAAATTAGAATAGGGGAGAAGTTGTGGGAGCCATGGAATACCAGGGGTTGGACTGCTTTCAGTGCAACAATCCTTCTTCCTTTCATGGATGGTATAACCCGGATGGTGCTCAAACCTGGATTTGGGAGATTGAGAAGATCTTTCGGGTTATGGCATGCCCTGAGGAGTAGAGGGTTGCCTTCAGTACCTACACCCTGGCAGAGGAAGCTGAGTATTGGTGGGATAACACCCGCCAATGCATGGAGGCGGAAGGTTGGGTTGTGACATTGGAGACATTCAAGGAGGCATTTCTAGAGAAGTACTTCCTAGAAGATGTGAGGAATAAGAAGGAGATGGAGTTCCTGGAGCTTAAACAGGGGAACAAGTCAGGTACTTCCCTCACTACCAGGGAAGGGACTGAGAGAGCTCCAGTGCCTGAAGTTTTTGAACGGCTTACGACCCGAGGTGAAGCAAGCTGTAAACTATCAAGGAGTCCATCAGTTCCCGGTCTTGGTCAACATGTGCAGAATATGGGATGAAGATTCCAGAGACTGAGCGGCCTATTATGTAACATCCTGAAATTTTACAAGTAGAAGGATTAATTGTTTAATATAAATCTTGAAATCTGTTAAAGTGTTTTGCATGGGTGTTTGTGCGTAAAAGGTGAAAGTCAAATTTTGTGGCTGAGATAAGCTATCCGTACACGCATAGTAAAAATGGTGGTGGTTATGGTGACTGTTCGATCACGCAAGTGGGCAACTATGGTGGCTGTGATAGCTGGCTGAATCAAGTGGTTGGCAACTTGCCTCAATGCTTCGTCTATAAATAGTAGTGCATGAAGTAGAAGCACGATTTACTCTCTCACTCCTATGCATGTTTCTCTTCTTTTCTCTCTCTAAACTCTTTGCACCCAGAAATCTCTCTTCTTCCACCATACCACCTTTAAACTCTCAAGAACCACCATAGTTGCAGCGAAAACACCCCTACGTTAAAAGGAATTGGTGAACGAAGCATAATTCTTTCATTCCTCGTTGCTGGGAGAACTTGTGTTTGAACAAAAACTCACGTTAAAGTGTGAAAGAAAAGAATCCCTGTTGAGGTAAGGGTAGTTTATTGTGTTAATAATGATTTTTGATATCATGGTTGGGTTAAAAGTGTGTATCTATTATTTGATATGCTGCGTAAAATATATTGATGATGTCTGTAAATAGTGTGAGGAAGACGACAACCGGGTTGGGTGAGTCGAGTGGAGTATGTTATATGTATATTAAAATACTGTTGTGTTGTGATATCGGCTACCAGGATGGGTAAGTCGAGTTATATACCCCTTGTGTTGTGATGTCGGCTACCGGGATGGGTAGGCCAAGTTATATACCCCTTGTGTTGTGATGTTGGCTACTAGGATGGGTAGGATGGGTAGGCCAAGTTATATATCCCTTGTGATATGATGTCGGTTGCCAAGAAGGGTTGGCCGAGTTGCATATGTCTAACCTTTGTGTGACATCAGCTACCGGGATGGGTGGGCCAAGTTACATATATGTCAATCCCTTGTAATGTGATGTCGGCTACCGGGATGGGAATGCCGAGTTGAACGGTTTACGTACCATGCATGTGTGCATAAAGGACGTAACTTAGTTTTTGTTAGCGGATGCTTGTATACTGGGTTCCTTACCCAGGGTGGCCATTAGAACTACCGAGCTCAAGTTACTTCTCGAGAGGAAGAGAAAGAGCCACCGGATTCGTTACTCGGCAGAGCTCATATCTTCTCGGGAATAGAGCCACCAGGTTACTTACTCGGCAGAGCCTGTACCTATTCTTTAAAAGCTACCGGGTTCCTTACTCGTCAGAGCTCGTATCTCCTCGGGAAAAGAGCTACCGGGTTCCTATTTGGCAGAGCTCGTACTTTTCTTTAAAGAATTACTAGGCTTCCTTACCCGGACAACCTTGTGCCCTCATCTGACCTTGTTCGGATTCTTACATCATTTGTTATGGATAGGTGCTAACCCAGATGCCTAATACTTCACTCCTATTCACTCGTTTGTAATGTTTGTGAATGACGTATGTGATTACGTTGATGTTGGCCATTGTATTGGCTTGAGTTATTAAATGCATTGATGCCATGGGGCGTGTATGGCATTATGCTAGCCGAGACGAGTTAAACCCGAACAGGACCATACATTGATAGGTAATCTAAATGCGTTTGGATATACATAAGTACCCACGGGGGTGTATGACATTATCCTAGCCAGGACGAGTTGATCCTGGGGCTGGGTCATACATTGATGGAGCCGTGGTAATATTTTATGTATTGACATGAGATGTCGGGACCGGGTGGTTAACCATGCAAGGACCACGGTCAGTGCATCAGTGTACCCGAGAATGGGTTAGCATATATATGTATATGGGGGCGTATGACGTTATCCTACCCGGGTCGAGTTGAGCACGGGCCTGGGTCATACGTTGATAGAGCCCATGTACATACTTCATGCATATTGGAAATAGGATGGTGGCAGTAGGGTACAGAGGTACTAGAGGGGCATCTCTGTTTGGAACTCCCTTGTGACTCATTGCTGATCACCATGAGGGGGGAGCGACCTGTGCATGACAGAATGACCTTGACGTGATTTTGCATCATTTTCCTAAGAAAGGCTATTTCCATGAGGATGGTACCACATTGCATTGACAAAGAGATAAGTCTGGAACATGCATCATGACTAGTCATTTTAAGGTGAATTTGTGAAATGTGTTTGGACGGGTTGTCCATGATTGAATACGTGATAAAATATTTGACTATTGTTGTGATTTTAAAATGTTCAAGTTGTCTTTTTATAACTAATGATATTTATTTAATTATTATTGTACATGATGGACTCACCTTTGCTTTGTTGTACCTTGTGGATTGGTACCTGTGATGATCACAAACCATGTTTGCATGAGCAGATGGACATCAGTAGATGATCGGGAAGATGACTTATGTTGGTTGGAGCCACCAAGTAGCCGGGATGTAGATGGGCTAGATCCCGGGCAAGGGTTGATGTAAATAGCTGAACCCATAGCCATTAAGTTTTCCCAAATCTATCTTGCAATAGAACCTAAGCTTCAAGCAAACCTCAAGAACACATAAGCTTCCAGCACCCCTTGAATTGGGGTTGTTTTAGAAGTTTAAATTGCAGAAAATGGAAGATGGAAGAAAGGTTAGGGATGAAGGTGAAGACACCATGGAGAAGCTCTCCAATAAGTCTAGGAAGAATCACCACAATAGCATTGGGAAGCCATTGATAAGACTCAAGAAGTTCTTGAACAAGAACAAGAGAGAAACTCTCACAACAATTTTCAGAAATTGTATTAATGAACCAAAGTTAGTTACATTCAGTTTTTGGCACCTTATATAGGCCATGAAATTACAAGCTAAAAGCAACTAAAATGTAATGAAAATACAAGTGAAATGAAGCCAAAATGAAGCTTGAAGTGCAAGCTTTCCTTAAGTGACCTTTGGCTCCAAAACATGTGCAGTTGCAATCTCAGATTGGCATAATCGATTAATTCGCTCTTGTAATCGATTAAAATAGTCAGGGACTGAAATAATCGATTACACTAGCCATTTAATCGATTAAAGAAGCAAGGCCTTGGTTCCTGTTTGCAACTGAAATGCTGTAATCGATTACAAGGCCAAAATAATCGATTAAAACAGTGACAACCTATTTACAAGTGTTTGATGAATTTCTTCTAACAAGTGCTGGAATTTATTGAATTAAATTGGATTTGAGACATCAAAATCCAGCTCTTGTCATCCTTGATTTAGTGTGCAACTTCATGCTTGCCCAAGTTAGCTTGAATATGGTCTTGAAGTGCTTGAGTCCTAGCTTTTGTCATTGGTCCTTTGAAGCTCACCAAAGAAAGTGCTTCAAGCTCTCCTTCTAGACCTTTGGCTTGTCTTGGACCTCCATCATCCCCTCCTTCTTGGGAAGAAATTGTCCTCAAGTTTGCCTCCTCATTTGTACCTACATCATACAAAGAAAGATCACAAATATTGAAAGTATTCCTCACACCATACTTACTAGGCAATTCAAGTTTGTAAGCATTGTTGTTGATCCTCTCTAGAATCTTGAAAAGTCCATCTCCTCTAGGTTGGAGCTTGGATTTCCTTTCATGAGGAAATCTATCCTTTCTTAAATGAAGCCACACTAAATCTCCTTCTGATGTGCTATTGATATGAATCTTAACACCTTTTCCCTGATCTTCCTTGCAATGGAAGTCAATCTTCAATTGAACTTCAAAACAGAGCATTCAACTCTTCTCTTGAGTGAGGCTGTTTATATTTTTCTAATTTCAGAAATGGATTGAGGAAGAAGAATAGGAATGAGTTGGAATGACACCATGGAATAGGAATTCCAATAAGTCTTGCAAGAATCACCACAATAGCTAGGATGCCATTGATAAGAAACAAGAAGTTCTTGAAGAAGAACAAGAGAGAAAACTCTCACCACAATTCAAAAATTGTATTAATCATCCAAAAGATCCTTACAATCAGTTTGTGAGTGATTTATATAGACCACAAATTAACAAGCTAAATGATACTAAATGTAATGTAAATGCAAATTGAAATGAAGCCCAAATGTAGCTTGTAGGACAAGCTTTCCCTAAGTGACTTTGGCTTCCAAAATATGTGCAGTTGCCATCCCAGACTGGAATAATCGATTAATTCGCTCTTGTAATCAATTAAATCAGTCTGTAACTGAAATAATCGATTACACTAGCCATTTAATCGATTAAAGCAGTGAGGCCATGATTCCTGCTTACAACTGACATTCTTGCAATCGATTATTTGGCCGAAATAATCGATTAAAGTAGTAAGGCTTATTCCTGATTGCAACTAAAAATACTGTAATCGATTACAAGGCCAAAATAATCGATTAAAGTAGTAGCAATCTATTTAAAATTGTTTTATTGAATTTCTTCTAACAAGTGCTGGAAATTTATTGAATTAAATTGGATTTGAGACATCAAAATCCAGCTCTTGTCATCCTTGATAAGGTGTGCAACTTCATGCTTGTCCAAGTTGGCTTGAATATGGTCTTGAAGTGCTTGAGTCCTAGCTCTTGTCATTGGTTCTTTGAAGCTCACCAAAGGAAGTGCTTCAAGCTCCCCTTCTAGACCTTTGGCTTGTCTTGGACCTCCATCATACCCTCATTCTTGGAAAGAACTTGTCCTCAAGTTTGCCTCCTCAGTTGTACATACATCATACAAAGAAAGATCACAAATATTGAAAGTATTACTCACACCATACTCACTAGGCAATTCAAGTTTGTAAGCATTGTTGTTGATCCTCTCTAGAATCTTGAAAGGTCCATCTCCTCTAGGTTAGAGCTTGGATTTCCTTTCATGAGGAAATCTATCCTTTCTTAAATGAAGCCACACTAAATCTCCTTCATTAAAGATCATTTGCTTCTTGTGTTTATTGGCTTGCTTTGCATATTGTTCCATCTTTCTCTCCACATTGGCCTTCACTTGTTCATGCAACTTTCTAATATAAGAAGCTTTAGACAAAGCATCATGATTAACCATAGAAGAAGTGTTAGGTAAAGGCAATAAATCAAGAGGAGTTAAAGAATTAAAGCCATAAACAATTTGCAAAGGAGATAAGGAAGTAGTTTTATGAACCACTCTATTGTAAGCAAATTCAATGTGAGGTAAACACTCCTCCCAAGTTCTCAAATTGCCCTTGATGTACCACCTAACATGTCTCTTGTTAAGTTTTCCTTGACTTCTTAAATATTTAAGAGACTCATGATCACTATGGATCACAAATTCCTTAGGTAAAAGATAATGTTGCCAAGATTGCAAAACTCTAACAAGTGCATACAATTCTTTATCATAAGTGGAAGATTTCAAACATGCAACCTTTAATTTCTCACTAACATAGGGAATAGGATGTTTGTCTTGAATTAAAACCCCTCCAATGCCTATAGTAGATGCATCACATTCCAATTCAAAAGAAACATTAAAATTAGGCAATGCAAAAATAGGTGCATGATACAACTTATCCTTCCATGGTTTGAAAGTAACTTCACCCAAAAGAGGTTGTATAGCTTTGGGCCATTTTTCTCCTTCCTTTTCAACATGAAAACAAACAGAGTTAGAAATCACATAATGAAGAGGTTGTCTTGCTAATAACACTCTCTTGACATCTTTCCCTCTCAAGAAAAAAACTCTCTTTAATCTCATGAATTCTTTTGTTATCATTTTCTTTTTCCTTTCCTTTTTTCTCACTAATTTTTCTCTTTGGTAGCTCACTTTTATTCTTTTTTTTAGGTGCAGTATTTTTTTTCAACTCCTCAATTCTCTTTTCTTTCATCTTTATTTGATCCTCACACACTTGCCTAGGAGTCAAAGGCCTCAAAATAATTTTCATGCCTAGGTGCTCAAACTCAAAAGTGTTCTCCATGCCATTGTGTATCACTTTTCTATCATATTGCCATGGTCTACCAAGAATGATATGACCAGCCTCCATTGGAACAATATCACAAAGAACATTATCATGATAAGCATTAATAGAAAAAGGAATGAGCACTTGAGAATTTACCACCACTTCCCCACTTTCACTAAGCCATTGTAGCTTGTATGGCTTTGGATGCTTCTTAGTTGGCAAGTGTAATTTCTCCACAAGTCTTGTACTAGCAACATTGGTATAGCTCCCACCATCAATGATAAGTGAGCATACCCTGTCTTTAACCAATCACCTTGTGTGAAAAATATTTTCTCTTTGATTTTCCTCCTTTAATAGCCAAAAATTGCTCAACATTCTCCTTACCATTAAGAGATCACCCTCTTTGGCCACTACTAGTGTGAGTTCTTTTTCTTCTTCACTTGAAGCACTATTTGAGTCACTTGAAGACTCACTTCTTATGCCTCCATCCTCAAGAAAAATCATAGTCCTCTTGTTAGGACATTGAGAAGCAATGTGTCCCTTACCAAGACACTTAAAACACTTGATATTGCTTGATCTTGTTGGAGTTGGTTCCACTATCTTTTTGTTTGAGCTTCCCACCTTTTCTTCTTTATTTTTCTTAGGAGAAACATCCTTTCTAGGCTTGTCCCTCCAGTTGGAAGTTGCAGCCCCATTGGAGAATTTGGAAGCTTTTCTCCTCTTTAGTTGTTGCTCCACCCTTTGAGCTTTGTGGACTAGCTCCTCAATTGTTGCATATGAATGTAGCTCCATCACATCTTGAATTTCTCTATTCAAGCCATGAAGGAACCTCCACAATTTCAGACCTTATCATCATCAATTCCATTTCCTTATAGTATTCATCAAAACTTTTAAAACCTTGGAAATGTCTTTGAAGCTTGTTATGGACTTCTCTTGCATAATAAGTTGGAACAAATATTCCTCTCAAGCATGCCTTCAATTCATCCCAAGAATTTACTCTTTGTCTCCTCATCCTCCCTATATCCACTTGAATTTGGTTCCACCATGTCAAAGCATAACCACCAAACTCCAAAGTTGCTAGAGTAACTTTCCTTTCTTCCTCAAAATGTTGACATGAGAAAATTTGCTCTACTTTCATCTCCCACTCAAAATACTTTTCCAGATCATTATTGCCAAGGAATTTTGGAAATTTTATTTTCACTCCACTCAATCCTCCATTCCTTCCATCTCTCTCTTCTCTTCTCACCCTCCAATCTTCATCATCTCTATTTTGCCTCCTAGGATTGTGTCTCCTATGATTTTCTCTTCTATTTTCTCTCCAATCCTCCCTCTCACTCCTCTCATCATAATAATTTCCTCCATAAGAAGAAGCATACTCACTCAACTTCCTACCATTATGAGCCTCTCCATCCACACTTTCCATTGGATGATTCCTCCTTTGTATTCCCTCTATTTTGGCATCCATTTTGGTTTCCAATTCTGTTTTCAAGTCTTTCATTTGTTTTGTCATGGCTTTCATCAACCTAGAGGTCCTAGGTGACAAAGCTTCTCCTCCACTTGAACTCATCCTTCAAAAAAAAAATGGTTAGCAAAACACAAGTATATAAAGAAATTCTCACCACTTTCTAAGTGTTTGCCACTCTTAATCTAGGCTCTTTCTATAATGTTCTCTCTTGCCTTTTTCCACTCTTATTCCTCTCTATAGTTCTTAAGCAAAAACTTCTAATCAAATCAAGCCTCTTTACTATAGTGACATAGGAAATGATTCTAGGCTAGACTCAAGAATCTAAAGAACAAGAAAACTCTAAGACAAAACCTTGGAAATTTTAAGAGACAAGTAACAAAGCAAAATTTAGAAAGCACAAGTCAAATTGGAATTTAATGAGACAACTCAAGGAATACTATGGCTGTACCAAACTGCACAAGGAGGATATGCCAAATAAATTCAATTGCTAGAAGTCAAATTTCCTCAAATATGCATGTTATACAAGTTCACTTGATTTTGTTGTTTAAAGGAAATTTTGGAACTTGTAAATTTGTAACTTTGCTTCTAAATTCTGTTTTTTTTTTTTCACTTTTTCCAGCCACTAATCAATAATGTCTTTGGCTGTACACTTGATGCATTTTCTTTTGCTTTTGATTTTTCTTTCACAAATTTTTTCCAGCCTTTGTTTTTCTTTTTGAACAAGTTCAAAAATCCTTAAGAAATTCAATGAATCACTACAATATGATGTATAACAACTGTAAAATTTGCTTTTGACAACTCAATTCAGTTTAGGCATGAGAGTAGAATCAAAACAAGTGGTTATACTACACAAAAACACTACTAACAAAAGTTGACAAGAATCAAGACTAGAAAATCAGAAAAATATGAAGAACACATGAAGAACATGAAGAACATAAGAACATGAAATCACATAGAACTTGAAGACAACACTAAGGTTTTGTGGCTGAACACACTACAAGCCCAAACCACCAAGAATCAAAGGAAAACAACAAGAAACAAGGAATTGAAATGGATTTTCATTTTTGGATTTGATGCAGAATTTTACCTTTGAAGAAAACCTAAAACTGAAATTGAAGAAGAATTCCACAAGGATTAAGCTCTGGTACCACATGATGTGCTATTGACATGAATTTAACACCTTTTCCCTGATCTTCCTTGCAATGGAAGTCAATCTTCAATTGAACTTCAAAACAGAGCATTCAACTCTTCTCTTGAGTGAGGCTGTTTATGGTTTTCTAATTTTAGAAATGGATTGAGGAAGAAGAATAGGAATGAGTTGGAATGACACCATGGAATAGGAATTCCAATAAGTCTTACAAGAATCACCACAATAGCTGGGAGGCTATTGATAAGAAATAAGAAGTTCTTGAAGAAGAACAAGAGAGAAAACTCTCACCACAATTCAGAAATTGTATTAATCATCCAAAAGATCCTTACAATCAGTTTGTGAGTGGTTTATATAGACCACGAATTAACAAGCTAAATGACACTAAATGTAATGTAAATGCAAACTGAAATGAAGCCCAAATGTAGCTTGTAGGACAAGGTTTCCCTAAGTGACCTTTGGCTTCCAAAATATGTGCAGTTGCTATCCCAGACTGGAATAATCGATTAATTCGCTCTTGTAATCGATTAAATCAGTCTGTAACTGAAATAATCAATTACACTAGCCATTTAATCGATTAAAGTAGTGAGGCCATGTTCCTGCTTACAACTGACATTCTTGTAATCAATTATTTGGACGAAATAATCGATTAAAGCAGTAAGGCTTATTCCTGATTGCAACTAAAAATACTGTAATCGATTACAAGGCCAAAATAATCGATTAAAGCAGTAGCAACCTATTTACAATTGTTTTATTGAATTTCTTCTAACAAGTGCTGAAATTTATTGAATTAAATTGGATTTGAGACATCAAAATCCAGCTCTTGTCATCCTTGATAAGGTGTGCAACTTCATGCTTGTGCAAGTTGGCTCGAATATGGTCTTGAAGTGCTTGAGTCCTAGCTCTTGTCATTGGTCCTTTGAAGCTCACCAAAGGAAGTGCTTCAAGCTCCCCTTCTAGACCTTTGGCTTGTCTTGGACCTCCATCACCTTCATTAAAGATCATTTGCTTTTTGTGCTTATTGGCTTGCTTTGCATATTGTTCCATCTTTCTCTCCACATTTGCCTTTACTTGTTCATGCAACTTTCTAACATAAGAAGCTTTAGACAAAGCATCATGATTAACCATAGAAGAAGTGTTAGGTAAAGACAATAAATCAAGAGGAGTTAAAGGATTAAAGCCATAAACAATTTCAAAAGGGGATAAAGAAGTAGTCTTGTGAACTACTCTATTGTAAGAAAACTCAATGTGAGGTAGACACTCCTCCCAAGTTCTCAAATTACCCTTGATGTAGCACTTAAGGAGTTGTCCCAATGTTCTATTAACCACCTCGGTTTGGCCATCCGTTTGGGGATGACAAGTTGATGAAAATAAGAGTTTTGTACCAAGCTTACCCCACAATGTTTTCGAAAAGTGGCTAAGGAACTTTGTGTCTCTATCACTCACTATGCTTCTTGGCAATCCATGTAGTCTCACCACTTCCTTGAAGAAAAGATTGGCTACTTCACAAGCATCATCACTCTTGTGATAAGGAGTGAAGTGTGCCATCTTTGAAAACTTATCAACAACAACAAAGATAGAATCCTTTCCCCTCTTGGATCTTGGAAGGCCAAGCACAAAATCCATAGAAATGTCAACCCAATGGGAGTTAGGAATAGGCAAAGGTGTATACAAAGCATGAGGCATTAATTTAGATTTAGCTTGATGACAAGTAATGCATTGAGAAATAAGCTTATGCACATCATGCCTCATTTTTGGCCAAAAGAAATGTTCATATAAAATAGCCAAAGTTTTGTCCACACCAACGTGCACCATCAAATTATTCTTATGAGCTTCTCTAATGAAAAGTTCTCTCAAAGAGCTTTTAGGAACACATAATCTCTTTACCTTAAACAAGAAACCATCATCCTTGATGATCCCCTTTCTCACACAAAGCAAAAATACTAGAGAAGTCATGATCACTT
>CM023958.1:15950406-15963368 GCA_013407115.1 Glycine latifolia | reverse complement strand
AATCTTCATCATCTCTATTTTGCCTCCTAGGATTGTGTTTCCTATGATTTTCTCTTCTATTTTCTCTCCTATTATTTTCTCTCCACTCCTCCCTCTCACTCCTCTCATCATAATAATTTCCTCTGTAAGAAGAAGCATACTCACTCAATCTCCTACCATTATGAGCCTCTCCATCCACACTTTCCATTGGATGACTCCTCATTTGGGTCTCTCTTTGTATTCCTTCAATTTTGGCATCCATTTTGGTTTCCATTTTGGCTTGCAAGTCTTACATTTGTTTTGTCATGACTTTCATCAACCTAGAGGTCCTAGGTTACAAAGCCTCTCCTCCATTTGAACTCATCCTTAAAAAAAAATGGTTAGCAAAAACAGAAGTATATAAGAAAATTCTCACCACTCACACTCGTGTTTGCATACTTAATCTAGGCTCTTTCTATAATGTTCTCTCTTGCCTTTTTCCACTCTTATTCCTCTCTATAGTTCTTAAGCAAAAAATTCTAATCAAATCAAGCCTCTTTACTATAGTGAAATAGGAAATGATTCTAGGCTAGACTCAAGAGTCCAAAGAACAAGAAACTCTAGGACAAAACCTTGGAAATTTTAAGAGACAAGCAACAAAGCAAAATTTAGAAAAGCACAAGTCAAATTGGAATTTAATGAGACAACTCAAGGAATTATATGGCTGTACCAAATTGCACAAGAAGGATATGCCAATCAAATTCAATTGCTAGAAGCCAAATTTAATCAAATTTGCATGTCATACAAGTTCACTTGATTTTGTTGTTCATAGGAAATTTTTGGAACTTGTAAGTTTGTAATTTGCTTCTAAATTCTGTTTTTCTTTCACTTTTTCCAGCCACTAATCAATAATGTCTTTGGATGTACACTTGATGTATTTTTATTTTGCTTTTGGATTGTTTCTTTCACAAATTTTTTTTCACCTTTTGTTTTTCTTTTGAACAAGTTCAAAAATCCTTAAAGAAATTCAATGAATCACTAAAATATGATGTATACCAATTGTAAAATTTGCTTCTAACAACTCAATTCAGTTTAGGCATGAGAGTAGAATCAAAACAAGTGGTTATACAACACAAAAACACTACAAACAAAAGTTGACAAGAATCAAAGCTAGAAAATTAGAAAAATATCAAGAACACATGAAGAACATGAGAACAAGAATTCACACAGAACTTGAAAAAAACACTAAGGTTTTGTGGCTGAACACACAACAAGCCCAAACCACCAAGAATCAAAGGAAAACAACAAGAAACAAGGAATTGAAATGGATTTTCATTTTTGGATTTGCTGCAGAATTTTACCTTTGAAGAAATCTTAAAATTGAACTTGAAGAAGAATTCTACAAGGATTAGGCTCTAGATACCACATGATGTAAATAGCTGAACCCATAGCCATTAAGTTTTCCCAAATGTACCTTGCAATAGAACCCAAGCTTCAAGCAAACCTCAAGAACACATAAGCTTCCAGCACTCCTTGAATTGGGACTGTTTTAGAAGTTTAAGTTGCAGAAAATGGAAGATGGAAGAATGGTTAGAGATGAAGGTGAAGACACCATGGAAAAACTCTCCAATAAGTCTAGGAAGAATCACCACAATAGCATTGGGAAGCCATTGATAAGACTCAAGAAGTTCTTGAACAAGAACAAGAGAGAAACTCTCTCAACAATTTTTAGAAATTGTATTAATGAACCAAAGTTAGTTACATTCAGTTTTTGGCACCTTATATAGGCCATGGAATTACAAGCTAAATGCAACTAAAATGTAATGAAAATACAAGTGAAATGAAGCCAAAATGAAGCTTGAAATGCAAGCTTTCCCTAAGTGACCTTTGGCTTCTAAAACATGTGCAGTTGCAATCTCAGACTGGCATAATCGATTAATTCGCTCTTGTAATCGATTAAAATAGTCAGGGACTAAAATAATCAATTACACTAGCCATTTAATCGATTAAAGCAGCAAGGCCTTGGTTCCTGTTTGCAACTGAAATGCTGTAATCGATTACAAGGCCAAAATAATCGATTAAAACAGTGACAACCTATTTACAAGTGTTTGATGAATTTCTTCTAACAAGTGCTGGAATTTATTGAATTAAATTGGATTTGAGACATCAAAATCCAGCTCTTGTCATCCTTGATTTGGTGTGCAACTTCATGCTTGCCCAAGTTAGTTTGAATATGGTCTGGAAGTGCTTGAGTCCTAGCTCTTGTCATTGGTTCTTTGAATCTCACCAAAGGAAGTGCTTCAAGCTCTCCTTCTAGACCTTTGGCTTGTCTTGGACCTCCATCAAGGGTTTTATTTTTGCTAGTTACACCCCTTGTTCTAATGACTACACCCCGACATTTTGCTAGTTACATCCCATCATTTAAATCCTTGTTTCTTTTGAGGAAATTGTATAATTTAGACTTGGTTATTTATAATTACTACCAACTTATAGTTATTAATATAAAGGTATTATGATATATTGCATCTTTGTATATTCGAATTTTGATTTGTGATATTGATTATACTTACGAAAAATTTACTACTATTTTTATAAAATAAACTAAAAGGGATTTTCAAATATAAGTTACCATTAAAAGCATAATTAAAAGTATGATACAGTAGCGACGAGGCGGGTCGTTACATTAGTGGTATCAGAGCCAGGTTGGACCTTCCAGCCAGTGAGTTATGAGCTTACTATGTTTCTTATGTACATGTCGTGTTGATTGTTGAATGCTTGATTGTTAAAGTGACTAGTTGTTCTGTGCTGGATTATGTTTATTTATGTTAAGGCTTGTGTAGAATGTTAGTATGGTCATAATAAGTTTGTATGTAGAATGTTAGTATGGTCATAATAAGTTTGTATTTCCATGTCTATTATACCATAAGTTCTATGCGTTGTTGTCAGTTATCAGACTGGCCATCTGTATAATTCGGGACAATGCAAGGGAACATTATGGTAAGCAGTCCGGAATACAAAGAATAAGGAGTCTATATAATATAACTTGGTGGATGTTTTTGTTAGTATATGGATGTCCTAGAGACAATCTTTTCATTAGATTAGGACGTACATGTACTTTTCATATTGTCATGAATAAATTATAAGCGCTCTTTATCTTGTTTCATATTCTGTCTCGATATCATTATTAATATATGAGTAACTGGATAAAATCCTTGGAATAGAATAGGTATCTCTTGAGTATCAGTGATGGGATCACGATCATGAGGATTCAAGGATACCAGATGTCTACTCCTAAATTTTAAGTTCCTAGTCTAGAGACACTGAGAATGGGGATCAATGATTTTGGGTAAGACTAGCACGGCTTAACTACTTGTATGCAGATACAAGGTAAAGACCTCATGAGCTACAGACATGGAGATGTCTTAGCTAAAGTCATGGGTGGACCTATAAGGGTATAGCTCGCACTGAACGGACCCACAAAGAGACTCTATGAGGAAATCTCACAGATAGTATCATTAGAGTAGTCTCTTATTATTTGGGTGTGTCTTTCCTTAGACCAGAAGTTTTCACCTAGACTGTGTTCTAGAAGAAATGCTTTGATTGTATACCTCGTCTGCCTGAAACATGGAGACACATAGGTATATCTTTGGGCATGTCCTGAAAGAACACGAGTCTAGGGTGACTAGCTGAAGGAATTCGTCAAATCTCTGTGAGAGATTAGGTTATCTGTAAACCAGAGAAATCAGGATGACATTTACGGGACTCGAGAATCCATGCATAGTAAAAGAAATCATGAGATGATTTGCCTTTAGAGTCAGTAAAATTGGAGACTCCCTATTTTGTATTAAAGTTTACCCTAGACCGCAAAGGCTGATACGTTTCCTTACCCTAGGTTTTATGGGAAGGTAACCGAGACGAAAGGAAATACATACGGAAACCAAATAGATTTAATAGGATGATCTTGTCATTTATCTAACTAGTTCTGGGGCAACAAAGCATTGCTAGTGCTCTGTGTTGTCATTAAATGAGTAGTGGCCTTGTTGGGCCCAAACTCATTTATGTCAGTAGCTATGTTGGGCCTAATGGGTCACACACTAACACTTTATTGTCATGAAATTATAGCATTAAAGGTTTTGGGCCTAATAATGGTTGTTGGCCCAAGAAACAGTTTGGATACTTATCTTAAAGAGAGAGGGGCGCATGAATGGAGTTAATGGGCTTGGATAGGCCAAGACATTATTAATTAATTTAAATAGTTAAATTAATTATCTAATATTTAAATTTGATAATTTAAATTTTGAATTTAAATATGAATTAACTATAGTAGTTAGTTTCATATCAAAAGGAGAAGATAAGAGCTAGATTTGAATTTGAATTCAACTAGAATCTTATCATGATCATGTCCTAGATTTTAGGAAGAATTTTGAGGGCTGATTATGGGCTTATACACAGCTGATATATGATTATCTTTTGGCAAAATTAAATCCCAAGTAATTGACTTGGTCTTAGGAAGATAAGATAAGAGGTTGTTGGAAATTTTGAAATGCAACAACTCTATCTTATCTTCACGTGTGGGATGCTTCATGATCAGATTTTTTGGTTAAAAATCTGACTCAAACTCTTCTATAAAGTGTGCTATTGTGATCATAGCTCTCTAATAATTTGAGAGGAAAAACCCTAATCTACTTTCCTCTATTTTCACGTGCCCCTTTGTGTGAGTGTTGGCTGAAAATTCAGCCACCAATATCATCTATTGGTGAGCCTCTTAGATAAGTAAAAACACTTTAAAACATAACCTTCTTCCTCTCCATTGGTGTGCCTAGCCTGCCTCCTTTGGTGTTTGTTGGTAGCCTTCAAGAAGTGTTCTTGAGTCTTGACAAGAAGTAGTGTGGATCAACATTAGAGGGCTTGTATCTTCAAGCCTATCCTTGATCATCAAATTTTGAATATAAACAAGGTAACATCTATGTCCTAAAGAATGATTCTTGTGTGGTATGTGTGTTTTCGCTTTAAAATTTTTGTTTTTCTCACATGCTTTCGGGCTTTAAGGCCCTATCTTTCAGTTTTGTATTCCTTTCGGGTTCTCACTTCTCGCTATGCGTAGGAAGTGATGGCTGGTAGGAATGACCGTGCTATCGCCGATGCACTTTAAGCCTTAGCTCAGGCATTAGGGAATCAGCAAAGAGGAGAAGCTCCAGGAGATGCGGAGTATCACGGGTTGGACCATTTTCAACGCAATAATCCTCCTTCCTTCCATGGAGGATACAACCCAGATGGTGCCCAAACTTGGATACGAGAAACTGAGAAGATTTTCTGGGTTATGGAGTGTTTGGAAGAGCAGAAGGTTGTCTTCAGCACCTATACTCTGGTAGAGGAAGCTGAGTATTGGTGGGATAACACTCGCCAATGAATAGAGGCAGAAGGCCGGATAATAACTTGGGAAACCTTCAAGGAGGAATTCCTAGAAAAATACTTCTCGGAGGATGTAAGGAACAAAAAGGAGATGGAGTTCCTTAAACTTAATCAAGGAAACTGGACTGTAGCTGATTATGCGGCTAAGTTTGAAGAATTAGTAAGGTATTTCCCTCACTATCAAGGATAGGATGGTGAGAGCTCAAAATGCGTGAAGTTCTTGAATGGCTTGCGACTCGAGGTAAAACAAGCTGTAAACTATCAAGGAGTTCGGCAGTTCCCTGCTTTGGTCAACATGTGCAGAATATGGGACGAGGATTCCCGAGAAAGGGCAGCCTACTACTGTAATATGGGCCCGATAAAGGATAAGAAAACCGGGTTACAAAACCGCGGGAAACCCTACACTGTTACTCGTAAGTCATATAATAATCACCCCAGCTATCCAAGAATTGCTGCTCTGGGTTCTTGTGGTGGAAATAGTAGTAAACCTTCTACTTTTCCCACTCGGATTATCTGTTTAAGTGTGGTAAACCAGGGCATCTCTCTACTGAATGCAAGCAAGAAGGACCAACTTGCTTTAATTGCAAAAAGATAGGCCACCTTTAAATGAACTGTCCACATCCTAAGAGAGAGAGGAATTGAAGCGGTCAGTAGGACCAACTCGGACAACCGAGAACCACGGGAAGAGTATTTACTCTTAGTGGTGCTGAAGCTTCAAATTCTTGAGATCTAATCCAAGGTAAATGTTTCATAAACAAGATTCCTTTACTTGTGCTTTTTGATTCTGGCGCAACCCATTCCTTTATATCCCTGTTGTGTGTAGAAAGACTTAAAATTTCTATGTCTCCTTTGAATACTAAACTTGTAGTTGAGACCCCGGCTAGTGGGTTCGTACATACTATCAAAATATGAGCCCTATAAAGGACAAGAAGACCGGGCAGCAACACCGTGGGAGGCCTTACACCATTCCCCATAAATCGTATGGTCAACGCCCCAACCACCATAGAGCTGCTGTGGGGTTTCCTAGTGGTAGTAGTAGCGGACCCACTACCTTTCCAACCCGGGTCACTTGTTTCAAGTGTAGTAAGCCGGGGCAGATTGCTTCAGAATACAGACAAGTGGGCCCGTCTTGCTATAATTGTAAGGAGAAGGGTCACTTCCAAAGGGACTGCCCACACCCCAAGAGAGAGCAGAATTGGGGAGGCCTGCAGAACCGACCCGGACAACCAAGGACCACAGGAAGAGTCTTTATTCTTAGTGGTGCGGAAGCCTCGAACTCCAGAGATCTAATCCAAGGTAAATGTTTCATAAACAGAATTCCTTTACTCGTACTTTTCGATTTCGGTGCGACCCATTCTTTCATATCCCGGTTGTGTGTAGAACAATTTAAACTTCATGTGTCTTCTTTAAATAACGAACTTGTGGTTGAGACCCCGACTAGTGGGTCTGTGTTGACTTTCGAGCTATGTCTGGACTGCCTTGTGGAAATTTCTGAGAGAAAATTCCGAGTTGATCTGATTTGTTTACCTCTTAGTCAGATCGACGTCCTTTTGGGTATGGACTGGTTATCTTCCAACCAGGTTTTGTTGAATTGTTTTGATAAAATGGTTGTGTTTAGTAACTCGGAGGAGAGAGAGAGGGATGTTTATCTCGGCCAACTGGGTTATGTCATCATTGAAAGAAAGTGCTCAAGTATACATGATCTTGTCAAACTTGGAAGTGGAGATCGAGGTTTCTCTAGGCAACATCCCTGTTGTTAGAGAGTTCCTGAAAGTGTTTCCTGAGAATGCAGTCAGGTTACCACCTGAGAGAGAGGTAGAGTTCTCTATAAATTTGGTTCCCGGAGCTGGACCTATATCTGTAGCTCCCTATAGAATGTCTCCCATTGAGTTAGTCGAGCTTAAGAAACAGTTAGAAGAACTGTTGGATAAGCAGTTTGTGCGGCCTAGTGTGTCTCCATGGGGAGCACCTGTGTTGCTAGTAAAGAAGAATGACGAGACTTTGAGGTTGTGTGTAGACTACTGCCAGCTGAATAAGGTGACGATTAGGAATAAGTATCCCTTGCCTAGGATAGATGACCTTATAAATCAGCTGGTAGGGGCTTGTGTGTTTAGTAAGATAGACCTTAGGTCGGGTTACCATCAGATTTGGGTGAAGTCCGAGGATATCCCTAAGACTGCTTTTAGGACCCGCTATGGTCATTATGAGTATTTGGTTATGCCCTTTGGTGTGACTAATGCTCCCGGCGTGTTTATGGATTACATGAATATGATCTTTCATCCCTACCTTGATAGCTTTGTGGTAGTTTTCATAAATGATATCCTGGTATATTCTAAGACCAGAGAAGAGCATGAAGAGCACTTGAGGGTCGTGCTCTAGACCCTTAAGGATTGACAACTGTATGCTAAGTTGTCTAAGTGTGAGTTCTGGTTGGAGAAGGTGAGTTTCCTAGGATACGTGATATCCCAAGGAGGTATAGCTATAGATCCTTCTAAGGTGGAAGCCATTCTCGAGTGGGAGAGCCCTAAGTCTGTGTTTGAGATTAGAAGTTTCCTGGGCTTAGCGTGTAACGACCCGCCTTGTTGTTACTGTATCATACTCTTAATCATTTTTAATTACAATTTATAATTGAAGATCTTTATGTTAAATATAAAAACAGTAGTAAATTTTTCGTGTGAACATAATCAATATCAGGAATTTAAACACGAAATTTTAGTGATGAAATACCTCGTAATATATTTATATAAGAACATAATTTGATGGTGATTACAAATAAGCATGTCTGAAGGGTACAAAATTTTCAAAAGAAACAAAGGATTAAATGTCGGGGTGTAACTAGCAAAATAATGGGGTATAGCCATTAGAGCAAGGGGTGTAACTAGCAAAACACAATCCTTGTTCGGGATCTAATCCATAAACATCCCGGCCACTCAGCGGCTCCAACCTACATAGGTTATCTTCCCGGTCACCTAATGCTGCCCATCTGCTCACACGAACATGGTTCATGATCATCACAGGTACAACAAAGCAAATGTGAGTTCATCATGTAAAATAAAGAGTAATAGATAACATCAGTTATGAAAAGAGAATTTGGTTATCACAATATCACAACAATATTCGAGCATTCATCACATAATCAGCTACAGACAACCCGTCGAAAAACATTTCACAATCCATTTTACAATGACTAGTCATGATGCATGCTTCTGACTTTTCTCTCAGAATGCAATGTGGTACCATCTCCGAAAATAGGCCAAATCCATGGTCCAAATTATAGCTGCAGTTGACGTCGGGGTTACTCTGTTGTGCACAGGACTCATCCCCCCTATGGTGATTAGCTAATAACGGGTGTTATAAGGATATCCCTACAGACGTGGCCCCCCAGTACTTCTCATACTATTATAGTCAATCATCCTATTTTCGTCATGCAAATGAAATATGTTACATAGGCACCATCAATGTATGACCTGACCCGGGATCAACTCGTCCTGGCTAGGATAGTGTTATACACCCCCTATGTACATATATGCTGACCCATTCTCGGGTCTACTGATGCACCGACTGTGGTCCTCGTAAGGTTAACAACCCGGTCCCAACATCTCACATCTATACATAGAATATTACCACAACACCATCAATGTATGGCTCAGCTCGGGATCTACTCGTCCTGGCTAGGATCATGCCATACACCCCCATGGGTATTTATGTATGTCCAAATGCATTTAGGTCACGATGGGTACCATCAATGTATGGCCCGACCCGGGATCAACTCGTCCTGGCTAGGATAATGCCATACACCCCCCATGGTATCAATGCATTTAATATCTCAAGCCATTACATAGGCTGACCTCAACGTGATCACATACGTCATTCATGAACACTACAAACAATTGAATAGGTGTGAAATATTAGGTGTCCAGGTTGGCACTTAGATATACTATCTTAAGGGAAGAATCTGAACAAGGTCAGAATCATCACTATGCAATCGATTACATAAGCGCTATAATCGATTATAATAGCTAGCGCTTGCAAGACTCAAGGTTGTCTAGGTAAGGGAACCCGGTAGTTTCTCAAAGAAAAGGTGCGAGTTCTGTCGAGTAGCGAACCCGGTAGCTCTATTCTCGAGAAGGCATGAGCTCTACCGAGTAGTAACCCGGTAGCTCTATTCCCGAGAAGTAGCTTGAGCTTAACAGCTCCAAAGTACAACCCTGGGTAAGGAACTTGGTATATAGACGTCCGTCATCAAGGACTAAGTTACATCCTGCTTGCATTCATGCATGCTACGTAAACCGCACAACTCGGCTAACTCATCTCGGTAGCCGACATTACAAACAAAGGTTTGACACATATATGCAACTCGGCCAACCCTTCCTGGTAGCCGACATCACAAACAAAAGTTTGACACATATATGCAACTTGGCCAACCCTTCCCGGTAGCCGACATCACAAACAAGGTTGACACATATATGCAACTCGACTAACCCTTCCCGATAGCCGACATCACAAACAAAGGTTTGACACATATGCAACTCGGCCAACCCTTCCCAGTAGTCGATATCACAAAAAAAAGTTGACACATAGATGCAACTCAGCTAACCCTTCCTGGTAGCTGACATCACAAACAAAGGTTTGACACATTTGCAACTTGGCCAACCCTTCCCGGCAGCTGACATCACAAATACAATAGTGTTTTAACTTGTGTACATGTAACCTGCTCAGCCTAACTTACCCAATCCAGTAGTCATCTTCTTCACAAACACCTCACATAAAAACTTCATCAATTTATTTCACGCAAAACACCATAACACATATACATACTGCATCTTAACCATGATATCTAAAATCATTATTAACACAATAAACTCCCCTTACCTGGACAAGAATTCCTTTCTTTCAAACTAATGTGAGTTTTGTTTGAACTCAAGTTCTCACAGCAACCAGGAATGAAAGGGATTAAGCTCCATTCACGAGTTCCTCTTAACGTAGAGGTTTTTTTGCTACAACTACAGTTGGTCTTGAGAGTTAAAGGTGGTATAGAGGGTTGATGAAGAGAGGTTTTTGGGTGCAAAGAGTTTAGAGAGAGAAAAGAAGAGAAATGCATTCAGAAGTGAGAATGAATCATGCTTCCGCTTCATGTACTACTATTTATAGACGGAGATACTAAGGCAAGTTGCCAACAAGCGTGAACAAACAGCTATCACAACCACCATAGTGCCAATCTCGCGTGACCGGACAGCTACCATAGCCACCATCGTTATTACTTAATCATGTATAAACAGCTATCTTAGCCACAAAATTTGAATTATATCCCTTACACACAAATTCCCATGCAAAACACTTCAACAAATTGCAAGAATTATCTTTCAAGCACAAATACCATTGCACAACCATTTGCAAGAATTATATTAAACAATTAACCAACATAAAATATCTATCAGCTTGTAAATTTTTAGGGTGTTACATAGCGGGGTATTACCGGAGATTCATAGAAGGTTTCTCCAAGCTAGCCTTACCTTTGACCAAGTTGACTCGTAAGGGTCAAGTGTTCGTGTGGGATGCACAGTGTGAGCATGGTTTCCAAACCCTTAAGGAAAGGCTAACAATCGCACCCGTGTTAGTTTTACCTAACTTAGGAGAACCCTTTGAGGTGTTTTATGACACAGCCAAGACGGGTTTAGGAGGGGTGCTGATGCAGTGTGGCTAGGTTGTGGCATATGCTTCCAGGCAACTTAAGACGCATGAAAGGAACTACCCTACCCATGATTTGGAACTGGTTGCTGTAGTGTTTGCACTTAAGATATGGAGGCATTACCTTTTTGGCTCCAAGTTTGAGGTGTTCAGTGATCATAAGAGCATTAAGTATCTGTTCAGCCAGAAAGAGTTAAACATGCATCAGAGGAGATGGTTAGAGTTTCTTGAGGATTATGATTTTGAGCTTAGTTATCAACCCGACAAGGCCAATGTGGTGACAGATGCTTTAAGCTGGAAGTCCTTGCATATATCCGCATTGATGGTTAGGGAGTTGGACCTCTTGGAACAGTTTAGAGACCTTAGCCTGGTATGTGAGTTTGCCCCTAATAGCATAAGACTAAGAGCTCTATGGATTACTAGTGGTATGCTAGGAGAGATCAGAGAAGGGCAGAAGTCCGACCCTTTTCTAAAAACTCAGTTGGAATCCATAGAGTCAAGGAATGATAGTAGTTTCCATGTGGGATCAGATGGAGTTTTAAGACTTCAAGGCAGAATCTGTGTTCCAATATATATCCGGGCTTAGAAAAGTGATCTTAGAGGAGGGCATAGAAGTAACCTGAGTATCCACCTCGGCGCCACCAAGATGTACCAAGATCTTAAGGCTATGTTTTGGTGGCCGAACATGAAGAATGAGGTCAGCGAGTTTGTGTATGCGTGCTTAGTCTGTCAGAAAGGTAGAGCACCAGAGGCCATCGGGTAAGTTGCAACCTTTAGAGATACCTCAGTGGAAGTGGGATAGTATCTCCATGGATTTTGTTGTGGGTTTGCCTAGGACCCGGGTATGGCTAGATTCTATCTGGGTTATTGTGGACAGATTGACTAAGTCCGCCCACTTTATCCCCATTAATATCCAGTTTTCTTTAGAGAAGTTGACCTCCCTGTACATTGGCGAGATTATCCGATTGCACGGTGTGCCCTCTAGCATAGTATCTGATTGGGATCCGAGGTTCACTTTTAGATTTTGGGAGAGTTTGAATAAGGCTTTAGGACACCCTTGTGTTGGTTGGAACCTGGCAAGAGTCTTGAGCTAGGACCTGAGGTGGTGCAACAAACAACTGAGAAGGTCAAGTTGATCCGGGATAGGATGAGGACGGCCCAGAGTAGGCAGAAGAGTTATCATGATAGGAGGATGAAGGACCTAGAATTTGAGGTTGACGATCATGTATTCTTGAGGGTTACCCCGTGGACTGGGGTTGGTCAAGCAATAAAATCCCAAAAACTCACACCCCGGTTTGTTGGTCCCTTTCAAATTCTTAAAAGAGTCGGCCTTATCGCCTATCAGATTGCGTTACCCCCGTCCCTTTCTAATCTTCATAATGTATTCCATGTGTCTCAACTTCGTAAGTACGTCTATGATCCTTATGTTACGGAATTTCGGCAAGTGCACCGATGTATCATTGTAAGTTACAAAATTAAGATCGTCTCCACAGAGATTTAGGTTTACTCAGTTAATTTAAACAAATTCAACAGTTCAATAGTTATATACAATGTGGATAAGCGAAAGTTCATTGATTTTGTGAAATAAGGAAAATAAGAAAATACGGAAACTACGAATTTTGCGAAAACAACTAATTAATTTAGGAGAAGTGTAGGATTGGATTTCATCATTATTATCCTTTTATATCTAATTAATTTTATCATGCATAAATCATTTTCTACTCTTATTGATGCGCACGTATTTTATCCCAAATCGATCCCTCGCATTTGAGAATCCTAAGAATATTTACTAGATATCGATTCCTCGCATATCAAAATAAATACCCCAGCATTAAGAATTAAAATCGTGTGCTTATACAATTAAAATGTTAAGCCCTATTCCTAGCAACGTAACGTGATAAGTA
>CM023958.1:15919377-15936195 GCA_013407115.1 Glycine latifolia | reverse complement strand
TTCTTATCACTTTATTACTTGGAACGATCGGTGCACTTGCCGTGGTCACAACAGCTACCTCTGCCACTTCCTCCAAAACTCGGGTTAGACAAAACAAAGCACTGTAGATACCATCGCAGTTATGGTCACAGCACAAAAGATTGTTGTGCCCTGAAAGACAAAATATAAGAGCTCATATAGGCTGGGTATCTATCCCAATTCGTAAAGAGGCTTGATAATCACCCAGCAGGAGCATGACTCGGAGGACACCAAGAGGACCAACATAGAAATCACAATGTCAGTAGAAGAAAAGATAGAGCAAAAGATAGAGGGAGACAAAGCCATCACTAGCAAAGACGTGAACAAAAACCTCAACATAAACAGAAAAATGAGCCTACCCAACAAATTAGAGGTATAATCAACACCATTGCATATGGATTTTCCTATGGAGGGTTGTCTAGTCAATCCCAAAAAAAGCATCTCCACGCCATTCGGGACATCGACATCAACTATTTTGACATACCATCGCCACAAAATCTCACTCCCATAATATTCACCGATAGAGATTTCAAGGGCGTAAACCCTATCAACCCAGACAACCCCATGGTTGTGTCCATCGTGATCGCCAATATCATGGTGTCCAAGGTCCTCATTGACTAAGGTAGCTCCACAAACATACTTTACTAGAAAACATTATAGAGGCTCGAAGTCTCGCCTAATATAGCCCAGCCACACTCTGGATCATTCCTCAGCTTTGCAGGAGATAGAGTAGAAACCAGAAACTATGTAGACCTTATGACCACTTTCGGTCAAGGCCAACTCTCAAGAAACTTCACAGTCGGATATTTAATTGTTGATGCATATACCTCCTACTTTGCTTTGGTTGGTAGGAAAATGCTAACGAACTTAAGAGCCATCATCTCCATACCACATCTCAAGATGAAATTCCCAACATTGACAGGAGAGATTATGGCTGTCAAGGCAGACCAAAAGCAGGCGCAATAGTGCTACACTGAAAGGTTAAAGATAGTTCCCTATCCTCCCACTAGAGAGTCGAGTAGGCCTCATCCCACAGCTGGTGGTAGCAGTTAAGTAATGAGTATAGATGAAGGGTCCCTAATTTGACCCTTGTTGTCTACGAAGCAAGTCTGGGAGATCATGATGACATATTCGATGTGGATCCGCATGATGACACAATCGACAAAGGCCCAAAGCCTATTGAAGAACTTCTTAAGATGTAGCTCAGACCCAAACTTGAGAAATGTACATAACTCATCTGAGACCTCATCGACCATGAGTATAGACACATAGCTGACCTTACAAGCCACGTAGAAATGTAAACCTATTCGCATGGTAGCCATTTGACTTGCCGAGCATATGCCACAAACTGACCATCTGCCCCCAGGCTAAACCAGTGTCACAGAAGAAGAGGAAGATGAGAGAAGAAAGACGCAAGGAAATCAGAGAAGAGGTGGACAACCTATCCAAGACTCATTTTATCAGAGAAGTTAGGTACTCCAGTTGGCTAGCCAATGTCGCCATGGTCAAAAATGCCAACAACAAATGGCGAATGTGCACTGACTACACTGATCTCAACAAGGTATGCCCCAAGGATGTTTATCCTTTACCCAACATCGATAGGCTAGTTAACAATGCATATGGGTTCCATGTACTAAGCTTCCTAGATGCCTATTAAAGATACAATCAAATCATAACTAAGGATGCAAATTTCTACTACAGGGTCATGCCCTTTGGCCTAAAAAATGTAGGTGCAACATACCAAAGACTGATTGATCGAATCTTCAAACAACAGATAGACCAAAATGAGGCATACCTAGAAGAGGTATTCAGATAAATCCATAAGTATGGCATGCACCTCAACCCAGACAAATGCACTTTTGGGGTTGGCGGTGGAAAGTTCCTGGGTTTCATGATTTCACATCGGGGAATAGAAGCCAACCTCGAAAATGCACAACCCTACTAACATCGAGGAAGTCCAGAAGTTGATCGGTAGATTGGCAAAGCTCATAGAGAAGGCGAAGCCATTCTACAAACTACTAAAGAAAACTGAGTCATTTGTATAGGACCAAGCTTACAAGCAAGCTTTCTAGGCCTTCAAAAAGACTATTGCCACACTGCCAATCCTGAGTCGACCTAAGCCAAGAGTTCCTTTACTCCTACACCTCTCGGTAGCATATGAGGTTGTCAACTCAACCCTTTTACAGGAGGATGGGAAACACCAACTTCACATCTATTTTACCAACTATGTCATGATGCTGAAAAGTTGTACCAAATGATACAGAAGGTAGTGCTAACACTCATAACCTCGACCTAATGCCTCAGGACGTACTTCCAATGTCACGAATTGGTGGTTAAGACAATCTACCCTATCAGGAAAGTGTTGCAAAAAGCCTGAGCTTGCAGGAAGGTTGGTACCATGGTCTGTAGAGTTGTCAGAGTTTGATCTCCAATACGAACCACATGACCCTATGAAGACCCAGTTCATAGAATACTTTCTAGATGAGTTTGCTGGCAACTAGTGGAATCTCTACGTGGACGGTGCATCCAACATCAAGGGAAGTTGGGCAGGTATCATCCGTGAAGGGCCCAACAACGTTACTTTAGAGCAAGCTCTCAAGCGAAACTTCAAAGCCTCAAACAATCAAGCTGAATACGAGGCACTTATAACAAGCCTAAAGCTAGCAAAAGAAGTTGGGGCCAAGAAGCTAATATGCTACACTAACTCACATCTTGCCCTAAGGGAAAGTTTCCAACAAATATCAACCCAAGGAGACAGTACTACTCGAGTAGTACCATACTGTAAAAACTTTCATTAATGATTTTGATTGCTTTGAGATATACCACATACCCAGGGAAAGCAACACTAGAGCAGAGCTGCTCTCCAAGCTGGCCAGCACCAAAAACATTGAGCATCTCAATACCGTCATCCATGAGACACTCAAAGCTCCCACCATAGACATTAAGGAGGTCATGGCAGGAGAAGAGGAGGAACCAGACTGGATGACACTCTACAAGAATTTCCTAATTCCGAGGGTGTTGCCACCTAACAAAAATGAAGCCCGACGCCTAAAAAGGAAAGCCAACTACTATGTCATCCTTGACGGTGAACAAAAGAGGGTGGAAAACTCCCTTGCTCAAGTACTTGAACAACTAACAAGCATACTATGTCATGTGAGACTTACATGAAGGAATCTGTGGCCTTCACATCGGGGGACGTTCTCTGGCAATCAAAATGGTGTGTTTCGGATACTATTGATCAACACTCAAGGATGAAACCTTCACTAGGAGGTGCAGGCAATGCCAAGAATTCACCGATGTTCCACTCACCCCTCTTGACCACCTCCATAGCTTGAGCTCCCATTGGCTTTTCACCATGTGGGGGATGAACATACTGGGACTATTGACAAAGGCCCTAGGAGCAGTCAAGTTCTTACTAGTCACCATCTATTATTTCACCAAATGGATTGTGGCTAGACCATTGCAAGAAATCTCAACCAACGAGGTAGAAAAGTTCACCTGGAAATGCCTTATATACAGACATGGTCTCCCTTACGCCATCGTCACTGACAACGATACTCAATTCAAAGTTCAGGCTTATGAAGAATTCTTGATAAGGCTAGGTGTCAATCACTTTGTAACTTTTATTAAACACCCCCAAACCAATGATCAGGTAGAGGCAGCCAACAAGGTCATTCTTAAAGCCCTACGCATAAGACTCAATAAGTCCAAGGGTCTATGGAAGGAGGAACTCCCCAACATACTTTGGGCTTATAATTATTCACCCTAGACAACAACTAATGAAACTTCTTTCTGACTTATATGCAGCATAGACGCCATGATCCTTGTCAAAGTCAGGGAAACGTCGATAAGTAGACTATTTTTCCAGGAACAACAAAATGAAAAAAATATGAGGGTGGAACTAGAGTCAAACCCAAGATCCGTCCTTGGTGAGTCTCGTTTCTCCAAAGGCTCATCAAATCCAAGGTCCGCCCTTGGTGAGTCTCGCATCTCCAAAGGCTCGTGAAACCCAAGGTCCGCCCTTGGTGAGCCTCGAATAACCTAGGACAGACGCATCGCTAGTCGATTCTCCAAAGGCTTGTCAAACTCAAGGTCCGTCCTTAGTGAGCCTCGAATAACCCAGGACGGATGCATCACAGGTCGATTCTCCAAAGGCTCATCAAACCTAAGGTCCTCCTTGGGTGAGTCTCGCATCTCCAAAGTCTCATAAAACCCAAGGTCCACCCTTGATGAGTCTTGCTTCTCCAAAGGCTCATCAAACCCAATGCCACCCTTGGTGAGTCTCGCATCTCCAAAGGCTCGTCAAACCCAATTTCCACCCTTGGTGAGTCTCGCATCTCCAAAGGCTTGAGAAAACAAGGTTCGCCCTTGGTGAGCCTCGACAAAACCCAGGACGAATGCATTCCTGGTCGATTCTCCAAAGGCTCATCAAACCCAAGGTCTGCCTTTGGTGAGTCTCGCTTCTCCAAAGGCCCATCAAATCCAAGGTCTGCCCTTAGTGAGTCTTGCTTCTACAAAGGCTTGCCAAAGTCCACCCTTGGGGAGTCTCGCTTCTCCAAAGGCTCGACAAACCCAAGGTTCGCCCTTGGTGAGCCTTCCAAAAACCCAGAACAAACGAATGCCTAATCCAAAGATCGTTAAACCCAAGGTCTATCCTGGATGAGCCTCTCCGTTGCCAAGTTTCTCCTTCATGGAAATCTAAGGTATGCAAGGTTTACCCTTGACAAGCTTTTCTATTCCTAAATTTTATGTGTACAGGAATACAAGTTTGTAAGAACACAGGAAACCCAGGTCCATCCTTGGTAAGCATTCCTACGAAAACCCATGGCACACCCTTGGTAAGCTTACTCCTTTGAAACTACGAAGAGCATAGCCAAAGGTTCAGATTAAATTGCTTGTCCTTAAGTAAGAGGTCCCATAAAGAAAAATGAGATACCACTAGACTGGTCAGCAAGAACTTTAATCAGGTGGAAATCAAACTAACTCCTCACAAGCCTCAGGGAAAAAGCTCCGCAAAGCAAAATGAAGAATCATCAAGATGATTGATAAGACCTTCAACAAAGTTTAAATCAAACCTGAGACGATCTTTGGTCATCTAGCTCTCTATTTCATACATAGTCGTCAAGGTCTTGCTTCCCACATCGCCATAATCTCACTCTCATCAAGGCGGCCTATCCTTATTACCACAAGAAACAAAGCATTGCATAGACAAAGGACAACAACATACAAGACACACAACAAAAGGAATTCTAGTAGCAAATAAGGAGAATGTGTTATAAAAAGAAGAAGTATTGTCAAATTTACAAAACCATTATGGCCCAAAATCCAGTAATAAATAGAAAGAAAAAAGGGAGGGGCCTTTGGCCCCAGCATGCTCCTCCGTAACAGTTATTTCTTCTTCATCAAGAAGTTTGCCATCCTTCGCGTCCTTGAATGGGTCAAAAAGACCTAAGTCATAATCCTTGGCAAAGAACTCGGCCTGCCTGACAGCCTTAAAAAAGCCCTTCTCATGCTGCTCCATGGCTTCCTTCTTGTATGCAATAAATCCTCCTACAGCTCCTTGTTGACCTTCATCTTCTTTGATACCTTGAGCTCATACTCCTTCAGCTTGAACTCTGACTCCTTCAATCGGGCTTGGAGGTTAGCAACCACCTTGGCAAGCTCTTCCTTCTCTGTCACAGTGCTTTCCACGCTGCCAGCCAAGTCATTTTTCTCTTTCAACAAATCCTTACAGCGCCCAAATACCTCGTCCCCATCCAGTCTTGTGGGCAACAGCTTCGCAAAAACATAGTCGACTTTGAACGACAACTGAAGGTTGGACTTGATGACCTCGACAAAGGAGATAATGGCATTGGCCACCTTATGGCACTACATCCTCTAAACAGTCCTAGCAGTGGCCCTCCACTAAGCAACCTAAACCTCTAAGGACACCACCTTGCTTAGAGATTCCTGGTGCCTTTGTCCATTCTCCTAATAAATAGCCAGACTTCTCTAGAGGAAGACCTTTGTAGAATCAATTGCATTTTAAACCTCAACTAACAGGATAAGGTTCTTGTCAAAAGAATACAAAAGCCAGTCAGAGTTCTCTGCTAAGGTCTATATCCCATGCTCCACATCGAATCAACATTATGAGAAGTGTAGACGTGATCTAGGGAGACACTAGGGTGAGAATAGGAGAAAGGCGACATTGATGCCCAAACAGTTGGGGGAACTGGTGAAGCTAAAAAAGAAGAAGGAAACATTTTTTGGAGTGCTCGTGGCCGTCACACCAGAACTGAGTAAAGGCGTAACAGTGGTGAAATCAAGAGCCATGACAAGAATGGCCAAAGAAATCAGTGTCGTAACCGCAGTAGGAAGGGGGACAGAAACTTCCTAAAAAGGCACCGAAGAAGGAGTCGAATGAGCAAGAGCAACAACGGTAGCCTAGACGGCTGATTGAGCTGAAGGCAAACCCTGCAAACTAGTAGCAGAAGGGCGATCCGAACCAGTCATCAGCCCGACAACCTTCTTCATAGCTCGATGGCTGAAAGGGGCCCTTGACTTCTTGCGGCCAGACACCCTAGCATCGTCATCACGCTTCCTCTTAGCCAAAACAGAGGAAGGCACGTTGGGGGAGACCTCAACAACTTCATCATCATTAGGGTCAACACTAGCAACAGGTTGACCCTCTTCTCCAACAAGAGGATCAACAACAGAAGGTGGCACAGTCCCACTAGCAGGCCCGACCTGCTTCACCAGGGGCCTCCATCCGTAGTCAACCATTATATCTACAAAACAAGGAAAAATGCAGCAAGGTTTAATTCAAGCCAAAAACCAACATCATACACACAAAAAACAAAGTAAAACACTTTACAATCTAAGACAGCTAAAGGATTGTCTGCCAAAGGAAGAGATAGGATGGCCCGAGCATCCAATGAGGTCGAAAACTACTCCAAAATGGCCTTGTCAACCCTCTCCACCAGGGTCAATAGATCCTTGTCATAAGACTTGAACCTGGTAGGGTATGACTGCAAAAATAATGGGAAACGAGGTTCCCTGTCCCAGTTAAACATCAGAGGTGAGGTAACCCATCAGTCACAACGTTAGTTGCCAAGACCTTGAAAAAATGGTCCTTGCAGCGGCGAAACAATTTCTAGCCAAACTCGAACAGCTTAATGGGCATGCTGTTAAGGGAACACAAAAATTTTTTTCCTATCAATTTCATTTGAAAAAACAATACCAAAACACGGACACACTAGGTCGTATGTTGAAAAATGGGCACAAGACCTCAAAGGCCCTCACCATTGCCCAACACTTGAGATGGAGCTGAAAGGGGGCTACATTTAAATGCTCAAGCATAACACATTGAAAAGAGTTCAAGCAAAGAATCAGACTAATACCTCAAAGAGACAAAGGTGCATGAAAAAGAAAGGCAGACAACCCGACACTGCCCTTAGAAAAGGAAAATCATCACTACCACAAGCCTGAACAACCATCTTGCAAGAGTCCTCTGAATTGGCCAACTTCAAATGACACTCTAAAGCAGCGACACTTGCAGCAAAAGTAATGGAGGATCAATACTTCAACACATCGTCCCTTACCCACTCATAGCCAACAACGGCGGGAAGGGACGAAGGCGACCCACCACTTTGGCTACGCCTGTTGTAGGGGGGAACCCTAACATCCTCGCCACTACTCCTTCTCGCTCCCCCAGAAGCAGAAGGGGGAAGGATCGTGTTGACCGAAACAGGTTTCCCATCTCGAGAATAAGCAAAAGGCCACCCCTTCCTACAAAGACGAAAAGTACCTCTGTCAACACGGCACGAATCCACCATCCTTTCAGAAGAAGAGGACTCACTATCAAAAGCTCCATGACTTGTCTCCTCCAAGGAGGAGCTGCCGATTGGAATGATCACTCGTTCCACAAGGGGTTGTTGAATTGAACCCCCAGAGTCACTTCTGCCCATACCCATGGCGGAGTCAGAGATGAAAGACATAGTGGAAAGAAAGAGTACCTTAAATTAAGGAAGATAATCAGAGAAGAAGGGAAAATCGCAAATCGCGAGCAGAAGGCAACGAAGTTCAGGAGAAAGCAGAAATTCAAAGTGGTGGTGATAAAAAATCAAATGTGCACTCTATGTAAATGGAGGTAAGACTCCTCGATAACTGGTGAGAGCTCAAATGACGCCCTAAAATTTCACACCACGGTCCAACCCTACTAACCCACACACCATGTCTCCATTACATGCCCACTTCTCGAGTGACACGTATGCAAAAGTAACATGCGTGCACTGCACTTGCCCGCAGTAAAAGAAAAATGAAACGCTTGTCTTCAATGCATTCTCCAACGGTCAGAAAAAGGAAAAAATTGTCAAATACAGGGATTCCACTCACATGGTAAATCTAACTTTGCCTGCAAAACAAAAAGTGTATCCTCGACAACACTTGTCCAGGCTGGGGGGGCTTGACAAGCTTGACAGACCTGCAATTCTCACACCTGTCGAGGTTACCACCCTTGACACTAGACAACACTTGTCCAAGCTTGGGGCTCGACAAACTCGCGACCCTCCTACTTGTCAAAGCTACTACCCTCGACACCAGACAATCTCTTTAACCAACAAGCTGGCTTAGAGCTTAGGGGCCTATGTAGTGTCCAGGGTCCACCAAATGGACGTGGCAAGTGACGTGGCACTCCAATGTTCACGTCAGTCCTCCATGTTAGCCCTGGCACAAAAGCACAGACAGCTTCTCCCTTAGAAGTCGGGCTACCGGGCTGACATATTATCTCTAAATACCTTAATATTTCAATATTATTAATAATGTTACTACCCGCTTATCAAGTGACAGATACTTAATTATCTATAAGCGATGGATTGTCTACAAGCTATAAATTATCTACTAGCTATTATCTACAAGCTATAAATTATCTACAAGGGATGTTATGCCACTATAATAGTCCCGACAAACAAGGATCCGAAGCTTCCCTCTCACTCTATAAATATCATATTCTATCTCATCCTTTTCATTCTATTCTCAACTAACTCATGTACTTACTTGAGCGTCAAAAATCTTTGTTTTGTAGGTCCCTCCTCTTGTCCTCCTAATAAAGGGTACTCACAGTCCAACGTACGAGATCGTGCAGACCACCTTGGCCACGTCCACCCTGCTAGTGTCAATCAACTCCAAATTTTGGTAAGTTATACAAAGAAAGATGTTGACTTTACACACAATTTAGTGCAGTTTTTGGTGTTTATATTATGTCATTCGAGTTGTAGATGATAACTATGATTGACTCCAAATTAATGACATGTAGCCAAGTCTTACAAAGGTATTTAAATCTATATATAAAAAAAACTGAATTATTGTCCTGAATAAATGATAAAATTAATATAAAAAAATAATTTCACTAAATTGTGTGACAGCAATGACATGTTTTAATATTAGAAAAAGGTTAGACTTAATTATAAGGCGTGTTTGAAGTTCGTGAATTTATTATAATAGCATATGCTACAAAGTCATGGGAAAAACTTTCTACCATTTTCACCATTTTAAAAACAAAAGTATATTACACACTAACCTGTAACAAGTTAAGAAAATTGCATCACATGCAAAACAATGGTTGGATCTCGAAAATTTATGTTTTATCATGCCAAGTTGTGGTTTAAATATCAGGCCAGGTCATGTTAATGTTAGGCTGTTCTGCCTTCAACTGTTCAGAAGCATTATCTACGACATTCTACATTATTGAGCGTTGGTTGTTCGACATAAGTCAGAACAGTTTTGAACAAAGGCAAATGCTTCGGCATGCCATAATTCTATTACTTTGACTGTTATGAAATGAAATATAATTAATCGGCTTTAGCGAGGAGTCCTCTGATCTAGCTAGGTTATTGGATTAAATGTGTAGATAGGTCGACCTGCGATCATTGTTTATGCTAAATTGAATCATTCTTCTTTTTTGTTGTTGGAGGGATCATTCTTATTTGTTAATCTTTTATGATCTGTCAATCCATTAAACTATACTATTAAGCAACTAATTTGTTAGCAAACTTATTGATTCTCTATATGTTTATGAATTTATGGGTTGGACTTTCACTTATAATCCTATTAATATATTCAGTTGGCTTATTAAAAAATTGCTTGTAATCCCAAAATCTCATTTGAAAGGCATACTCTAACAACCTACCTAGATAGTGTCCTCCTTGTATTAAGTTCCAATAAAGTCAATCCTTTAATTAGATTTTTCATAAAAAAGTAAACATTTAAACTAAAATAAACTATGTTTTTCGTTTTTAAACTTTTAAATATTTGTGATTTTAATATTTAAACTTTGCAAAAACTAATCAACGTCTCCAAACTTTTTTTCTTTCTATTTCGTCATTTCCCAATGCTATATATTAGGACAATGTCACTGCACAACGCTATATATATAGAACAAGATCATATTTGCAAGCCCACATCAAGAGTTTACCCCTTCTATACATCCTCTCATCCTTCTCATAACAAGAAAGCTAGCTACCTTACAAAATCCAAATGGCGTCTGCGTCATCTTTTTCATTCATTCCTCAAGAAACGGACGATGTGTTCATAAGCTTTAGAGGCGAGGATACTCGCCATAATTTCACTGCTCATCTTATTGCCGCATTGGACAGGCTAAAAATAAGAAACTACGTTGACTACAAACTAGGGAGAGGGGATGAAATATCACCAACGCTCCTAAGGGCTATTGAGGAGTCCAAGGTTTCGGTGATCGTTTTGTCCAAAAACTATGCCACTTCGAAGTGGTGCTTGGAAGAGCTCGTGAAAATTATGGAATGCAGAAGAACAAAGGGTCAAATCGCGATACCAGTCTTCTATCATGTAGATCCATCAGATGTGCGGAACCAGACAGGAAGTTATGCAGATGCTTTTGCGAACCATGAGCAACGATTCAAAGACAACGTGCAGAAGGTGGAACTGTGGAGAGCTAGTTTGAGAGAAGTAGCCAACCTCTCTGGATGGGATTGCTTGGTCAACAGGTAGTTCTTTGATTAATAAACGTTTAATTAAGTTGCTGGTCCTTTAAATTCGCGGTTTATCTTTTAAAGTTCTTAAATTAAAATTTACATTTTTTAATCTCTCAAATTCAAAAATTATAACTGTGACGTTTCTTTACTACAGTAAAAACTATGAAATTTTTTTTAATAAATTTGATAAATTAAAAATACTATTTTTATTAAAAAAATGCTCATTTTAATTTGAAAGAATGAAAAAAAACACACCTTATATTCAATAGACTAAAAATATAATTAAGTCATTAATTAATTAATAATATAAGTAACTACAAAAATATTGTGTAGTATATACTAACACGCACATTCACACACAACAGTTAGTAAGAATTAGAAATTCTAGTCATTTTGTTTTTCATTTATTTATAGCCATGAAAAGAAGGATCCTTTTATTGTAAACTTTGTAACTAATTATATTTTTTCTTACATTTTATAAAATTTAAAATAATTGTGCAACATATTATTAGAATTGATTTAATAACAATACAATGACATTTTAAAGATTTTTTATATTTGTTAATTATTCCCATATAACTGAAAATTAAAAATTATTAATTTTTGTATTAATTATGTAAAAATTCATATATAGGATGATGATTATTAATTATTTTTTTAAAAAGTCGAAACAATAAATTGGAATGTCCACAAGACGTGACCATCCCAATTGAACAGTCACATGAAATGGTTCTGATAGAAAACAGCACCCCCAGCAAAACAAAATCTTGTCAAACATATAAAATAACGCAAGGAAACAAATATGAATAAGCATGCCGTTAATTTCATATTTCCTTCAAACTCCCCTAAAAAAATCTTCAGATCTGATGATGTCCACAAAATACCACACAAGGAGATCTTCAATCAAATGTCCATAAACAATGTCCACAAAGAACCATCATCACTGCTAGTATCCAACGTACGTATCAAGACATCTAAAAAATTGCCACCTAGAACCAGTAAAAATAACATAAAAACACCATAAATCTGCAATTCCTATTTCCTTCCCACAAATCTAATTATTCCTAGCACGAGCAATACATATATACTAGAGGATTAGAAATCCAAGATGTCAAAGGATAAACAAATGCTTCTTTACGATACCTCAGCCACTTCTAAGATAAAATTAAGCTGCATGTAATCCACAATAAGCAAAATAGGATTTTTATTATTTTTTTTTTAAAATAAGTAATTTAAAAAAATAATAAACAGATAATATTTGTTTATTATAAGTATAAAAAATTAAACATAAACAGTTAAACAAACATATTAAAAAATAAAAATTTATTTATTTTATTAAAATAGATATTTATTTTGACAAATAAATTTAAACAAACTGATAATATATCTGATTCACTAAGCTTCTTATCACTGAATACCTTGAAATTGCTTCATATTTGTTTTCAAATCATGCCATACTGTGATAAAACCCAACCATCGAAAACGTAAATTCCCAAACCTGGGCAGATTTTAATTTTAATCAACCAAAAAACATGTCCAGTTGTTTCAGTTGCAGTTTTGCATTCTCAGCACAACACTTCTTCATTTCTCAGAACACCCGTCCTTAATAAATTGTCTTTAGCTAGTGTAAAAATCTTTTATAATGACTTTATCAGAATTAAACTCTACTGTATGTCATGAAAAAAACACTCCCTTATCATTTTATCGAGTAGATATATCTTGATGAGAAAAATATGCCAACAATTTTCGAATGAAAAAGGATAATATGCACCGTTCTTTGCATGTGCAGGACTGAATCTCAATTAGTCGAGGACATAGCTGAGGATATACTGCGAAAATTGTGTTGTCTGCAACATTCAACGATACATAGACAAAAAGAAACATTTGAGAAGTTTGTTGAAATAAAGGCGAAGAAACTGTCCAACGTGTCTGAACCAAGAGATTTTGAGGAGCTTACTGCTGCATACAATAAAATTAACGAGCTTAATTGCAAGGAACTGGAAAATTTCGTCCTCCGACGCGTCTCTTAAATCTTTTTTGCATGTTTCATTGTTGATGATGCATATTTGAATTTGACGTGTGTTTTGGACAATAATTATGAAACATTGCAGTGTGAATAAAGTAAAAATTCTTAAAAAGAGAACAATTAGTTTTTCTTTTCTTTTCAAATTCCATTTGTTTAATGCACGATTGAGGCTTATGACCTCAGGCCTAGATTTGATAAATTTTCTTTAAAAAGTCAATTTATTTGGTTAATTAAAAAAGTCAAACTTAGATAGTTCAAAGGGTCTTTGAACTTAATAGACATATCAATTTAAGTAAATACAAATTTTAATATGTTGTTATTATATTATTAAGTTTTTTTATTATGTATTAAATTATATATTCATTTACCTTTTCTAGTTTAAGCGTATTGACTTACATATAATTCGGTTCCTAGCATCTATTTCTTGTCCTAATCTTTTGGTGGTGCAATGTACATAGTCAAAATGTCAGAATCAAATTAATCCTTGGAAGTGAAGAGAAGTTTTAAGACATAGGTTGGCATGGGTGATATTTAGTGGAATTGTCTTAGACTTTGTTTGGGAGTTAGGAGGTGAAGGGAAGGAAAGAGATTCAAGGGGAAAGGAGGAGAAGGGAAGGGAGGAAAATGAGGGAAATTTTTTCCTCATTGTTTGGGAGTTAAAAATATATTGAAAGAAAAATTGAGAGTTAATATGATAATTTTACAATTTTGTCCTTAAATCAAAAAGTTAAATTCAATTAAATAACACTGATTAGGATAAGATAATAATTTTATTAACACTGGCCGGGGTAGGATAGTAATTTTATTACTTTACCTTCTAAAAACCCCCCCAAATAGGGGGAACAATAATTTTTAGGCTTTGGAGGATTTCAGATGATTTTTAAAAATCCTCAAATCTTTTTCCTCAAAAATTAAAACTCCCAAACAAGGAGATGTTCTTACCCAAACCTTTCCCTTCCTTTCCTTTTCCTCTAAAATCTCTCTCCCAAACAAAGCCTTAGATACATGGAAATATGATGGTTTAAAAAATTATTACTCTTGAGGGAAATTGTCGGAACCAAAGAGGTAGAAGTTCATAAGCCACTTAACGTTTTGATAATAACAAAGACTATTAAAATTTCTAGTGCTAACAGTATGTGTGTTTCATGTGCATTTATATATGTTTTGGTATAAAAGAATGTTGCTTGAGCTTAATAAAATTAAAAAACTTGTTTATTAAAAAGGACTTCAGATAAAATATTTAATCATAAGCGTCCAATACATGTTTCTGAACTATGCATCCAACTCGTTTTTCATGCAATGCGTCCAATGTGCGTTTGAATCAAATTAAAGCGTCCAAAGTTTATTTTAAAGCTCTGATCTTTGGATAGATAGGCAGTATTCTTTTTAACACGTTGAACTAAACTAAATACACTTTGGAAAATAATTTATTAATGGTCTATGTTACCACGTTATTCGAATATTTGTTTTATTACAAAGATATGTGTTTATTTGATTCATGGTACTGGTAGAAGGCACATATGTTTCAAGTCAACCTTTCAATTCATGTTGTACATTATGAAGAAAATAGAAGAAAGAAAAAAGTTCAGCAGAAGCTAGAAAAGTCACTGAGGACGGGTAATATGAGGGACAGGGAAGACTTGATCACAAAACTGCACCAACTTGGGGAGCTGAAATTGGAGAAGACCATGCAACAGATGATTCAAGCGTTTGGAATGACCTTATGGCCACCTATGAGCGTGTATTGCAGCTTAAACAGGACAAGTGGATGCGAGCATTTAATACCAAAGACATGGAGGATTTAGTGGCCAAAAGGCAACATGTTATGCAGATTCAGAGAGAGCAATCCAACCGTAAGATGGGATTCCGCAGTATATATATAGACACAGACTTAAATAAGTTTAATAGGATTAAGTCAAATGTACATCAATACCAAAGGGGTCTAGTTGAGTCTAGTTCAATTGATTGAGGAGGTGTAAGTTATTGTAAACTCCTGTATTCCTTGTTGAGAAAAAAGTCAAATGTACGTCGGTGGTGTGCAATCTCTCACCAATCTTTCCTTAATCATATGTAGCACGTAGAAGAAATTGGACAACAATAAAATTTTCATTACAATTGTAAAACATTAAATCCTAATCCCACTGGTGAGTCTTTCGTATTTGAATCCAATTTCAAGTTTCAACAATAAGGGTATAGCCTTACAGGCAGTCAGAACAGAAAATTTTATGAAATTAGAAATTTAATGATACTTTGCTAGAGTACTTACTAGGTAAGTGTTTGCAATTGCAGGCCTCATTCCCACTGTTGTATTGCTTTTGGGTCTGTTTTTCATTCCGGAGTCTCCTAGATGGCTGGTAATTAAGAAATTAATTTACATGTTCATGTGTTTTTAAGAGGACAATATGCATATTAAGCACAATCAGCATAAGGCATTCTTAAACTGTGAATTTCATGATGCAGACAACATTAGTGTTAACATGACTCTAGTGTATTTACTCTGGCGTTTTGATAACACAACATTGTAATTTTGTGTTATATGTCCCAGGAGGTGCACCTTTCATGGTGAAGCGGTTCATGTCATTTTCAGGCATTGAGAACAAGTGCGATGAAGTACATGGAGACGATGAGTTATCTGATGATGGGGTCTTCCAGTGTGGGGAGAAGAAGAGGTTGAATTTGGAACAGGTGAAGGCCCTTGAGAAGAGTTTTGATCTGGGGAACAAGCTTTAGCCAAAAAGGAAATTGCAGTTAGCTAAGGCTTTGGGGTTGCAGCCAAGACAAGTTGCCATATGGTTTCAGAATAGAAGGGCCAGATGGAAAACCAAGCAATTGTAGAAGTAATATATGAAGTCCTGAAGAAGCAGTTTGAAGCAGTCAAGGCTGATAATGATGCTCTTAAGGTTCAGAACCAGAAACTATAGGCAAAGGTTATAATTAATGATTTAATGGTTCTAGCTTGCTTCAAGCTAATTATCATCTATTGTGCTCGGGTCAATCATTGAATTTTCCATGGTGATTTCTTTTTTGATCAAAGTAATAAAGTGTTTGCAAAAATGGATAAATATGAACTTATTGTTCAGGATCTAGTACTAAATTGTTGTTCTTGATCTTGATTCAGATATATACTCAATATTCATTAAATAAATTAATAATTAGCCATTAATTTGTATATGGACCATGATAGCAGAATAGGGCTGCAATTCTAAAATTCGCTCTTTGAAAATAAAAGAATGGGGTTTTGTCATTCCTTTTACATTTTTTAATCTAAATTTAAATTTTGTTCTCTACATATTCTCGTCTTTGACTTGCTTGTATTCAATTTGCTATATTGTGAGTAGGAAGTTTCCCTACTCTTTATTGTTCAATACGAAAGTTCAGTGTTGTCTTCTTTAATGGTTGTAAATTGAGATTTTTCATGTTGGAAGAAAAGAAAGCATACCCTTGTTTGTTTGACTTTTGTTAGCTAGAAGAGGAACACCCTATTCCTTGTTTGAGTTTTGGTGCGTTTCATTTACTTCTAAAACTCCATTTCATTTTTTGTATTACTATATATTATAACACATTTTTAATTAAGTGGTGGATTCCCACATTAATTAACTATTTATTTACTTGATTATAAGTTGGTCATTTTGTGAAGAATATCTGTGTTACTGTCATATCCCATATATCTGCATCTTAGTACGTAGCAGTTAATGTTTTTCTTTTTTTTTTCAATGTCTTTTAATTTTTACTATGACTTTGAGGGGTGCAATTTCTTTCCTATATATGAATACTTTATTGTATTGCAGA
>CM023958.1:15901372-15919367 GCA_013407115.1 Glycine latifolia | reverse complement strand
ATATATATATATATATATATATATATATATATATATATATATATATATATTTACGTTAGGCTCAAGTAATAAAATATTAATATTACTGAGTTATGGCACATGTGCCTCCTAAGTGGATTTCCAGCTCTGTTGTGCAGTATGGATAATCAATAATTAAAAATGCATGGTAGTTGTTCATGGAAACTGTAACACCCTCATATTTTCATATACATGTGGATTTTCTGTAAGTATGCATTCCTAGATAGAATGACAAAAATACCCTTGAACATTTTGAAAATAACACCAATGTCCCTTATAAAAAGACACAAATGTCCCTAGACATTTTGCGAAATGACCAAAATACCCTTTGACCCTAATAAAGCCATTTAGCCTCAGTAATGCTATAAACACCTGACCAAAATACAGTATGCTCCTAGATAAGAAATTATTGACATTATTTATAAAGAAAAACCATGAAAAAGAATTTTTAGAAATTTTGAAAACTATTTCAAAAAGAATTTAATTTAGACTAACCTAAGTTTCCTAAAAACACAGAAAAGGAATAATACAATCTGTGGAATTTTCTTTTAATTATGGGAGGAATAAACTCTTAAATAAAGTAGTTTAGACATTTTATTAATTAAAAACAAAATGAACCAATGAGAAATTAGATAAAAATATAGAAATAAATTTATGTGACATTTTAAGAATGTTGTCACACTTAAGCTAGTTCCAAAAGATTTCTAGGATTTCATTTCCATAAAACCAATAAGAATTAAGCTTCCATAGATTATAAAAGCAATATTATTTAAATTCAAGGCATAAATTAATTCCAACAAAGCCTTAAAATTCCTAAAAATCCTAGCCATCCAAGCCATTTATGTGAAATTTGTAAAATTGCAACAAATGTGCTCCAAAAATCAAGCATGGCCGTGAACTACAAGAAGAGTGAAGAAAGCTTTAGAAAACTCAAGAACAAAGACACTTGTATGGTTAATAAGCCATGTAACATGCCATTGGACCATTTGGAAAGCTAGGTTATAAATGCTTAAGAGATATTTGAAGCAAATTTTATTTTGTCTCCTTTGGAAGAATACGTGGATATTTCTAGACATTATTTCAAAGATCTCAACGGTAAAGATTTACATATGTGAGATAGGATTATACCTTTAAAATTTCAAGGAAATCCAACGGTTAAAGAAACCAGAATCATTATTTTACAGAAACAGGTTTTTAAAGAAACACAAAAACGTAAAAGAAAGGAAATTTGGTAAAACTTTCCCTATAAGGCTTGAAGTCCATGTGCAAATTGAGAGTCAAGGAGAAGGATGTGGAAATCTAAAAAACTTGGACACTTGTATGGTGGAAAAGCCTTAGCCAATGAAAATAAACCAAATAGAAAGCAAAGTAATCATAAGCTTGGAGATTTTTTTTAGCAAAGCCACTTTACCTAGCCTATAAATAAGGGTGGTGGGGACCAAATGAAGGCAATTACACTTAAAGCAACCTACTTCATTCCTACATCCCTTTCACTAAAATTCCAAAGCAAACCAAGGCTCACAACCCTTGAAAGTTCACGTGAAGAAGCTAGGAAGTCTTGGAAGCTAGTTGCTAAAATTCCAACTTAAGAAAGCAAGGTATGGGGAAGTACTATGATAGCCATGGTTTAGATATTCTTTATGTTAGATTCTTGTTTATTTTTATAATAATTAAAGCTTTGAATACCATGTGTTTGATGAAATGCCTTCAAGAATTAGTAATGGTACATGGATGATACTTTGGCTAAGTAACTTAAAATAATGGTCATAATAAATAACTTGAATCCAATCTAGTAAAAATGGAGAGTAAATAACTTAACCTTTGTATATTATGACTTTGTTTCAAAGAAATACTTGTTTTAATAATTTACTAAAGTTCGCATGTTATTTTTTTATTTACTTGATATTTTACTAAAGTTTGTATATTGTATATTAAATGGATGTTTTTTATTAAAGTTTATGTGATGTGTATGTTCTACTAAGTATTCTATGAAGTTCACCTGTTGTTGGAAATCTATATGGATTGTTATGGAATCCATGTGTTGCTGAGTGTTTCTATAAATCTATGTTGAGTTGAGTTCTGTGCTGAATCTATGTTGAATAGTTAAAGCATATGAGAAATAAATTGGAGATAAATGGTGAAGAAGAAATAAAAATAATTCATTGCATATTTCATCTGCATTTAATTACCTCAGAGAGGAGGTAATGGAGTGACCTCAAGAGGAGGTGTGTCAGATAGCTAAACTGAGCCCACGCGTTCAAAGGAGTTATGAACTAGGGGGTAGTTGAGACAGTGAGGACCACACCACCATGATGATCACATAGGTGGAGGTGACATTCCTATGCGCCACTGGGCTACCCTGACTGGATGGATAGGTTCATTCCACTAAGAGAGGGTGGGGCTATCTTGACTATGGTACCATTTGTTAAGAATCTGAAATCTCAGTCATGCATCATTCTAATCAAGAAATCATGCATATGTTATGTATTCTGTTATGTATTTATATATTTATTTCGACATATTATTTTGTTTCACTATGAATCTGTTGTGTTTATCTAACTATGTTTATCATATACTTACCCTATCTTTGTGTTTGTGGTTGACACCTGTGATGACCCCAATTTGTTGGGCGAGCAGAGGAACAGTGAAATGTTAAGCTAAATGGTGATGGAGAAGCTTGGATGAATTGTGTTCTATGCTTGATGTACTATTGTCTCTAAGGCAATGAAATTTGTATTGGACTATTTTGGTTTGTTGGTCTGTATTCGAACTATATTATGGTTTGTATCCCAATAATATTATTGTAATGGACTATATGATACTTTATTTTGTACTAAGAAATAATTAATGGTAACTATTTTATTTGAAGTATTATTGGAATTTTGTTTTAAGAAATGAAGAAAAACAATTTGATAAAATAAATTTCTGTATAAAATAAGCAAAAAAATTTAGGTGTTACAGAAACCAGTTATAATTATAATTGTTAAAAATTAAATGATATGGGATTTTTTAAAAACTTTCTTAGAAATGTATTTTGTAATGTCTTTAAATTTCGATAACTGAAAATAGATGTTTGATGTATTTTTTATATTATTTAATTATTTGATTGATTTGGATTAAGTTGAAGTGTTGTGTAAATTATCATTAGACAACTGCTTGGTATGGATGTTAAGTTATGTGAAATTTGTTTGATCTGTGTTGGAATAGCTCACTTAATGGTACCAGCTCGCTAAACCCAATTCCATCTAGAGGAAATAATTTGCTTAGCATCACCAACTTGCTAAGCATCATTTCATCCAGAGAAAATAATTCGCTTAGCGGCACCAGCTCGCTAAGCGCAATTCCATCCAGAGGAAGTAATTCGCTTAGCGACATCAGCTCGCTAACCGAAATGTGTCTCTTAGCTCTAAAATTTAATTTTTGCTTAGAAGGACAAGCTCGCTAAGCGAGTTTTGCAAGTTATAAATACGACCAGTTGCATGAAAAATGCAATTGTTACCCCTAGTCTCCCCCAAACCCTCACCCATAACCCTAAACCTCCTACTCTTCCACCCACGACCACCGATGACCGTCATGAGCCACCATCGCTTATCGTCGGGCCACTGCACGGAGTGGAAGCCTTTAATCGGAGCGAAATTTTCAAAATTCAACTCGTGGGTTCGGTAGAGAACGAAGCTCTCAAGCCTCCCTTCGCAGTTTCTTTGAGGTAACCGTGATTTCTATGTCTTCTTCTAGTTAGACTGAGTCTATCATTGTAACTCTTGTGATTGGTTACCGTTATTGGATGTTTTTATGTTTCATTTGAAAAATCCTTGAAAATGAGACGTTAACAAAGTTGGTTTTTTATAAAATTGATTTCATTTATATAGAGCTCAACGTTTGGATCAACGGACATAAACCTAAGAGATCTTTGAATGACACTGCGAGGAGCTATTAGGGAGATAAATATAGGTCAAGAGATTTTATGGCTTGTTAATAGTTTTGACACCTCTGAGAACCCAATTATGGGGTGGTATGTTTGTCCCTGTTGCATGCTAGTTTTCAAGAAAATTTGTGTTTTAAACTAATGTGATGCGATATATTTGTTATTGATGAATAAACTATGAATGATGTTGTTGCTATATTGATTGGAATTTAGGGGAAATTTTCATAATTACAGAGGATACTCTACCCAAAATTTTATTTTTGTTCTTTTATTACTTCTTTTATTAAAATTTAAATGGACATAAGAGTTTATTTTGTATACTTTAGTTCTTCTCTTTAATTTAGAATTTTTCCTAAAATATTTGTCTCGTTATATTATGAATTATTATTATTATTATTATACGTGATCTATGTTGTCTGAAGACCTGCGGAATGTGATTGCTTGTTATGTTGATGATGACATTTGAGATAAGATGATGTTGATGTTGATGATGTCGTTGAGATGACTGCATGTTGTGTACATACATGGGGGGTATAGTGACCTTGGCTGAATATCCCTAGAAATGGAAGGGGATTTGGTTTAAAAATTATAAGTGTCCCTAGAGAGGAAACATGATTGTTTAAAATTTTCAACTATCCAAGGTCAATGTATTGTTGGAACCCATGTTTCATACTGCATAATTGCATGGAAATAGTATGAAATTTGTTAGTAAGTACCTATGGTTTTTCATGAGGAAAAATGCTAGTACTTGGGGCATATCACTCGGTTTGGAACTTCCTTGAGACTTATGCTGATCATCGTGGGGGGAGTGTCTTGTGCACGATTAGGTGACCTCGACAGTTGCTAATAAGTTTTCCTAAGTGAGAATGTCATAAGGACACACTTAGGCTATATCCTGATGAATGGTACCACATTGTATTTTAGAGTTGAGTCAGGTGCACGCATTATTCCAAACATAATTGACTTGAATTGTTGAAAAGTTGATGACTAGTTTGTTAAGTGTAAGTCAAACTGATAAATTATTAAGAACTATTGTGATTATTTGTTATTGTGTCTTTTCTAATCATTGTCATCTAATAGTCATTAATCTTTTGCAATAAACTCATCCTTGCATTTTGTTCTATGTGGTTGGTGCCTCTTATGATCTCGAACTTTTGTTTGTGAGAGCAGATGAGCCCCAGTAGGTGTCTTTGGAGGAAGGTCTTTTGTGGGAGTCGCCTAGCCGACGTGATAACGTTGGAGTTTCTTTTGAGAGAGTTGTGATTTGTTATCAAACTATTCCTTCGTTGGTTCCTTGATTTTTTTAATTGGGCATGTAAATTCCAGGTTTAGATCCATGTAAAATCTGAATTACACCTTAACATGAGAATGACTCATAGTGGTTTAATATATGTATGTGTGTATATATATATATATATATGTGTGTGTGTGTGTGTGTGTGTGTGTGTGTGTGTGCTTATGCATTATTTGGTGAATGTATATCACGAAATATTGATCACCGATTTCATAATCAAGTTAATAGAACTTTGACTTAAAATTCAAATTTCGCGTTTTAGAGTAGTGATATCGTAGCTACAAGAAGGGTCATTACATACTTTCTAAACCATATTTAAAACTTTATGTTTTTAACATTTTTTAACATAACAAAACACATTTTAAGATGGTTTTTAAAACAACTGATGTAGAAATTTATATTCTAAGACAGTTTAAAAATCGTGGTGGAAAGTGTTTACTTTCCACAACGACAGATGCAAAACACTTTCCACTATGGCAGATTCAAAAACGGTTGAAAACTATCATGAAAGGTGTTAGAAAACCAACTTTGAAAGTCATTTTTTGTATTTGTGGTATCATAACAACTCATTTATTACAATTAGAACCATTCAAAATACTTAAATAAAATCTAAAAATAAATCAAATTGCAAACCCATGGTTGCCACATTATTATTTCCCTTAGATCAATGCATCTTTAGCTCTTCTTTCTCACTTTAGGCTTGAGCCTGTAGGTGTTGATTTCTTTTTCAAGCAACACTTACTTTTTTTCTTAGCTTTTGCACTTGTTGTTGGCCCTCTTACCTTAATTAGATTCTTCCTCTCCTAAGATCTTCGTTTTTCCCTTGAAGACTTTCATTAATCCCCATCATTCCTTCCTTCTTTGAGGAAATTCATCCTCAAATTAATCCTCCAATACCTACATTAAAAGAAATTTGGTTAGTCTCTTTAAATTTTCCATGAAGCTCATACTTACCTTGCATGTCATCCTCGTTGGCCTCAAATAGGTGTCAAACCCAATCCTCTCCCTAGGTGGCCTTCTAAGTAAAGGGGTTGTAGGAAGGAAGCTCAATGAATCATTGTTGCATTTCTTCCTTGGGTTACCGCTGCCAATTTCTGGAAAAGAGAGTTAGAACTACTAGACAAAATATCAATGTTAGTGAGTGCTTAAGAATTCATAGATTGTTGGTATTGGAAAGTTATTGGAATGACCATCATAAATAGTATGCCTATCAAATTGCCATGGTCTCCCAAGAAGAATGTGATAAGTTTTCATGGGAACTGCATCACATAATATTTTATCTACACACTTCCCTATGGAAAAATTACTCAAAACTTGTTGGTCCATGAGCAACTTTCCCTTTTCACTTAGCCATTGAAGCCTGTATGGCTTAGGATGTGTAGTAGTCTTTAGGTTGAGTTTGGTGACCATCCCCTTGCTTAACACATTAGTACAACTCCCACTATCAATGATAGAACAAACCTTCCCTTGAATGAGACATCCAGTTTGGAAGATATTTTATCTTTGTTTTGTTCCTATGTTATGGCTTGACCTCTCAAAAGTCTCCTTACCATTAACAAGTCTCCATACAGATCATAGGCTTCATACTCTACTTCTCCTTCACTTGTTGGTGGGGAATTTGAACATGAGTCACTAGAGATTCTTTCATTCTCCTTCAACACCATTGTTCTCTTGTTTGGGCATTGAGACACTATCTGTCCATTTCCCAAACTCTTGAAGCACTTGATGTTCCTACTCTTAGAAGAAGAAGCTTCATTAGTAGAACGAAACTTGTTAGAGATTTTAGAAACCATACCTTCCTTGAGATGTGAAGGGGAGTCTTCCTTTGGTTACTTGTCCTTCCAAGTGGAAGGATTGGAGTTGGAAGACAATTTCTTCCATGCACCTTTTTCTTTTGAGTTGTTGCTCAACCTTTATGGCTTAATGCACTAAGTTTTTAGGTTCATCATAGTTTTCTAACTCAACAATGTCTCTTATTTCATGGTTTAAACCATGAAGGAAGCATGCCATGGTAGCCTCCCTTTCTTCAACAACATTGGCCCTAATCATGGCTACCTCCATCTCTTTGAAGTACTCATCCACACTCCTTGCTACTTCCTTTGGTAATCCTTTGGAGTAGGGGTGTTCGCGGGTCGGTTCGGATCGGTTTTGGCCAAATTTAGGACCCAACCCAATCAAATTTGATCGGTTCGGTTTGGTTCGGTTTTTAGGAAAAAAAATTTGAAACCCAACCTAACCCAACCCGTTCATAATCGGTTCGGTTCGGTTTTGACCCAAATACATAAATGACCCAACCCAAACAGTTCAGATCAGTTCGGGTTCACGGATGACCCGTACCCGTGAACACCCCTACTTTGGAGTTGGTTGTGCAACTACCTATGGTACCATGATGGTACAAATCTCCTTTTCATTAAACTTTTCATCTCCTCCCTAGTATCTATGGGGTAGTCCCTATTCCTTTCCCTCTCTTTCTATACTAGGTCCCACCTAATTAATGAATAGTCAGAAAATTCAAGGGCTGCCACATTTACCTTCCTCTCTTCATTATGTCAGTGGTAGGAAAATATTTGTTCAAGTTTGGTTTCCCACTCAAGATAGGCCCTGAGATTATTCTTTCCTTGGGAAGAAGGTACTTGGGTCTTACTCCTGCTAAGTCTTCGCTCCTTTCATCGCTTTTATTCCTTCTATGTCTCATTTCATAACTTATTTCACTCCTCCCATATCTCCTTCTCCTCTCATGGTTTCTCTTACCCATCCTTTCTATACCAAAATAATAGGAATCCATATCCTCATGCGAGACCTCATGTTGATAATCTCTCCTTTCTATCTTATACTTTGTGTCAACCTCCCCCTAATATTCTCTAAATCCCTTGTAAAGAAGTACATTAAGTTTGTGGTCCAAGGGATGGGAGTGCACTTTCTCCATTCATTTTTTTTGCACAATTGGTAAGACTAATTTCAGAATTAAAAGGACTTCACCACTCTTCTCACATATATACTCTCTTTAAAATGATTTCACTCATGTTCCAAACAAAAAACATGGCTTATGATTTAATGAAAACATTTTTTGTCTTTTACCTTTCAATTTCTATTTATAAGTTCTTAAAGAACCTAAGCATGCATCAATTATCAAAGGCACATACAAGTTGTCAACAACTCTTACCAAAGTTATCATTCAGAAGCAAAGAAAAAGGAAAACTTCTAGGCTAAACTAAATAAATTTAAGAGACAAACAAGAAAAGATAATTAGAAAGAAGGTAAAACTCAAAAAGGAATTGCAAGAAAGACAAAACAGAATAAATAAAAAAAAGAAGAAGGAATGCACAATTTTGAAATGAAAAACAATACCAATATTATGAATTCCTTAATGGCAAAAACTTTAACTTCTTTAAGTGCAAGGGACAATCCTTTCTCTTTCTTTTTTTGTTCTATTTTTTTTTCAGGAATAAATTCATTTGTCTTTTTTTAAGAAACAAATTTATCCTCTCTTTTTTAGCCCCACTTATTTTGCACTTTGATAAGCTTTTGTCGCGTGGCTTCAAAACAATTAAACTAAGCTAATTCTGTAGCACAGGATTAACCTAGGTCGACTCAGAGACACAATCAATATGGTTCCAACTTCAATTCACTAGTAAATAATGGGGGGATTTTTATCAAACAGTTTGTATGCAGAAACTAACAAAATTGATAACAAGTAATGTAAAAGAGATTAAAGAGCATCAATCTAATTCACCAAACCAAGCTATTCAAATCATCATCGTTCTCAGAAATTTATCCTACTGTGAAAGTTCATTCAATTTCATTATAAGCAGTTCAATCGAATTAACCCCTAAATTAATTGAAACCACAAACCCTAATTGAAATATCATCCAATTAATCTGTGATTTATATTCGAAATTAGGCAATGAATCCATAACCTAATCCACTTTCAATTCTAAACGCATTCATAATCATGAAAACACAATAGCAATTGAAGAAGAAAGTGAACATTCACACAGAATTCGAAATACTAAACTAGAACTCAAATTCCCCTCTTGCTTGGGTTGGATCCTTGGATTGAGTGATGATTTAGCCTTCCATGATGATCACCAAGGAAAGCCCCATGAAGTAAGTGCAGAAAAATGGAAGAATAGCAAAATGGAAATGAAGAAGATGAAGAACAAATGAGAGAAAATGAAGAACAAGCTTTTGATTCTAAAAATTAAAGAAAAGAAATAATAAACTTGTTTATTGAATTGTAAAAGTGTTGTCCAAGTTTCACTAAGGTCACTAATATGTAGTGATTAAGTCTGAAGAAAAGAATGGGCCATGAACAAAACCCATCAATTCTAATTATTTACTATTTACAACCATAAAATCAAATTCGCAGCCTAAAATTACAAGTGCAGAGGTTCCAATTTCGAAGCTTAAAATGGCCCTCCAAATGACAGAATTGGCCTCGGGCTATTTCTATCAAACTTGTAGATCTTTTTGTTATCTTTCTAGAGACTCCTAGAATGCTCCATTCGGAGTTCTGTAGCACTCTATAGGCCCTGCACAAGTCAGATATGTCAAGTGAGCAAAAATTCGAAAATACGCAACAATTAGCAATTAAGTTCACTTACTTGCCTAAGACAAAAACTGAATTAGAATAGGAAAATAAAGGTCCAAGAGAAGTCAAATAGGCTAAGAATGATAGACAAAAATTTAACTAAAAACACTCTATCACACTTATAACATATAATTATGACCAATAAAGCAAATATGAATTATTATTCTTCAAACTAAGGTGCTATTTAACATTTAATGACAGCAAGATTGGAAAAATTAATTGCATAGAAAATAAGAGAATCAAACTACACAAAATATAAACAACTATGACTAAAAAATGACAATTAATGACAAAGTGATGGCAGAAAAACAAAGACAATTATGGCAAAATAATGATAATAAATGACACCATTATGATAATTGATGCCATGATCATGACAATTTAGAAATGGTTAATACAAGGAAAAACAGAAGAACACTACCAACTGTAGGATCCAGGATTTGATACCACATGATATGATCCTCGTAAGGAATCATATTATTTTTATGGATCGTCCTTGAGTTGGTTACCATGTTAGAGGAATAAAAGGCAGAAATAAAAGCAAATGGATATTAGCGTAAAGATAAAGACTATATATAGCAATGGCGCAAGAATTAGAAAACATGGAGGTAAAGAAATAAGAACAAAAGATGAAAAAGAAGGAACATGGCAGAAGATGCCTACACTGTATAGAGAGTGATAAGTCTAGTACAGATTCATCACAAAGTTATGAAAACCTTTGATAAGAACCAATAAAGGTTCAATCCAAGAACCCACAAAATGCACAGCTCTCAAACTCATAAAATGAGTGAAATTCAAATCTTATTCCAATCTGCCCAAAAGCAAGAGAGTACAAGGTTATTTATAGGAATCAACCAGTGCCTCCCTCTTAATAAGAAGGTTGATTGCTAAACGTAATTTTAAAGAAATATAAACAAAGACTCAAGCAAGTTTAAGACCCAAATTACAAAATAAACCAAGTTGGGATTTAGTATCATAACAACCCATTTAGTACAATTAGAAAAATTCAAAATACTTAAATAAAATCTAAAAACAAATCAGATTGCAACCCCATAATTGGCACATTGTTATTCTTCTTAGATCAAATGCATCTTGGGTTCTTCGTTCTCACATTAGGCTTGGGCTTGTAGGTGTTGATCTCTTTTTCAAGCAACGCCTCATTTTCTTTCTTAGCTTTTGCCCTTATTGTTGGCCCTCCTAGTCCAATTAGATTCTTCCTTTCCTAAGATCCTCGTTTTTCCCTTGAAGGTTTTCCTTGATCACCAAAACATCATTTGACCCCTCTTCGTGTGTGTTTTTGCCATTACTTCCTTATAGATTCCCAGAAATTTTATCTTTATTCTGGGTTTAATTACTCATGTGATTCGTATAATTACACAAACTTTTTTTTAGTTCATATATTTAAATTATGTTTTTTTAATCTTTTTTTAGGGAATCTTTTTTTAATCTTTTTAGTCCTCGTCATATGGACTAAAAGAGATTAAAACGATATGTGTAAAAATTAAAAGAGATTAAAAATGGTATGTGTAACTATGAAAATCAAAGAGTAATTAAACATTTATTATATTGTATGCTTATTAGAGAAAGACGGCATGCTAACTACCTCTAAAATTGGAGAAATTATTAAATGGTCATGGACCACCATCTAATTTAGTGTCTTTACCAATCTTTACATGATACGAATAGAATATTATTAATTCTTTTCTCTTAAATTAAAATACTTAACTACATATCACAAAAGTTAGGCGACACTATAAACAAATGGTTGTTCACAAATATCAAATAATTTCTCCTAAAATTTGAAGTGAGTGAGATATTTTTAAACTAAAAGGTGGTCGAGTCACAAGTGAACATTTACTTAAAATGTCAAGGAAAATGACTTTTGGACAATAAAAGAGTGGACGCATCTTGAGAGATAGAGAAATAAGAGGTATTGGTGATGTATTTATTGATTAAGGGTGTCCAAATATTATCATTTATCACTCTGGCGTTAATATCTTTTCTCATAGAGCAAATTACATTAACATCTAGAGTTTTTTTGAATCACACTTAATACCTCTCATTGTTTAATGTTTACAACTACTTTTCTCATAAGAATGTACATGTAATATATAAGAGAATGATAGAGTAATGTTTTCAAACATTAAGGAGATTAGTATATTATATTAAGGAGTGACAATATAATATTTTCAAACAGTAGTCAAAATATATGTTGTGTAATTCGAAAAAAAAGTTCTGAGTGCTAATGTAATTTGTTCTTTGTCTTAACTTGCTTCTCACCTTATCAACTTCATCTAGGTAGGACACCCTTTGCACGGTACCTGTCCTTACTCCGTTGAGAAGAATGTGAAGAAGATAACGGTTAGTATGGAATCATTGTGAGTCTCTTTACATGATCCCTCATAATATATGCCCGTCACCATGGCCGCAAGTCCCTCTCCTCTGCTTTTCTCAACAACCACCAGCACCAACAACCGAAGCCAACAACACTTCATCCACACACACCTTATCCACTTGCTGAACGAACCCAACACTATCTCTATGCTTCATCTCAAGCAAATTCATGCTCAAACGCTTCGCACAGTTAACACCAACCACCCAAAAGCTTTTTTTCTCTACACCAAAATTCTTCAACACTACTCTCTGCAGGCCAATCTCACCTACGCGACTCGCGTGTTTCGCCACTTTCCCAACCCCAATTCCTTCATGTGGAACACTCTCATCAGAGCCCACGCAAGAAGCACCAACACCAACCACAAGCACAAGGCCATGGAGCTCTACAAAGCAATGATGAATGTAGAAGATAAAATCGCAGTTCCCGATAACCACACGTTCCCTTTTGTTCTGAAGGCGTGTGCTTACACGTTTTCTCTCTGTGAAGGAAAACAGGTGCATGCCCACGTTTTGAAACATGGGTTTGTGTCGGATACACACGTTTGTAACAGTTTGGTTCATTTTTATGCGACATGTGGGTGCCTAGACTTGGCAGAGAAAATATTTTATAAGTTGAGTGAGAGAAACGAGGTTTCGTGGAATATCATGATTGATTCTTATGCTAAAGGTGGAATCTTTGACACTGCCTTGAGAATGTTTCGTGAGATGCAGAAGGTGCATGACCCTGATGGGTATACAATGCAGAGTGTTATAAGTGCTTGTGCTGGTTTGGGTGCTTTGTCTTTGGGTTTGTGGGTTCATGCTTATATTTTGAAAAAATGTGACAAAAATGTGGTTGATGATGTTTTGGTCAATACTTGTTTGGTGGATATGTATTGCAAATGTGGGGAGTTGGAAATCGCAAAGCAAGTCTTTGAAAGCATGACTTATAGGGATGTGAATTCATGGAATTCAATGATATTGGGTTTTGCAATGCACGGTGAGGCTGAAGCTGCATTGGACTATTATGTCAGAATGGTGAAGGTGGAGAAACTTGTGCCTAATTCAATCACTTTTGTTGGTGTCTTGAGTGCATGTAACCATAGGGGAATGGTTGATGAGGGGACTGTGCATTTTAACATGATGACTAAGGAGTACAATGTGGAACCAAGATTGGAGCATTATGGTTGCCTTGTTGACCTTTTTGCTCGAGCCGGGCGCATCGACGAGGCTCTATACTTGGTATCAGAAATGCCAATCAAACCAGATGCAGTAATCTGGAGGAGTCTTTTGGTTGCTTGTTGCAAGCAACATTCTAGTGTTGAGCTAAGTGAAGAAATGGCAAAGCAAGTCTTTGAGTCAGAGGGGAGTGTGTGTAGTAGTGGTGTTTATGTGCTTTTGTCTAAAGTGTATGCTTCTGCTTGTAGGTGGAATGATGTAGGATTGCTTAGAAAACTAATGAGTGAAAAGGGTGTGACTAAAGAGCCGGGTTGCAGTTCAATAGAGATAGACGGAGAGGTTCATGAATTTTTTGCTGGTGACACCACTCATCCACAAAGTGAAAATATATACACGTTTGTGAATGAAATTGAGGAGAAGTTAAAATCAATAGGGTATTTACCTGACTACTCAGGGGCACCTATGGTTGATGAGATTAATGATGGAAAACAGAATACTCTGAGGGTGCATAGTGAGAGACTAGCCATAGCTTTTGGTATCTTAAACTCAAAATCTGGCGTGCCAATTAGAGTATTTAAGAACCTTAGGGTGTGTAATGATTGCCACGGGGTTATTAAATTGATCTCCAGGATTTACAATGTGGAGATAATTGTAAGAGATCGCGCTCGATTCCATCACTTTAAAGATGGAATATGTTCTTGTATGGATTATTGGTGATAGATGCTTGTGTCGAAGGTAATGATGCATGTGTAGTTGAAAAATCTGATGTGAACTGTGGATACAAAACGACATTCTAGGATAGGACGGGGAAGATACAATTCATTCCGATGTCAGTAATATATACAATACAATAAGTTAAATTCAAAACGTACATGATAACTTATATAATTATCTCTATTTCTCACCTACTAACTTTTTTGGTATAAAAACCTATTCTAAAACTATACTCCAAAATCAAAAGGTTGTGTGAACAAATGAAAAATAAATAAGAGATAGAAAGAAAAAAGGTATTAGTTAGACCTTCATACTCTAAACAATAATTGTTTTAGGAAAAAAATAGATGACTAAAATAACTAAAGAAAGGGAATGGAGGGAGCAAATATAATTACACACTATCAATTGTTTCATGTTGAAATAATGGGATATTAAGGTCACATATTGGTGCATAATATTGTAATTTTGAACATGCTGTTTGTAGATCCATGAGTGTGAGAGCATCTTTCGGAATTGGGTAGTTTTTTTTTTTAGATCTGTTAAAAAAGACAATTATATTTAAATCGAATAAAATTATTATTATGAGAAAATTATTCCTCCAAATATTTAATATAAATGTATACATGTAAGAAACTTCCCACTTTAATGTACTTTGAAATGGAATCATTTCACAATGATTTAGGCCAACTACAGGTGAAACATGATCCCCTGCCAACAACCACATGGACCTCAAGACACAAATTCAATAAGTGAACAGAACTTTACATTGAATTTAGTTTTAACTGGGTACTGCATTATAATTACGTATATATCATGGCTTGTAATTCTCGTGACCCTTTCTCATCTTCTCCATTTTATTTATCCTATGAATTGTATCAGGTTTCCAAATCAGCCAACGATGTTCACGGAGATAATTAGTCACGCCGGTTTACCCTTTCATGATTATAAAATTGAATCGTTCTGTACGATCGAATTTTTTTTAATAATCCTATGAGTAGTTATTTGATGCGATCGGGTTAGGTGCAGTACACCAACATATTCTTGACAATTATTAATCCTGGCAATTACGCATTAACTACCTTAATTATATCAAGCGTTTATGAATCCAGTACAATTATCAACAACCCCTAAAATTATCTCAAATGCTTAGCAATTTATACCCCTCTAGACAAAAATAAGTGAAGAATTATTTAAATTTATTTTATATGCACATCTTGTTTGTTCAAGAATTTTATTTTTCAGCCGGGAAATGATAATATCATCTCCATGAAATGATTGAAAATATCAGCCTCGCGAATCTAAATGCAATGTATTCGATGCATTTGGATCAAAACAATTATATATTGGTTCACCCCTTCGAATCAAAGTATATATTGGTTTCTTTTTCTTGTTTCCAGCAGAGCAAAATGACTAATGCTCATTGGATCATATTGACAAATAACATGAAGCTTATTTGCGTCAATACAATATTAATTTTACCATACTATGATGATCTACAAGGTGCAAACTGGAAAGGTCACTTAAGGTTTTTCCACATTTAAATATGAATTTCATTCCAAACAGCAAATACAAACTAATGAGGCAAAAATTATATCTGATTAAAAAATGCTTCAAATTCCTTAAATTTATATGTGACTGAAAAAATATACCTCTACTTTTCTGATAAAAGTTGTCTATACAAATGATACATCTTAAAAAACATGAAAAACAGAAAACCAAAAAGAGAAAGAAACAACAAATATCTGAATCCACATGATACAGGATTAAAGCGACAGAGCTAATAAATAGGAAGTCCAATAAAGACTTTCATCTCTATCAGAATCAGCAACAACCCTTCAACGCCACTTAATAGAGGATATTGCTGATATGACCCTTACCATGGAAACTTGAAGGTAACTCCATTGGACCTTCATGAATTCTGCCTTATAAATGCAATGGATCACTTGAAACAGGTGGAGCTTTGCAACATATTCTTAAATGTTATCACAAAATCTGAAACACGCTTGGATCACAAGGTACATAGGCCTTGCATTTCAGTAGATTCAATTCAAGACTCCAACAATAATCTAGCTTGTCATAGTATACCTTGCTCCTCAAATTCTCTAGCCACTGAAACACCAGAACAAAAACCAAATGTCAGTTCAACAGGATAACATTTAAGACAAATCTAAGCTAAAAAGGTGAGGAGGAAGAAACTGAAGGGAACAGAAGTTAGATTACGGACTCAAATGGTGGAGCTTTCGGTACCTACTCATTTTAGGATTCAATATATCTTGTAGTTTTTTTTTTAGAGAAATATCTTATAGGTTATAGCACACAAATTTAGTTGAAACAAAAAAAAAAAACGTAGTGGAAGAATAGCTTAGCTAAAAATCTAGCTTAAACAAATTTCAATACCAAATAATTTTTTCTCAACTTCATATACTTGATCTGTACTTCAGACAAAAAAGCTGTCAAATATACTGGTTTCAAACGATACCAAGTCTAGAAAATTGCCACATTCAAAGGCAAAAATCTAGGAATATCAATTTGCTATTTTTATATCCTAAATTTTTGCACAAACGGTTAAATGAATTACCCATAAAATTCATTCTTTGACCTCAGCTAACACCATCAAATTTTGTAGCGTAACACATACTATGATGCGTGTAAAACAGTAGACTCAGCATTGACGAGAAAAACATTTGACAAGGGGAAACACTCACCTTTAGACGAGGGAAGAACCAAAACAACCTGCATTGTGACATTGTTTGGAGGAAGCTGCAAGCGAAGAGGATAGAGTTTTCCATTCAAAGGACTTCGAGTGCACACAATAACTCCCTCAAGCCCCGTTTCTTCCTCAAACTTCCGAGTCAACTGCTCAACCCCATTCCCTTTGAAATTCAGAGAATAACCTTGCACATTCTCATCATCCACATCCCCATTATCTTCTGCAACATGGTAGTATATAGTCCTCCCCTTCACCTTTGGCGGCGAACCCACATTCGAATCTGTCGACTACAAACCCAGCCAAACAAAAAGAATAAGAGTTTCATTTTAATGCATTGTCACACTAAGTTAGATTGTCAAGTACCTAACAAATAAACTAACAATTAACATTTGTCTATAAAAAAAAATTGTCAACAACTTAATAAATGAGTATTTATTACTTAAGTCAATAATATTCAACTATATATCAATATCCATAATTAAATAATATTATAAAAATTATGTATGGTGTAAGTTCAACAATTTTTAAGGAGGGGTAATAGTAACACTCTTTCTAACACACTCAAAAGAGAGAATGGGAATTATAAAGTGTGTTAGTAGCATTTCTCATTTTTAATTATACAACAATTCATTATTAAGAGACAGTATTTTAGTGCATGTTTAAATTCATGTTGCATTATCCAAAATTACATTGAAATACCAACATGACTTTAGTTAAATGTTCACATGTTTGATTTTATGTTGAAGAATCAATTTTAGGTTCAATTTTTTCTTTTATTCATAAGAATCAAAGGCAGGTAAATAACATGGAATTTACAATGATTTACTCATCTTGCTCAATCAACTTAACTAGACCCTTTGGTTCTATTTTGACTTAAAGCAACATTTTAATAACTTGTCAATTGAATCAAACATTTATATTGGGCTTTCCTATTAACTTATTTTTAGATTAAAAACATCCAAATATAAATCACATCCCTTCAAAATCAAATTTTCAAGATCAGTTCAATTAAAATCAATTTTACATTTCATCACCCAAATACACACTACAGTCGGATGAAAATTTTTCAATTATATGTAAATCCATGTTCAAACAATAATCACATTAGTCAATGCCGCTAGTTCCATTTTCTACGACCCAACTCAAATTCACTCTCAATTCCACACACACACACACAAAAAAAAAAAAAAA
>CM023958.1:15877125-15901272 GCA_013407115.1 Glycine latifolia | reverse complement strand
CTATGCGGGATATCGTGCGTCACGGAGTTCCTCCAAGGTGGGACCCCCCCGTTGGCCCTGAGAAAGTTCCCGTAACGGGTCTTGAGCTTCACCTGCGCGCCGTCGCGAACGGGCTCCCACTCGACGGAGGAGTCGAGCCGCCGCGGCACGCTCTGCACTACCTTGCGGCCCGTGACGCCGAGGAGCAGCGGCTGGTTGGACGCCGTCAGGTATTTTCCGTAACAACTCTTGAGTCTAATGATGTTGTCGAACTCCGGGATGAGCTCCACCGTCCACTTGGCGTTGCGGGAGGATCCGTTGCGGTCCTGCGTGACGGACTCCTCGTCCTCGTCGGCCAGGAGGTACTTATCGTGGTGGCTGCGGAGGCGCACCGCCTTCGCGCGGTGGAAGAGCTCCAAGCCGGAACGGAACGTCGTGGCGGCGGTGTTGGAACTTGTTGTTGTCTGCATAATAACAACGTTGGAGGGGTTAGTTAGTTGATTTTGTTCGATTTGGGACTGTGTTTGGGGGTTTAGGAAAGACAGGGTGATTGACTGATTGTTGGTTCGTTACTTCGTTCGGATCAGATATGAAAGCAAGTAAGCAAGTGACTTGGGTTTGGTTTGGGGGTATTTGTATGTAAGAAAAGAAAAAAAAAAAAAAAAACATGACGAATTTTTTGTTGAATTACAAGAATTGGTGGTATTTTTTTTATGGGCACAACTGATTAATTTTGTTAAAAATATTAGTGTAATAATTTAAACTTACAATCTTTTTTTTCTTCTTTCTACTTTCATTCTTAACTTATTTTTCTCAACTCATTGATCAACTTTATATATATAAAGTGGTGAGATTCATGATTCCCCTCTACAATAAGTTTGATATAAATTATTTTTTAAGTTGTATGTAATGTATGGAGTATTGACAATGTGATTTAATAAATTGATAATTTTTATAAATACGATCTTAGAAGTAATTTAAGGATATTTTATTAATTAATAATGGAAAGTACTTTTTAATGATAATATATGACAATTAAATTTTAATTTTTCTTTCTATGTTGGGTCATTTTAAATGAAGTTTTAATGTATGGCTAGTACATAAATAAATAGTTTATACTTTTATGTATTGTCAACTTATTAAAAAACATTCTAAATATAATTTTTAATATAATTATTATATAATTTTTATAATTAAAAAATTTATCTCATAGTATGAGACTTTATTGTTAGATAATTACATGAAAAATACTCTAATACTGTATTTAAATTGAATTATATAAATAAATGTCAAGAAATAATATGCATTTTAAAAAAAATATAATGACGATATTGTAAAATAAAAGGGGTAAGGATAAGAGTAAGTCTTATCTTTAAAAAACATAAATAATAAAAGTGTAATTCTATATTTGTTAATTTACTATTAATGTGACATCCATGGAGCAAATTGTGGGTGGCAGGTGTGTACGTAAAACGAGATGAGCGAGCCAAATTTAAAATCACGCGGTTCGTACGTGTATTGTTCAGCTCCGCGTGAGCGGTGATTTGCGGGAGCCAGTTGGTGGTTAAAAATCAGAGTTGTCGGAGCATATACTTTTTTGTATTATAATTATGGCACATGATATATAAATATAATATTTTTATTTTGAATTTCTTTTATGATATTAAAAAAAAAAAAGTGTTAACTATCAATGGAGAAAGTATCACAGAAATACTAGCAAAACTCACTGATGGAGATGAAGGGGCAGACAGTGGGGATTCAATACAAATTGAATATATTAGGATACCAAAGCAAGAAAGAGGGTCAAAAGATTATATTAATATAACGGATCAGGATCAGGATCACGATTACATTTTATACAGATATAAGATGGATTAAATAATTAAAAAAGAAAGAAAAAAAATGTAGATATAATAATACATTCTATTAATAAACTAACAATTTGAAGAATTATCATTTATCAATAAAAAACAATATTTTATGACATGGAGACCTCGATCTGGAAAAGGAAATAACAGCCTAATGATGAGCGTCACTGAATTGGCCTTAGAATAAAATATCGATCAACGGCTTAGCCTATGAACGTATGGAATTGGATCCCAACAGATGATAATCAATTTAGTAAATTATATTCCATAAATTTCATCTTATATATTTCCCTTTTTTCACATTACTTTTATTCTCTTATGTTAACATAATTAACTAACGTTAATTAAAATATATGAGCAAACGAAATTATTCTTATATTTTAATTATAAAATCCAAATTATCTCCTCCCAATTAGTTTCAGAATTCAAGATTTACGTTTCATTCCTCTTCACAATTTATGAATATTATTCATCTTCCTTTTATTGGTAAGTTCTTCTTTAGTGTCCACGGGATGTGAGTTTCTCTACCTCTCACGACGTTCAAGTTTCATTTATCTTTACCGTTTGCGAGTTCTTACCGTTCCTCTTCAAGTTCACGAGTTATCCATTGTTCCTCTTTCTCTATTATTATTTGATCTTGTTTTATACTCAGTTTTGCATTGTAAATATTATTGACAATTTATTAGTATAATAATAATTACTTGCAAGGAATTTTCAAGAACACAATGAAAAATAATTGATCAATAACGAAATTCATGGTGAAATATAATTTTGTCTCTGTTCCCTAATGAAAATAACATTTATTTTACCGTCTAGTATTTGGGTTATTATCAATCTCCATCTAAAGAAACATCTCATAGGTGACTATCCAACAAAATTGATTTTGACATTAAAATAAATGTGTCAAAGCAATTTCATTATGCTTATTAATTTAACTAGTTGTGTCTCTCTTACATCATCAAGGAAAATGAAATGTATAATTTCTCATATGAAATTGGACGAGTCATAAATAAATTCAACTGAATTACTCAATCTTTTCAGTTTAACATTATGATGTGTCTTACAGTTCTTGATTGAGACATTATATTAAACATTTTGCCATAAAAAAATATTTCAAAGAAAGGAGTTAAAAACACAAATGCATGAGCAAAATACTAAATTTGAAGCAAATGACCATATTCAATTAGAGAAAAAATTGAACTAAAAAATTGAAAAAGAAGAAGGAAGGGTGTTAATACTGCGTACCAAGAAGGTGGGTTCATGTCTAACAAAAAGTTAGGTTCACGTCCAATTACAGAGAAGAAAAAAGAAATAAAAGTCTTAAAAATATTTTCAGGTTGAAAGGAAGAAGATGAGGATATTTTAGACATAAAATTTCATTAAAAGTCATATGACCAGCATGTGCCTAATTTCTGTTAAATTATTAAACGGTGTTTAGGACGACGGAGGGGGTCTGAGTGTAATGTGAGTTAAACAATTAAGGGATTTTTTGTAGGGTGCAAAAAGGAAGGGGTATCAAATGAAATTTAAACCAAACACAGGAGGTGCAAGTGTAATTTACTCTAATCAATTTTCATAAGAAATGACCATGCTTTAATTTAACATAAAAATAAATATTTTTTCATAACAAAAGATAAATAAATATTTTTAAAGGTCAAGATTTATGCAGTTTAAAATATAACTGCAGAGGATCTCATGAATGTATTTATAATATTCTGTGTAGAAATCTCAAAAATAGATTGTGATATAACTAACTATTTTTTTATGATATTATTTTTTTTACTAAAATTCATTTAACTCATTTCACTCATCACTAAAGAGTCAATAAAAAAAATCACATAATGAATAGAGACCAAATAAAAATAGTACCTTCCTAGCAAGCTCATCCACTACACCATCTCAATAAGATATACTCATGGCAAGTAAACTCCTACACTATTTGGATTAGATAACCCAACTTTGATTTCTCCTTTGATGTGCTTCTAATTTTCTCCATTACTCCCTTGCATACACACTCAAATATCACATTATTAATGCCCAACACACTGGCAAATTGAATAGTTCCTACAAGTGCTCAGATTTCACCTTCTAGGACCGATAAGCACGGCTTTAAGTAGTTTGTCCTCAAAGATGCTACTCGTCCATTGTCATCCCTAATACCAGTTACATTCAGTGGTTTTCGAAAACAAGCATCAACATTACATTTCTAAGTTCTTGGTGGTGGCAGTTCCTATCAAATGCTTTGCATATTATTTTCCATGGTCGTTGCATTGTGATGCTACTAGGACCTAGCCTCCTTGGCGGGAATCTTACAAACAATCCTGCAGAAAATCCACAACAGCACACAAAAATAGAATCCCAATTACCATTAGCAATTATTGAATTTCCTCTCACTATTACAAAAAGCGTCTTTTACGACACGTGTTTTAAGTCGGTTGTAAGATAACCATCGTCGTTTGGAGTGTAGTGGCAATTTTGCAAATAAGTTGGCAAGTTCAAAGATGGTTGTCAAATAACCTTGTTTGAAACGTCAATACAAGGATGTTTTTGATTGCAACCGTCGTGGTTGTTCAGTAGCTACATGATCACATGTTTGGTTTCTTCAAAACGACTACGGATATCATATAAAACTGTCTTTGTTTGTGAGTAATATTAATTTAAGACCTCTAGCTTTCGCCCTCGCCCTCCGAGTCTTCCAATTTTCCCTCTTCCCAAACCCTAGCTTCTGCCACAAGTCCTCCACCTACAACCGCCTCTTCCTCATCCTCTCCAAATCCACCAACCCCGCATGGTTTGACCAGGACGTGCGCGCTCCTCCATGACATAGATCGTCGTGCCATCCACAGCTCCATCTCCACTGTCAACATCCTCGTCGGGTTCTTCAACATTGATGAGGACTTGGAACACTGTGTTTCACTCGTTAAGAAGTAGGACCTAAGGCTCAATGCTTGCACCTACAAGATGTTGGTCCTCTTTTTCTAAGTTTCAAGGTAAAAAGCTTGTCTTTCATGCAAATAGAGGATTACCTAATAGGATCAATCCGCACTTGAGAGCTTGAACTGAGGCTCGAGTTTGTAAATATTATTAACCCTTTAGGTTTTACCCCCAAATTTATTTTATTTTATGATTCTTGGGTTCTCTTTGTATTTTTTTTATTGATTTAAGACCCATTTTGGTTGTTAGGAGTTATGTTAATTTTTCTAAAATTTTCCGAATGGGTTCTCTTCAATCCATAATTTCGTTTGATTCCTGGACAAAGCCAAGCATGACTTTGCGGGGAGGGAATGAAGACTTAGCTGATGGTTAATTTGTTTTCTTTTTCCTAATTTTTTTATACTTTCCTGGTATTTTCTGTTTGTTTGAAGAGAATTTCTGGTCATGTTGTTCTATGTGCACCTCGTCTTTTACTATAAGGTTATCATTTGATTTTTTTTTCCAGCTATATGTACTTTGATATATTTGCTACAACAATTTTCAATGATAACATAGGAATTTTAACTTCTAATCAGGTGGGTTCTGTGGCCAGAGGGTTGGATAGTCCAAGAGAAGCTATGGCCATAATTTCATAAAAAAAGAATTTGAATTTTCTAATAATTGATTATTTTTCTCCAGAAAATTGTCAAGCCAACTAAAATAGAAAAATGGGTTGTGGTTAACTTCTCTGTGCGATGTGATACACGAGGGCTTGTGAGGGATCTCATTAAGGGCTTGGAGCACTTGAACTAGTTACATAGTAGAAGTCTGTTTGCCTTCTCCTCCTCCAATTGTATACCTTTTATTACGTTTGCTTGCTTTGGCATTGTTGGTAATGTGTTTGAAGTATTCAATGTTTTAGACTTTAACAAAAGATAACATGTGTGGCAGGAATACATGTTATGGAAGGTGTCTTTCTTCCTTTAGTACCCTTTACATTTCTCTTTTAACATACACTTCTGGGAAGCCTAACATAAGCCGATTGAAGAAGGTAGTTAGATACTTAGATCCTTTTTATTTAGTTTTACTCATTTCATATTGCATATTGTCTTGTAGTGTGGGGTCAAGCTATGGTTGAACATATTGTCTTGGAGGGTGACTAACAAGGAAGAAGCAGAAGCAACATAGTGTATAGAAAATTTTGGTTTTCATGCTCTCTTTTGTGGCTTCTTCATGATCCCTTCAAGTGAAGGTCAGAGTTATATGGCTGAGTGTTCACTTTCTCTCTCAGATCTTAATTATGTACTTGTTTTGACTTCTATTTGGATGTTGGGAAAAGACAAAGAAAGTGCCACAATGGTTAATCTGATGATCTTTTGGTTCTTATTAGTCAATGATCTCCTTCGAGTTCTAGTGTGATGTGTATGGTATCATGATATGATGTAACAAATTTTGCCATTTTTGGTTCTCTGGTGAACTTGGAAGTTTTGAGATCGAATAATTGCTTTTCATTCTCCTTGTATTTTTGGCTTGGCTAACTATGGTATACATTCACAACGATGAAGCATTTGCATTGTCTTTTGCTATTATTATTTTTTGAATTGTAGAATTTGTTTTTTTTTTCCTGCAGTGTTGGCACTTAAAACTTTCAAGGAAGTCATGTATGAAGATCCACATATGGTTTTGTTCAATTGGAATACTTTGAATTCAGATCTTTGTGACTGGAACGGTGTGTCTTGCACTACAACTCGAGATCATGTCTTCAAGCTGTAAGATTTAAAATACCATAGATGACACATGGTTTTGGATGACACATGGAACAACGATGGTTCTACAACCGCGTTGTCAGGGGTTTAGAATCGTCCTTGTTTCACTATTTTGTAGTAGTGTCTTATATTAGATAACCTGAGAATGTAATAGCAATCGTGTGTACAAAGAAGCAAACAGAATTGGTTCCCCATGGAATCAATACTGGACAGTCAAGAATGAATCCCCGTTGGAATCCCTATTTTCCCTCCTAACTGCTAACTTTTCTCAATGCCCCACCAATTACCCTTTGTGGAATATTCTAAAGTATTTAAGTTAGTTGTATTGTGTGGAATATTCTAAAGTATTTGAGTTTGTAATCTATATATATATAATGAACCCTTTGGGTTTCAATCAGTATGAATGAATAAAAAGATTCATATTACAATATGGTATCAAGAGCAGGTTTTCCTGTTATCATTATGCAACTCTAAAGCCCATTTAAAAAAAAACCTTAAGTCATCTCTCTTTGCCATTTCCCAGAAACACTATCTAGTCACCTCCAATGCAAAAACAAGGCCACCATTGAATTCAGACACCATTTTTTGGCCTACCGATGTTCGTTTGTGGCATGATTTTTTCCATTCACTTCATTGGCCTTCCCTCTCTGGTTTGAGGTGACTTATGGACTCTTCTAATAATACGAATGAAGAGCTTCGTGCCTCTCCTAATTCTGACGGTGTTTTCATCTCTAAGACTGAGTATGAGCAATTTCAGAAGGTGATGCCTTAATTTGCTGAAACAACTAGTCATGTTGCTAGACAAGGTATGACATTCCATGTTAATCGTAGTAATCGTTGGATTCTCGATTAAGGGGCTTCTGATCACATGAAAGGTAATGTAACCTTGTTTTGTTCTTAGACCCCTTACTATCAACTGTCATGAATAAGAACAGCCAATGACAACTTCTCTACTATTACTGAAAAGGGATCCATTAAACTTTCTAAACACATTACTTGGAACTCAGTCCTTCATGTTCCCTCTCTTACTTGTAACCTCATCTCTATCAGCAAACTTACATCTGAGTTAAATTATGTTACGAAGTTTTCTATCCATGCTTGTGTTTTTCAGGAACAGGACTCAGGGCTGAAAATTGGCGGTGCTAGAGAGGAAGAAGGGCATTACTATTTTGAAAAGGATCCTAATGAAACAAAAAAAAATTTACGCACCACTCATTATCTTTGTCTGATGATTATAATGATGTTTTGTTGTGGCATCGTCGGTTAGGACACCCAAATATCCTTTATCTTCAGAAGTTGTTCCCAAACTTATTTATCAATAAAAAACCAATTCTTTTTCTTGTGATATTTGTCAGTTTGCAAACCATCCTCGTGTTTCTTATCCTCCTAGAGTTCATCATGATTCTTCTCCATTTACCTTGATTCATAGTGAAATATAGGGTCCAGCCCGTGAGAAAAATATCTCCGGTGCTCATTGGTTTATTGATGATCATTCTGGGGTATGTTGGGTATATCTTTTAAAGATTAAGTCTGATGCTGCATCCACCTTTAAAAACTTTCATGCTATTATTCAAACTCAGTTCCAGACCTCTATCCAAATTCTTCGAACTGACAATGGCACTAAATATTTTAATTCTGCTTTTGGAGACTATCTCACCCAGCATGGTATTCTCCATCAAAGCTCTTGTCCTAACACCTTTCAACAAAATAGGGTGGCTGAAAGAAAAAATAGACATCTTCTTGAAGTTGCTCGAGCTCTTTTGTTTACCATGCATGTCCCTAAATATCTATGAGGGGAAGCTGTCTTGCATGCATCATATCTCATCAATCGGATGCCTTCTCGTGTCCTAAATTTTCATTCCCCTTTATCTTGTCTTACCGACACCTTTCCTTTTTTTCGGGCTCATTCTTTCCTTCCTCTTAAGTTATTTGGCTGTGTGGCTTTTGTACATATTCCTTCCCATCAAAGATCCAAGCTTGATCCCAAGTCTATTCGATGTGTCTTCATAGGATATCCTCCTAACCAAAAGGGTTACAAATGTTACTCACCTTCTCTTCATAAGGTCTTTGTTTCTATGGATGTCACATTTTATGAGACACAATCCCTTTTTCCCTCGACTTCTCTTCAGGGGGAGTCTATTGGGGTAAATGAAGATAAGTCTTGGAAACCAAATGAGTCTATTGTTTTACATTTGTCTTTGGAGACATGGGGAGTTATTGTGTAGGAGATAAGGCGAGCTACTGTGCCAGAGACTGGGGATCCTCTTAGTAAATGGGAAAAAATTTACAGCAGGCGAAAAACACCTTAAGAGCCTCTAGATTGCCATGATTCCGACTCATGTCCTAGTTCTAGCAACCCAATACCTGAATGCACTGATGCAGACGACCTAAATGTGCTTATTGCTTTTCAAAAAGGTATTAGATCTTGTACTGCTCACCCTATTTCTCATCATATCTCGTATAAAAAGTTATTCCCAGTTTTTCTTGCTTTCAACACTATGTTAGACAGTACAAAAATACCAAAAAACATCCAAGAAGCACTTGATGACCCAAAATGGAGGAATGTAGTTTTTGTAGAAATGGATGCACTTTAAAAAATGGAACTTAGGAATCTGTAGCATTAACTAGAGGAAAGAAAACAATAGGTTGCAAGTGGGTGTTCACAATTTAATGCAAGTAAAGATTGGTTGCTAAGGGATTCACTCAGACTCATGGGATAGACTATCAAGAGACATTTGCCCCAGTTGCTAAACTTAACACTATCCGAGTTCTACTATCATTTGCTGCCAACCTTGATTGGCCCTTGCAACAATTAGATGTAAAGAACGCCTTCTTGAATGGTGATTTACATGAAGAAGTTTATATGGATCCACCACTTGATTTTGAAAATGGAGACGGTTCAGTATGCAAGTTTAAGATGTCTCTCTATGGGCTTAAAACAATCCCCTAGAAGTGATTTGAGAAGTTTACTCAAGCTATGAAGGGAAGAGGATTCCTCCAAGCTCAAACTGGTCACACTCTATTTTATAAACACTCTGACGGTGGCAAAATTATTATTCTCATTGTTTATGTTGATGACATAATTGTCACAATAAATGATTGTGTGAGGAGATAAGCTCTTTGAAGCAGTGTTTAGCTGACCAGTTTGAACTGAAGGATCTTAGAGTTCTCAAATATTTCCTTGGCATTGAGGTTGCTCGTAGTAAGGCAGGAATTTCTTTAACTCGGAAGAAATATATTCTAGACCTGTTGCAAGAAATACGAATGCTTAGGTGCAAGCCAGCAGAGACTCTAATTGATCCTAATATTAAATTGGGAATTGAAGATGGGAAAGAAGTTGACAGAGAGCAGTACCAGAGTTTGGTGGGGAAGTTGATCTACTTATCTCACACTCGGCTTGATATTGCATTTGTGGTTAACATGGTTAGTCAATTCATACATTCTTCTAAGGAAAAACACCTTAGTGCAGTTTATAGAATCCTCAAGTACCTCAAAAACACCCCTAGTCAAGGAGTGTTCTTTCAAAGGGGACACAAAAGGATGATTGAAATTTATACAGATGCAAATTAGGTTGGCTTGGCAATGGACCGAAGATCCACTTCAGGATATTGTACTTATGTCTGGGGAAATCTTGTAACCTGGAGAAGTAAGAAACAAATAGTTGTTGCCAGAAGCAGTGCAGAAGAAGAATTTTGGGCTCTAGCCCATGGTATTTGATTGAGTATTTTTAGTTTAATATTTTTCTATTTTTCTTAGCTCATTTGACTTCTCTTGGACTTTTATTTTTTCATTCTAATTCAGTTTTTTCCTTAGGCAAACAAGTGGGCTTAATGGATAATTGTTGCTTATTTTCGGAGTTTTTGCTTACTTGATCTATCTTCCTTGTGCAGGACCTAGAGAGCTTTAAAAAACTCCAAATGGTGCATATAAGTAGTCCCTGGAAATATAAGGAAAAGGTCTACCAGTTTGTCAGAGATAAGCCAAGGCTAATTTTGTCATTTTGAGGGTCATTTTAGGCTTGGAAGTAGAACCACTGCACTTGAATTTTGGGCTGCAAAATTGGTGTAATTAGTCATTAGTTAGATTAGTTGAGCTTAATTATGACCCATCATTTCCTACTGACTCAGTCACTATATTTTAGTGATTTGAGTTATTTGGATGGACACACTTCATTTTAGAACAAATATATTTTGTAGTGACTTTCAGAGGTTTTTAAAATTAAAACCCTTTCTCTTATTTTCTCTCAATTGTTCTTCATTGTTCTTCACTGTTCTTCATTTTCATTTCTGTTCTTTCATTTTCTTGTACTAATTTCATGGGGCTTTCATTGATGATGATCATGGAAGGCTAAACAATCAATTAATCCAAGGATTCAGCCCAAGCAAAGAGAATTTGAGTTCTGGTTTGGTGTTTCGATTTCTATATGAATGTTTACTTTTTTCTTCAATCCTCTATTCGATTTTCATGATTATGAATGTGTTTAGGATTGAAAATGAATTAGGTTATGAATTCATTTCCTAATTTCAACTTTTAATCACGGATTATTTGGATGATATTTCAATTAGGTTTGTGGTTTCAATTAATTTAGGGGTTAATTTGATTGAATTGCTTTTAATAAAATTGAATGAACTTTCATAACAAAATCATTATATGAGAACTATGATAATTCGTATTGCTTGGTTTGGTGAATTGGATTGATGCTTTTTAATCTATTTTAGAATACCTATTATCAATTCTGTTAGTTTCTATTTTGCTACGTTTTTCTGCAATTTTCATTTATCGTATGCAAACTGTTCGATAAAAATCTCCTTATTATTTACTAGTGAATTGAAGTTAGAACCACATTGATTGTGTCTCTGAGTCGACCTAGGTTAATCTTGTGCTACATAATTAGCGTAGTTTAATTGTTTTAAAGCGATACGACATCAGTTATCAGTATTTTTAAAGAAATTTGGTTAAGAAGACTTCTTGAAGAATTGAAGATCTCTTATTTCCTACCTGTCAGATTGTATTGTGATAATAAGGCTGCTGTCAGTATTGCTCAAAATCCAGTTCAACATGACAAAACTAAACATGTGGAGGTTGATCATCATTTTATCAAGGAAAAATTGGAGGATGGTAGTGTATGTTTGTCATGTATACCTACCAAAGAGCAGACGGCTTACACAAGCCTGCCTTTGAGAATTTGATTAGCAAGTTGGGAATGATTAATATATATCTCCCAACTTAAGGGAGAGTGTGAAATATTCTAGAGTATTTGAGTTAGTTGTATTGTGTGAAATATTCTAGAGTTAGTTGTATTGTGTGGAATATTCTAGAGTATGAGTTAGTAATCTATATATATAATGAACCCTTTGGGTTTCAATCAGTATATCAATATGAATGAATAAGAAGATTCATATTACAATACCCCTTAACTACCTATTTATACTATTTAAATATAACTAACCCAAAATAACAACAACCCAAAGAAAACATAAAGTAACAAAAACACAACTATTAAAAATAACCACCCTCCAGCTTAGCATTATGTTGCTCAACTAAAAACTTCCTATGTGCATACACCTATTTCATAATGTTCCTATCAATACTCCCCCCTAAAATTTGACCTTGTCCTTAAGCTGGAAGGAAGGGAATTACGCTGCACATCTACGAAGCTCTCCTAAGAGTTCTCACTTGTTGGCAGGTTATGCCACTGAACTAGCACCTCCAAAGCCCTTTGCTTATTGTAGTGCATTTGAAGTAATTGTTCTGGCTGTAATTGAAGCTCTAATTTTTCGCTTAAACAGGGCAGTAAAGGCTGTGGTAGAACCTAGTTACTTACCACTTGCTTCAGCAGAAACACATGAAATACATTGTGTATGCGTGCCTCCTCCGGTAAAGCCAATTTATAGGCCACAATACCAATTCTGGCTAGTATGCAAAAGGGGCCATAAAATCGTGGTGCCAGCTTCTCATTCGGGCGTCTCACAAGGGCCTACATCCTATAAGGCCTGAGGCATAAAAAGACCATGTCTCCTACCGCAAAATACACGTCGCAATGCTTCTTATCCGCTATGTTTTTCATGTCCTATTGTGCCTGCAATAAATTATGTCTAAGCTCATTTAATACATGATTACGGGCTGCAACAACTCACTATTGCCACATTTTTAGTGCCATCAGTCACCTAACGCCACAAGATGGGTGGATCACATCCATACACTAACTTAAAAGGAGTCATACATGCGGAACTATGATAAGAGGTATTGAACCAGTTTTCTGCCCAAGACAGCCACTACAGCCAAGTCCTGGGCTGGTGGGAGCAAAAACACCGCAAGTACGCCTCTAAACATCGATTAACAACTTTCATTTGGCCACCGGACTGAGGATGGTATGCACTTGAGAAGTTCAGTTTAGTCTCGGCCAATCTGAATAACTTATACCAAAAGGTACTCAGAAACACCACATCCCGATCTGATACGATAGATTTGGGTAACCCATGGAGCCTCACAATCTCCTTACAGAATAACTCTGACACAAATTTTGTCTTGTAAGGGTGTAATAGAGGAATGAAATGACAATATTTAGACAACCAATCAACCACAACTAGAATGCAATCAGCCCCTCTGACCCTCGGCAAACCAGTAATAAAATCAATGGATATGTCTTCCCATGCCATATCCGGTACTGACAAAGGTTACAATAAACCAGTTGGGCTCATGGACAGTGATTTATTTCGTTGGCACACATCACAAGCAGCCATGAATTTCTGTACGGAAGACTTCATCCCTACCTAGAACAGAACCGTTGCTAACCTCTTATATGGCCAAAGTACTCCAGAATGCCCTCCGAAAGGGGAAGCATGCAATTCCTGTAGGAAATCAGGAATAAACACAAAATTTGCTGTTAAAACCATTCTGCCCTTACACAATAACGCACTTGCACCACAAAATAAGGTAGGGTACTGCTAGGATCCCTCAACAAAGCTTGCAAAATGGGTTGATACTTCGGATCAGCTGCAGTTTCCTACGCCATTGCATCACCTTCCGGCCAAGTTCTAGTTACACAAGAAGCCAATTCAATTGGCAAAATAGGCATCCTAGAAAGAGCATCCACGACTTTATTCTCCAGCCCTGGCCTATATTCCAACTCAAAGTCGAACCCCATTAACTTCATTAACCACTTCTGCTACTCAGGACTTAAAACTTTCTGCTCCATTAAAAACCACAAACTCCTTTGATCAGTGTGAACCCTAAATTTTCTGCCAAGTAAATAATGCATCCATTTCTGCAATCCAAAGACAATGGCCATTAACTCCCGTTCATAGACAGATTTAGTCCTAGCCTGTGGAGACAAGGTATGACCAAGGAAAGCAATTAGCCTTCCATTCTGCATCAACATAGCCCCAAGACCAATGGAAGAAGCATTGGTTTCTACATAGAACTCACAATCAAACCAAGGGGTAGCCAATACTGGAATAGAACTTATAGCAATCTTCAGGTTCTCAAAGGTCTCTGTAGCTTCTTGACTCCATTGGAAAGAATTTTTTTTAGTAACTGAGTCAACGGGGCAGCAATAGTACCATAGCCCTTGACAAACTTCCTATAATATCCTGTTAATCCCAAAAAATTGAGCAAATGTCTCACATTCTAGGGTCTCGACCATGCAAGCATAGACTCCACTTTCCTTGGATCTGCTGACACTCCTTGGTCAGAGATAATGTGACCAAGATATTCTAGTTTCTGAATTAGAAAAAGACAATTTTTCTTCTGAATTATCATCCCATGCTCTGCTAGCAACCTCAAAGTCACCCGAAGGTGTTCTGAATACAGGTCCCATGTAGTGTTGTAAACTAATATATCATCGAATAATACTAATATGAATCTTCTCAAATGCTCCCTGAATACGTCGTTCATAAGACATTGAAATGTGGGAAGGGCATTGGTTAATCTGAAATACATTACTAAAAATTCGTAACGCCTATTATAAGTCCAAAATGTTGTCTTCTCAACGTCTTCCTCTCTCATTCGAATCTGATGGTAGCTGGATTGGAGATCGAGCTTATTGAAATACCTAGAGTCCCCCAACTCATCAATGGTTGGCATTGGAAACCTATTCACAATGGTGACTTTGTTTAAAGCCCTATAATCAATGCAAAACCTCCAACTTCCATCTTTTTTTTTTGACTAACAACACCAGGCTACTGTAAGGATTGATGCTCAGTCGGATAATACCAGCAGTGAGCATCTCTTGCACTCATTTTTCAATTTCATTTTTTTGAGCATGTGGATACCTGTAAGGACGAAGGTTTGGTGGTTCAGCTCCTGGTTTAAGTCATATAGCATGATCGTGTCTTCTAGGTGGAGGCAGTGGCGGTTTTTCATTGAACAAGGATGGAAAATTCTCCAAAATGTCTTGTACCTTTGTTGGACTAATCACTACAAGGGCACTAATTTCTCCATCCAGAGACGCAATCTCTACTATAAAACCAGCGCCACCCTTCCCCACGGAGTGGTAGAGACCTTTAAACGATGTTTCCAGCTGAAGCAGAGATGGGTCACCCCTTAGTTCCACCTTACGGCCTTCATACGTAAACTTTATAGTTTGCATTTTATAATTGCAACTGACCTCCCCAAGTTGAGACAACCAATTCACCCCTAAAATTAAATCCACATTCCCGAGTTTGAACGATAAAAAAATCTTGAACAAACTCCACCTCTTCCATCACAACACTAACAGACTTACACACCCCAATCCCTTGCATCATAGACCCATCTCCCAGCGTTCTCGTAAAAGAGTTGACACTTACCAATAAAGCTAGCTCCTCCGCCAATGATGAGTTAATGAAACTGTGCGTTGCACCACCATTAATCAACACCACCACCGATTTTGAGAGAACAATGGCGTGCAGCTTCATGGTCCGTGGTGAATCAAACCCGTGTACCAAGTGATTCGACAGTTCTATATGGTCATCGGATAATAGCTCCACCGTTACTTCGGCTTCCTCCTCTTCTAATCCAATAGTTGGATCTTCCTCTGTTTCGTGAACCACCAGGACTTGCAACTGCCTGTTCGGACCCCCACTTGCCATCGCAGCGGGCATATAACCCCAAATCCAGTTTAGCCTGAAATTCGACCGATGTCAACTGCTTGAACCCCTTGGTGGTTGTCCTTGACACTGACACTGAAGAATCAGCTCCCCTTGACGCCACTCCATTCGAGCCTGTCGCGGATAGGGTCGAATTAGTCTTAGCCGAGCTCCAAATGGAAGATCCCTCACCACGTGAGATGCCTGTGCCTGCACTCTGGGGTTTAATTGACCCCCCATGAGCTGGACGTGTATGGCCTCCCAACTCATAAGTCTCCATTAGCACCCAATTTTTTCCCTCAATACTTTGGGCTAAGTCTATCACTTATTCCAAATTGGATGGGTTATGCATTTGTAATTCTGCCCGTATTGGGCCACTCAACCCAGCCAGAAACATGGCCATCAACTACGTGGGAGGAGTTTCTTCTACCTTAGACAAGAGAGACTCAAATCTCTCCCTATATTCCTGCACCGTCGTCGTCTGCCGCACGAGCTTTGTCTCTTCCTCCGGTAATCTCTACTGTTGACGACCAAAACGCCTCAGAACTTCTCGTTGAAATTATGCCCAATCACCAAACGGACCCGTTCACTCTCTGTATTGCAACCATTTGAGAGCCGCTCCTTCCACGCAAATCAACATGGCGGCAATTTCTCTTCTTCCTTGACGCCGTTGATCACAAAGTATCGATCCAATCTTGATAACCAACCCTCAGGATCCTCTCCATTGCAAATCGATACCTCAATTCGTCTAATTGCACTACCTCTTTCACCTTTGCGACCTTTGTCCCGATTATTCCCACTGTGAGAATTATCCGGTCCATATGAAGCATTCGACGGTCCTCCACTAGTGTTCTTCCCTGCGGCTATGAAATGCCGTCTAATTTTTGCTGTTAACTGCTTGGTTTCATCAATGAATTCATCCATGTGTGCCATACAATCCTCCATCGATCGCACACCTTGTTCCAGTTCGTCCATTCGCAAGTTTACTGCGTCCATCCTCGTTTTCATGAAAGCCAAATAGGATCTGATGCTCTGATACCAGGTTAGTAGGACCTGGCCTCCTTGGCGGGAATCTCACAAACAATCCTGCAGAAAATCCACAAAAACACAAAAGCAGAATCCCAATTATCACAAGCAATTAGTGAATTTCCTCTTGTATTAGATAACCTGAGAATGTAATAGCCATCGTGTGTACAGAGAAGCAAACAAAATTGATTCCCCTTGGAATCAATACTGGACAGTCAAGAATGAATCCCCCTTAGAATCCCTCCTAACTGCTAAGTTTTCTCAATGCCCCACCAATTACCCCTTAACTGCCTATTTATACTGTTCAAATATAACTAACCCAAAATAACAACAACCCAGAGAAAACATAAAGCAATAACAGAAATGCAGCTATTAAAAATAACCACCCTCCAGCTCAACATTGTGTTGTTCAGCTAAAAACTTCGTACGTGCATACACCTGTTTGATAATGTTCCTATCATATGTGCACCTCCCTCACTCGAGCCCAATCCTGAAAAAATTCGTCTCCTCTTCTAACCACTTCAAAATTTGTCACAACTTTGTTGTTCCATTAAATATCATTCCTCCGATGCCAGATACTCCACAGCATCATCACTATCCTCTTTTATTAGTGCTCACTCAGATTTTGGAAAAGTTTGAAAATGAGGCTTGACAAACTATCAACCTCAAGGACGAGGTTTATTAATAGTTTGTGAAAGATGAAGTTTCTCCCAACAACCTCCATTTGTGGTGCAAGTAATAAACGCATGAAATGCATTTTCTATTTGATTTTCACACAGAGGACACAACATAGAACATTCAACCCCTCTAGACCGAAACTTTGCCTTAGTGAGAAGGCAATCAGAACACATTCTCCATAGGAACAATTTAACATGTGGGAAACTTGGAGCTTCCAGATCATGTTCCAATCTCCTTCCTTGCTCAAGCTTTCATAGTCCACAAACTTTTCCAAGATAGGCTTATATGCGCTTCGAACACTATGCTCACCATTGTTCTCCACCCTCCAAATGATCATGTCCTGATCTGTGAGCTGCATAATTGGAGCTCTCAGAATAGCATTCAAATCTCGCATGTTGAATAATTGACTAATCAACTCCATAATCCTCCATGCTTGCTTTCTTACATTGCCATATTAAAAGAAAACAGATTTCCAAAACTCAATCCACCTTTGTTCTTCATAACACATAATTTGTCCCACGCCCATCTTATTGACCCCTTTACTTCCCCTCCTTCCTGAACCACACTAATATGAATTCAGCATCTTTTGTGGCTCCTCCCCCAAAGATTGAGGTATCTGGAAAATAGTCATACGGTACGTAGTGATAGCTTGCACCACTGACTTAATAAGAACTTCTCTTCCAACCATAAGCATCACCTTACCACTCCAATAATTGATCTTCTGCCACACTCTTTATAGAATTAAATATAGCTTTTCTGTTCTTGCCTACAACAGAAGAGAATGCCAAATATTTGCCACCACCTCCTCCTTTCCTCACTCCCAGAATAGGAGTAATAACTGACTTCACTGTAGGCTCAACGTTTTTGCTATAACTGATTTCTGAATTGTGTATATTAATCAACTCATCTGAGGCCGCTTCATACTCTTGGAGGATTATCCTCATCACCATAGCCCTCTTTCATTATATATATATATATATATATATATATATATATATATATATATATATTAGATTTGAGTGGTTTTCTATCTAGATATGCCTTCTTTCTTAGACAATTATCGTGCTCTTGTTTGTCCCTTTTTGGGAGTTGTTTTCTCTCTTTTGTTTAAGTGGTTTTCTATGAGCCTATTTGTTGCTCACTTGCTCCTCTTATTTCTACTCCTTTAAAGGTAGTGCAATATTCAAATCTAACTTTAAGAGCCAATGAGACACAATCTTCAAGTTGTTATTGGCGTTAGTTTTTATTAGAAACCATGTGTTTATAGTAACAAATAATATTTAAGTGAGGGATAAAATTTCCTTAAATTTTTACTTTAATATAGAAGTTGTATTAGTTTATTTATATTAGATCATATATTTCATGTTTAATTTTTAAGTATTACTCGAGTATTAGTCGATCTAGACATCAAGTTTCTTGGATACCAGAATAAGACTTGGTTTTGAAAGAGATTTTGATTTGTGTAGGTGGGCTTGCTTGATTTTTTTATACTTATATTTTGGAAAAATATGGAATATTTATGTCTACGTACGCTTGTAGGATATCTCGTTACCTAACTAAATATAGGATTAGGAATTGGTTTTTTTCTTCGCACTTAGCTCCGAGATTCAACTGACAGTACAGGTCAAGAAAAAAATTATTTACCATTTATCATAATGGGAAGGTAGACAATTCCATATTTAACTGTTCTTAAATGGAGGAACACACGTAGCACTATACCTTTATGGGAACATATTTCCTTGACGACAAATGAATTATTTATTTTCATTTCTCTCGCATTTGATTGCATCAAATTACTATTTTTTAGATTTGATATTATTGGTATCGTGGCTTTAGTTTTCCTCCTAGACAATCTCTCCACTGATAAGTTTATGCACCATTTGTTTTAAAGCTCACATGGGCAAAATACTCAGAAAATATCAAGATATGATGCATCTACTGCAGATTAGTTGGCAGTGGAGCTAGTAATGTCTGAAAAGTCTCAACACAACAAAACTAAAGGCAGCTCTCAAATCGGACCTTACACAAAAAATCATAATCATATTCATCTCCCCAGCATAAACTGCTAGCTAATATACAGTAGTAGCATTCTACAAAACCGACATAGCAACATGGTTGATCTACAATCAAAAACTAATTTAGGGAGTTGCTTGCACCCAAAATAAATGATCAAGGTAAGAGTGGAAATTACAACTATAGATGAAAGCCATATTATTCCCTACCAATTCATCAAAGAACAAATACATAGACGGGGGCTATGCTACAGATTACATAAGTAATCATAATAGGCAATAGAATAAATGGATGGGTTACTAAAAAATAGTGTAGTTCCATCTTACTTTGGGGGAATTGAAAGATTATTCTCAAGCATAAAGGAGAGATCATGCATCTGTGACATCAAAATCTCTATGTCATCTTTTGACCCTACTGCAGTGGAAACATCTCCAGAGTTTCCTCTCATGATATCCACTTCAGCCACCCTGAACAAGCAACAGATGGCATAAATTTTTATTTTAAAAATACAAAACGTCAATCAAGGTCTAATATTACTTTGAAGAATGTCTAAACCCACACCAATTAACCAGAGCATAAAATCGTAAAATGCATTCCCTATACAGTGATTTAAAGGATGAAGAACTTCCAAGTCTCCGGTGCTTTCAAGGTAGAAATATAAAAAGTAGTTACCTAGGAAGGAGAATGATGTTTGAACATTGTACTTCTAATAAAAGATTAATATAAATAGAACAACCCACAAGATTGTTCCTTCTCACATTCTTTCTCCCATTCACTTGTAAGAGGCATCTCCTTTTCAAGTCATAACATGCAAAGCTAAGAATTATGCCATCAATCATTTCCCTGTTCAACATGGCCATCCAACAGAACCGTTGGGTACAGCAGATACCCTTGGCCAACCTTTCAATTAGCATGTTATGCTGGTTATTACCTAGATGCATCAATTTCCTTGAAGTATTTGAACTGTATAGACATCCCTTTGGTTGAATTATACAATTAGCACTAAATGTAAACTGAATGGTTGAACTCAAACTCCTAAAGGTGTTGGATATATACACAAGTCCATCTGGTACTCCAAAAGTGGTCAAATTGAACTATGCATATTTACGTTAAAAAAATGCAACCAACATAATATCAAGTCACCTGTTGGAAGAAGTATCTGGAAATGAACTCAATGAACTACCAAACTGCCCTGAAAATAGATCATGCTGTGAAAGCCCACTAAAATCTTTGTCATGTGAGCTGTTTGACGAACTGAGTAAATTCGTTTCAGAGCTCTTTTCTGCAGAATTTACTGTTTGCTTCCAAACATTGTTGGAATGATCTTGTGTACTGGCCAAGCTAGTAAAGTCATTCCAAACATCAAATGAATCAATATCATTAGTAGTCCTAGTATCATTTGTTTTACTATTGCTAACTTGCCATTGGTCATCTTGCATCCAGTCAAAACTTCTGTGAGAAGAAGCATTAGTACCCTCTTCTGTTTTCATGTCATTAAGATCAGCAGTAATTTCTGACTTCCCAGTCTGTGCAGTAATCGCAGAGTTGGAAACAGCACTGGAAGGATTTTGTGAAATAGCTGAGCCACTAAAATCATTCCATGCATCAAATTCATCAGCTACTTTATTAGTAGTCGCAATACCAGTTGCCTTGTCTTGCATCCAGTCAAAATTACTCAAAGAACCAGTAGCACTTTCAGTTGTTTTCATATCATTATGGTCCTGGGTAAATTCAAATTTACCAGCCTGGCCAGTTATCTCTGAGTTGGATAAACCAAAGTACGAATGTTGTGTATTGGCTGAGCCAGTGAAATCATTCCATGCATCAAATGAGTCAGCAGCTTCATTAGCATTGATGGTATTTGTTGTCTTGTTATTGTTATCTTGCCACTGATCTTGCATCCAGCCAAAATCCTTGTTAGAAGAGCTATTAGCATCCTGTGATGTTTTTGTATCATTAAAATCAACAGAATATCCAACATTTCCAGTCTGGGCATTAGTCTTTGAATTGGAAATAGTACTAGAAGGATTTTGTGTGCTACCTGAGCCAGTAGAATCATTCCATTCATCAAATGAATCTTTATCTTCAGCAGTAGCCACAGTATTAGTTGTCTTGTTATTACTCCCTTGCCATAGATCATCTTGCATCCAGTCAAGATTTCTACTAGAACCATTAGCACTTTCTGCTGTTTTCGTACCACTAAGATCCATGGTTGATTCTGATTTCCCAGTCTGGGAATGTACCTCTGAATTGGAAGTTCTCCATCCATCACCCTGAAAATAATCGTCTTCTGTGGATGCTGAAAGATTGAAATCATTAGTCTTTTTTACACCAACAGAATCTTGTGACAATCCAGATGCCATATCCAATTCAATTTTAGAATGATCAACTGATTTGGACACTTCATGAACAGGACCAGAACTAGCAGACGTAAAGCTGGCCTCCCAACTGGAAAATGAATCACCACTCTGATTTTCTGCAGACCCTGCAGCTACTTCCGAAGCTTGGACATTCTGAAACAAACTAAGATTTTCACTAGCCTGCAAACTCTTATCTGAAGCACCACCAACTTGTCTTCCAGAAGCTAGGTTCTGTTCAAACATATCAGAATCAGATTCCCTACAGTCGAAAAAACTATCAAGATCAACTCCAGCCAAATTCAATGAACTCTTCCCCTGAAACACGGCTGGATCCAAAGTACTTGTCTGAATTCTCTCAGCCTCAGAAGGCCATCTAATTTCCAAATCTAGCAGTTCAGATAAGGGAATCTCATCTTTCGATTCACTCCTCCCCCTGTTCCATTCATTTTCATCCACTACTGGTGCCACCATCTCCTGAAAAACAATGTGCACAGAGTTAACACAACAATACATCAAAACTCAATTTATTTTAATTAAAAAAATAAAAGACAGAACTTGGACATAGTTTCTTAAGTGCTTTTGGTGCTGTTATTGAATTAAAATTGGAGTTTTGTCTCAATAACATATGCTCACCTTTAATACAAACCTTTATTACACAAGTTACCGTGGTAAAACTCCAATTTGATTGGAGAAAAATACCAAAAGCACCTAAGGAAGTTCATCTAAGATTTTTCCTAAAAATAGTGACAGAACTTAGATCCAGTTTCGCAGGTGCTTTTGGCATTATTCTACCATCAGAATTGGAGTTTCACCTTAAAAACCTATGCTAACATTCAATGTAAACATTCATTAGTAGATTATCAGGGTAAAGTTCCAATTCTAATTGGAAAACAGCACCTAAAGAACTCCATCTAAGATTTATCTAAAAAATAATCATAGCCGAACTATCATTTTATCTACTTTTCTTTCCTCTTTGCATTATAAACAAAGCGAAAATGCATAACATTTACATCAAAATAACACCAATAGTTTCCAATTTCCAGCATTAAGACTGAATCAGTAGGAGATATAAGGTTGGCCCAGTGGTTGGGAAACGTGAAGTGAGTAGGGGGGGAGAGGTTGTGGGTTCGAATCCCCCTAACTGACATTTCTAACAAAACTAACATTTGCCAATAAAAAAAAAGGACTGAATCAGCAAAAAAAAAAATCATTTTTTTAGTAGAAAGCGATGATATTGATATTACCGATCCATCGAGTTGAAGCGACTCGAGCAGCCACCGATATCCAATGGTGCTCTTGAATTTGACGGGTTCGGGAGGGAGGTTGTTCTGGGGATTCGTGCCGCAAAAAACGCAGACGGAAGATTGCAAGTCGCGGATAAGTCTGCCATTGCAATTCTTGCAGCGGAGGTAGTTCGGCGAGGGATCGAGCTTCGCGATGGTTTCGGCGACGGATGGGAGCTTCGGGAGTGCGAGATTTTCCACCTTCTCGGGCTCGTACCACGAGAGATTGGCCTCTCTGCGGAGAAGCGTTCGGAGGTGCTTTATCTGATCCAATGGCATCTCGAACGCCATTGTTAGGGTTTTGAATCGCAGTGTCTCTCTCTCTCGCTCGCTTCTTCTTCTTCGAGATTCAGTGGTTAAGCGAGTGAAGGGAGGAAGAACGATGTGTGAGATCGGTTGGTTTGGTTTGGTTTGGTTTGTAGAAGAACGGAACTAGAGGGTTGCGTGAAACGGTGCCGTTTGCTAAGAGGAGTGAATCATAATCTATATATCTATATTCTATATATATATATATATATAGTTAATAAAAGAATATATATAGTTAATAATATTATAGTTAATAAAAGAATGTTTGTTTTGCTGAGGTGTCATGTTCTCAACAAATTTCAGCTTCTTATTGTAATGTGTGAACCTCTCAGCTTCGGTAAGTCTCAACCTAAGAACCTATCTTAGCTTCTTCATCCACAGCAACAACCACAAGCGAAACCGGAATCCTCACCACTGTTCCGCTAAATGCTCACCAACTCTTCCATTGAATCCTCACCAAACCCACAATCTTTCGCTTACTGTGCAACTTCTCCTTCCTTCTCCCTCTCTTCCATGGTTGAAGAAGAGACCACGAGGTGCTCCAAGTAAATTTGGGAATTTTTTCTCCGTTTATCCCCTCTACTTGATGTACGCATTTTCGTTTAATGAATTGAAATTTGTATATGGGTTTTATTTTGCAAGCTGTTGGCTTTTCTTAACTGGGTCGTGCTTTGTTTTGCCTTTGCGTTTCTTCGTGTGCTCAAGGTTTCTTCTTTTCTCTTGGCAGATTTCGACGAAACCCCATCTTTTGGCTCTAAAGAAAAACCCGAGTACTTTCGCTCTCCTTAACTCACTCTCTCGTGAATGTACCTTGCTTCCAAACTTTTTGTTTTGTGTTTAGTTATTCATTTTTTTGGGATTTACGTTTTGATTCCATGCCTCTGTTT
>CM023958.1:15854881-15872125 GCA_013407115.1 Glycine latifolia | reverse complement strand
AATCATTCTTTGAAATCTTCTATTTCCAATGATTGATTTGGTTTTTTATTTAAGATGACTATAGGAAGGCCAAAATACAAAGGAAAAACTATACTCAAGGATTGGAAAGGAAGTTGTGTTTGCGTAAGTACTTCATCAACTAACATGATTATTGGCATGATTAGAAAGGAATGTTGTGCCAAAACCTTGCTATGCAGTTGCCTCCCCTAAATGTGTTTAATGCAGGTGGCTCTCAGGTAATTATAAGCTTCTACTTTTCTTTACAAATTAATAATGAAACAAAAGAAGTCTGTTACATTACTGGAATTGTTTTAGTTTTGAACAATTTTTTAAGATATAATGTATAAAATTTCAAATTAGTTATTTTTTCAAATTAATTTTCAATTTTTTTAAATAAAAAAATATCAGTGTTTTCTGCATGAATCCCGGTGTCTCTAATTTTTGGAGAGGAAGCACCAATTTGGTTTCAAGTAGTATAGCATTAGGATAAAAACACAAAAAGGATTGAGTAGAAATATCATTTGTAATGTTTTTATAATTTCTGCCAGAAAGGACTGAGTGATGTAAATGGAAGTTCTGATGTTTTGGGTCAGCAAAATCGGGGCCCGAGAATTAGTAGTTCTTTTAACAAGCTTTTAATGCATCTAGCCAAATAACTGTTATCCTGCAGATGATATGCCAAAGTTAGTTCAGGGTGATTCTGCAAGGGTGGTTCAAATGCTCACATATGACTATCTCACAAATGAACAATATTCAACATTTACTCAAATAAGAAAATGCTCAACTGCTCTGCTCCGTCTTCTTAATAACATATTGGATCTGAGTAAGGTGAGATATGAGCTAAACATTTTGTTCAAGAATAATTAAAAACTAATTCCAGGTTTCTTTACCACTGCACTTCTGCCAAAACTTCCTAATATTATAAAGACTTTAGGTGGAATCTAGAAAACTGGTCCTAGAAGATGCAGAATTTGACTTGGGAAGGGAACTTGAAGGGCTTGTAGATATGTTTTCTGTTCAGTGCATTAACCATAATGTGAAGACTGCTTTAGACCTGTCTGATATGATCCTCATTTTGAAAATAGATTATTAGAAGTTCTTTTAACAAGCTTTTAATGATCTAGCCAATAACTGTTATCCTGCAGATGATATGCCAAAGTTAGTTAAGGGTGATTCTGCAAGGGTGGTTCAAATATTTGCAAATCTGATCAACAATTCAATCAAGTTTACTCCATGTAAGTCAACAATTTAAGGTTATAGTTTTGTTACCATAAAGGTAAAGAAAAAAAATGAAAATGTTTAGCAGCTTGAATTAAAAATAAGTGTCACAAAAAATTAAAATTGCTTAATTGGAAATGACTTCCATGTTCATCCCCCAAAATTCTGTCACAAATTTAAACATTAGTCGGTTCCATTGCATTTCCTGAAGCATGAGGTTAGAAGGTGATAAAAAAGCTTATTCCTTTTAGGCGTGTTTAGAACTTCATAATGACTGGACTACAATTTGAGAGTTATTTTTGGTTGTTTTGTAGTTAGCTCCTATATTGTGTAAGTTGTCAATCATTTGTGGGTTATATGAATCCTATTATTTCCTTCTATAACGAATTTTATCTAAATTTCTTCAACAAAGTATTGAGCGACGATCTTTTGATTTATTCATTGTTTAAAAAATAAGTATCATTTTATTTAAATGCATCGAATCAATGTGTGGAAGCTTGTTGGTGATCTTCTATTGCTGAAGAAATTTGTGATCATATCAACATTCATTAGCATGTTCCCTCAAAATCCCAAAGAATTTTAAATGAGTCTATGGCTATGCATCAATAAAGCTCTAATAGAAGACAATATAAACTCTTTCGAATGTGTTGCAGCGGGTCATATTATTCTGCGAGGATGGTGTGAAAACCCAAATTCTTCCATTGGTAGTCCAAATTTTCCTCTTGACCAGAAGAAATCACGGAGTCTACAAAAGTGCAGAGAGAGGCCAAATGCAAACCATGCAAAGAGAACATCTATAAAAGATAACAAGGTGATACTTTGGTTTGAAGTTGACGACACAGGCTGTGGTATGAACCTACAACCTTGTCTGAGAAACAAAACAGAACCGTCCCTTTTGTATCAAAATAAAAAATAATCCAAGTATAAACCACAATGATTTTCTTCCTATGTATGTAATATAGGTATTGACCCAAGCAAATGGGATTCTGTGTTTGAAAGCTTTGAGCAAGCTGATCCATCCAATACACGACTGTAAGGAATTTTAATTTTCAACAAAGATAGAGTCTTATATAACTTACTTTTAACTAACAAATGAACATGATATACCTTTAAAAAAACAAATGAATATGATATTATTATATGAGATTGTCATTAAATGTCATTAAACTTCAAAATTAATATGAAACTTATATCAAATGGGTTTAAAAGCCTTTTGAATGCTATGGGCTGAAGATTTATGGAGTTCTGAAACCTTTACTCATTTGCATTTCAGGCATGGAGGCACTGGTCTTGGTCTTTGCATTGTGAGAAACTTGGTGAGTAAGACCCTTAATGTGTAAAGTTTCACATTAGTAAAGTACTCTTACCATTCATAATGAATTTGCCAATGAAAAGCAAAAGCAGAAAATGTGTCTGCACTGCACAAATATATGAACACATCATTTAGAAAGTGAAGCATTAATCAGCTACTTGTATTAAAAGAACAATAACAAGAACAAATGAACAATGTCATTTATTTTAGAAGGGTTTGACTTTGAAACAAATAACTAATTGACTGTTGTTGCATGAGTTTGCATAATTTTCAAATACTTATGTTCTTAATAATTGTCTGACAGTCCTGTTCTATACTTTATTTGTTTGTGTAGTTTTCTTATATCATAAAGAATTTGAAGGATCTAGGCCAGTATTAATAATGCCACAATTTAGTTTTGTAATCTTTTTCTATTGATTTTTCCTTTAACAATTTCTATGAGCAGATGATTTTTAAAGTTAGTCTTCATTAATATGAGATCATAATCCTTGAAATCCATTTGATATTCACTCAAAATAGGAAAAATTATTAGGTAGCAACAATTCACAATCACTTTGTCATTATAGTTCTAAGTAATATTTATGTTAGCCTTAAATATATTTCTAATATAATTTACTGTTTTTTTTATTTTTGTTCTTACAAAAATATTATTTTAGTTGATATCATTTCTAATTAGTTTGAACGGAGCATGCTCTTATTATATCACCTTGGCCAGAGATTCAACTTCCAAGGAACACCAGCTCTGTTAAAAAGATTGCAAAATTCTAGGCTTTGGTGTGTTCATATCTACATTTTCTTCTCTCATTCATCCTATTCAATACTTATTTGGAACATGATTCTTTTACAATCATCGTACTGCCAATTTTACACAACCATGATAGCTTTTGATATGTTTTTTCGTTATTATTTAGGTTACCGCTATCAGGAATGCTCGGGCAGAATATTCTGTTGACCTTGCAAAGCGGATATCAGCATATGTGGTTGCAAACAATGAAGTTATAGAATATATTTTTTAAGTGTCATAAATCCTCATTTCTCAACCCCCAATCTTTTTGAGAAAATTTAACTGAATATGCCAGTTTTCTCACTTCATATTTTTGTACAGCAGGGTTCTCAAGTTCTTCGCATAATCACATTTTATTCTACACAACTTCTTGGTCCAAGTTACCATTGTCAAGAGGTACAATTGTTTGAGAATGTCTTTGTAAACATGTCACATGTTGTGTTTAAGTATTCTCTTAACCACTACAAATAGCATATATGGGCAAGATCTTTTATTATTTATATTTTTAGATTCTTAAATTTTTAGACTACTTAATGTATCATATAGGGTTCTAATCTTGCCACATTTCCCAATCCAAATAGTGAGAAAAGGTTCTGCATGATACATAAAAGAAGAACAAATATGGTTTCTTATTAAAAAGGTTTGAAGTTTCTTCTTAGTGGTTTAGTAGAGATTTCGATGAAGGATTATTTTAAGTGAATATTGTATATTTCTGGCCATTTAAAACTTCAGATAGAGTTAAGTGTCTATTCTGTATATGTGAATATGCCAGTTTTCTCACTTCATATTTGTGTAGTGCAGGTTTCTTAAGTTTCCTATTATGGTCTTCACATACTTCAATGTTGTCTTGATTCATGAGTAAGGAAAAAAATTGAAATATTTAATTGAGTGAGTGTACATCTAAATTAAGAGCTTTAAAAAAGGATAAGGTCAATTTAAGAATTTATTTTCTAGCGAAGCCAAATGTAATTGATTCAAGAGTGAAATAGAAACTTAGAAAATAATCGAAAATTATTGTTGCGTAAGATAATTTGTTACTCCTTTTTCATTATACTATGATATAGTTATGTATGTCTATAGCAAGATCTTATACTAATTGAATCTGAGCTGAGATAAAGCATAAAACATGTCTTGTGTCAATTACAACAATTAAGTTTTTGTAACATGTGTGCTATTATATGTTGCATTTTTTTATCCCACTCTTCCTTTGAACTTGTGGTTCACTCTAATGGTATTATTTGCAATATTTTGTGATAGGTGTGCCCCTCTCACATTCCAGATCTTTCCTCATATGGTCCATGACTTTTATCTGGATAAATTTATATCGTTTTGTAATTTTTATTTTGCTCTCATCAAAATATTGTCAATCGTGTTTTTCTCCTTCATTTTTGTGGTCTTGTATGCAAAGGTGAATGCTTTTGGTGAGTTTCATTTCATCTCTTTTTTTCCCATTTTTTTCTTCTATTTTTATTGGTATGCATGATTTCAATTTTTTGGTCTTGCACTAAAGCATTATTCTTTGAAGCCCCCACCCTAATTAGATATGCAGTTTCTGTAATTTCTTTTGCCTCCTCAACTACTTAATTTTTTACATGGTGATTTTTTCTTTTGCTTCTTCATTATAACGTTGTCTCACCACACCCTTATTTTTTTCCCTTTAATACACAGCTGATAAAAGGAGTGTGGTTACCTATAGAGCTGACAGCTGATAAATATGTTCTATATTTTACGCATGAAACTCTTTTCTTTGGTTATTATTTTAATCCTATCTCATACACTTTATATCTTTATTAGTTTAATTTAATTTCATAAGCAGTTGAAATTCTACATTCAGAATATGGCCATTTAAAATGTGTCTGATTTTTATGTGCTTAATATCTATATCTTTTCACTTTTCAGGCTTTTCTTGTGATCATTACACTATTTATCTGGATCTTTTTTACTGTTGTTATGTTTATTGGGAAGTGCTCTGAATATTATAAATTATTAACTTAATTTGCACATGTAGTAGATGCTCCAGAGATCTTGACAGTGATTAGCAAAATCTCGTATCTTTCAGAGTTTTTGAACTCCTTATATGATTGTCACTACCAGTCTTTTTTCTCAGCATTTGGTGAGCTAAAATCTGCCATATCTCAGTAATATAGTGTTTTTTTTTTAAGTTTTCACTCTTCACTAGAGTCACTTTATGCTATAAAGCTAATTTTTTGTGCTGCTATACTTTTGAGTATGGAAATCATCCAATGTAACGATAGGAACTTCAATGTCATGGCACTTAATTCATTCTTATCTGTTTGGTTCCATCTAATAGTTTTGTTTTGTTTTGAAATTTGTTTCAGATGGCCTGAGGGAGCAAATTAAGTTGGACAGCTATTTGCATCCATACTTCCGATATTACATGAAGGAGGTCAGAGCAGTTGTTTATTCCTAATTTTTGGAACCTTACAAGAGTGTGACAATTGAAGCCATGGCAAAAGCCTTTGAAGTGACAAAGGATTTCATTGATGTGTAAGTAAATGCATTTCACAGACCCAATTTTGGTTTAGTAATTTGTTTAGTTTTTAGATGTCATAGAATGCAACTCAGTACATTTTTTTTCTTTCAGGGAGTTATCACGTTCTATTGCAGCAGCAGCAGGGAAGCTTCATTGTAAGATTGATAAAGTTGCAAGTGTTCTTGAAACTAATCGCCTTGATGCTAAGAATGTTGTTGTTTCTACCTCATTGTATTTTGTTCATGGGGAGAACGGGCAATAACTTTCCTTTTTTTTATGATGTTTGAAAGTTTTATTTATTATTTAATTGTTTCAAAAGTTGAAACCTTATTTGTGCAAAAGGCCTATAGTTTAATTATTTAAATTTAATCAAGATTTTGAATTTTTGAATTTTTGAATTTAATTAAATTCTTACGATAGCCAGCATAATAACTTTTAGTTAATATATTTATTAGAAAATAATAGTTTGACTTTTTGTTATATGACAATTAAAGTTAATTAATTTAAATTACTTTATCAATAATATTATAAATAAAATATTTTTAGTTATGATAGAGACAAAAATGAAACTTAATTTATAAAAATGATTTTTGTAATAAGAAAGTTTTAAATTACTTACGAATTATATTATAATGTAAATTAGTTTTAAAAATGGGTAAATAAAAGCAATGATAAGTTTTTTTTTTCACATTGAACTCATTATCCAGGTTTTCTGTTTAGGAATTGGTAAATTAACTTTATTCTTGGTATTTAGGTTTTACACCATGGGTTGTCTATGTTTTCAATTATCCAATCTTTGTTTTGTTATATAATCCCTCTGTCTAATGTATAGTAGTTTAATTTTGTATGGATTTGTGAATGTAAAAAAATTTAATAATATATCAATTAGGTTACATATCAGCATACAAATTAAATTGGATAATTGAAAAAGGCAAGGAGTGACCCGAAAATTGGGTATCTTAACAAAATATCCAATCTCTTAATAGAGACTCCATGTTTACACCATTTCGTAAATTGTTCACATCTTATGCTTACAATGGCGCATATTAAAATACTATTAGATATTAGTATTTATTCGATCTTTGTTTTGTTTATTTTTTGGTTTTTAGTTAAATAAAATTAAATTTAATAATATATCAAATTGGTTAGATATAAACATGAACATATTATTATATATGTTTTCCTTCATGACTAATGAATTTACTATTATTATTAAAAATAAGCAGGGTCCTAATATTGAAGTTTTAATTCGAAAATATGTATTGAAAAAGTGGTATTCCTATGATTTTTGTTACAAGCAAGTTTTTAATTACTTATTCACTATATCATAATGTAAATTAGTTTTAATTTAATTTTTAATGATAAAAACTACAATTATCATTTACGGGATATAATTGTTTTCTAGGCCATTATGGGTGAATAGTTACGGGGAATTTTTTTGTAGGAACAGTATTTAACATAGTTACATATTAAACAATTAACAATGTTTATTTTTTATTAAATATATTATTTTTTAAATTTTTTTATTATATAAAATAATGGATAAATAACAGTAAAATGAACTGGTAACATTTTAAAAAATAAATATTTATAGCTTTATTATTTAAATTTAATCAAGATTTGGAATTTTTAATTTCTTTTTATTATTTGAATTGTTACAATAACCAACATAATAATATTTAGTTAATATATTTATTAGAAAATAATAGTTTGATTCTTTGTTATAGGAAAATCAAAGTTAATTAATTTAAACTACTTTATCAATAATATCATAAATATAAATATTTTAAGTTATCATAGAGATAAAAATTATAATTAATTTATAAAAATGATTTTTGTTACAAAAAAGTTTTAAATTACTTATCCACTATATCATAATATAAATTAGTTTTAATTTCATTTTTTATGATAGAAACTACAATTATTATTTACGAGAAATAAATATTCTCTAGGCCATCATGGATAAATCGTTACAGTGAATTATTTTTTTAAGAAAGGTATTTAACATAATTACATATCAAATAATCAACAATATTTATTTTTATTAAATATATTATTCATTTTTAAATTTTCATCATATAAATAATGGGTAGATAACAGTATAATAAAGTGGTGACATCTTAAAAAAATTAAAAAATTTAGAGTTTAATTATTTAAATTTAATCAAGATTTGAAATTTTTTAACTCTTTTTATTTAATTCAATTGATACAATAATCAACATAATAACAATTAATTAATATATTTATTAAAAAATAATAATTTAATTCTTTGTTATAGGACAACTAAAGTTAATTAATTTAAATTACTTTATCATGGAGTTTCCATATTCGACAACCAACATTGTGATTTGGGTCATTGGTTAATTTTAACTTTTTCAATTTAACTCAACCAAAACTTGAACTCTAGCTTTTTTTCTTTTTTTGTTAACTACATCTATAAGATGATGCTATGTTTTGTAATGAGCATTATCAATTTATCTATCAACATTTCAGTACATTATATTTCACATTATCAAATCTTACTATATATGATTTTTACAAATGAATATTTACATTACACTTTAACGTGTATTCAAATATATAGCTAACCCGTGTGTGTGCGGTAAAAAACTAGTTCATAATAAAGAATGAATTTGTTTTTTCAAAAGCTTTTTTTCTTTTACTAAGTTAATGAGATAAATGATTATTTCTCTGAAATGAATTTAACCAAATGTACATGGTTGATGGAAGCTGTTAGAAAGTGCAAACTTGATATGGGTTATGTGAAAGTAAAATACATCATTTTAAGATAAAAGAATATTAGATAGATGAAAAAACATTTATTATTAATGGGTTCACAGCTAATTTTATCATGTGAGGATATCAGAATTGTGAAACTAAAAGCTTATATTTCATTTGTAGAAAAATAAAAGAATTAACTGAATGAATGTTAACTAATTTATTATCTATTCATATTTAAATTTTTTTAAAAAAAGGTTTTATATGTGTGAACTATATTATTATGAATACCATAAAAAAAACTATATTTATTGACAATCTTTCAAGTTACAACTCTCCACCCAAAAAATAATCTTACAAGTTACAGCCATGATGTTTATATCTCTCACTTAAAATAATTCTAGAACTATTTTAAATAACTTATTTAATAATTATAATTCTAACATTTCAAGAAATAACCAACAAAATATTATCTATGATAAAAATAAAGATTAAGAATTTATTTAGAATATATTGCTAACGTAAATACTTTTCATACTATCTATCATATAATTAAAATCAGGCTAATATACAAATATTTATAATGATAAATTATGTAAATTAAATTTTGATCGGTGAAAATTAAGTTAAATTTTATGATAAAAGTAAAATAATTATATATAATTTAAAAATATAAATTATTGGTATTGAATCGTGGTTGATGATAAAATGGTAAATAATTAAGCATAAAATTCGACAAATTTTCGATAATCAATTTTTTAATTTAAATAAATTAAGTATATAAGACATTTATTCATTATGTTTGGAAGATGATTTCTCTTTTCAAAATAATCATGTTTGTCCATTTTGATAATATTATTGGTTTCCTAAGTGCGGACTATTTAGCAAAGTGTAAAAATGTTGTGTTAGAGTAGTTAAGCTAGGGAGGATTCCTAATTTAAGAGAACCAATCCAGTGAAATTTTATTGATGTGGGAAATGGGAATGTTTGGTTTTATTATGGTAAACCTGCTCAAGTGTTATCAACTTTAGTTGTAAAAATGTAGATGAAAGTACAACAATTCTCTCCAATTTTTATCTGTGCTTAAGTGCTCCCTCTCTTTTTCCAAATTAGATCCTCTATTGCTTCTTCATCTGCAATTAAAAAAATCAAAAGCAGAAGCACAAAGAGAACAGAGAGTGGAAGAAAGGTGATAGAGAAATTAAGAGAGACAGAGAGAGGCTAGAAAGAGTTGAGGCAGCAAAAGATTCAAATCCTTTTTTTTTTCTATGTTGCGTGTTTATATGCAAATATAGCTAGAGGTGCGTTGATTGATGAGACTTTTAAAATATGCCGTGTATTTATCAACCTAAAGAGTCCTTCAGAAACTGCTGATCAGAAACCTTGGATACTTTGCTTTGTTACAAAACTATCGCTTGTAAGAGGTGGTCAAAAGGACCAAACTATTTTTTCCTATGAACTACATGTATTCTCCGATGGAGTCAATCTTGTTCGAGTCCAAAAGGATCAAACTTGCTTTAAGCAAGACCATGGTACTCATTATTATAGATAGGCAAGTCTTAACTCCTAGGTGTTACCAAAACAACTTAGAACAGAACTCTAGCTCCATAGAATCTGAACTTGTCTAAGCTTATCTACAATTATGATACTGTCATATTTTAGGTAATATATGATTTGAATGTTGGCACTTATCTTGTGATTTCAAGAATTTTTCTTAGAAACTTTCTTTTAATTTTGAGTTATTTGGTAATTAAAATATATTTAAATGTTTTGTCATAATTTAAAGGTTTATCCAACTCTTTCTTGGAAAAATTTTGTAGATTAAAGATTGGTATATGATGGAAGCAAGGTGAAAGAACTAGAAAGCATTCTTGGAGCAATGAGAAGTTGACTCCTGAGTATTTGGAGTTTTAAAGTGCCCTATTTCTTTGTCCAAGCGAGACTAGAGTTGTCCAGACAAATGAAATCCGTGAAAATAGGGGTTCGTCCAAGAGTTTTCTCATCTAGGCAAGAATGACTCGCCTAGACAAATGTACTTGTTGTCTAAGACTTGCCCAGGCAAGAATCAATAGCCTAGGAGACCCAGGCTTTCTTCATCTTGAAGTCTTCCAGTCACCAAACTGGTTTAAAAGCTCGAAAAGACGAAAATTGGAGATGCACTTTCAAGAGCTCTAGAGAGATAAACTGAGATAAAAACGTGTGGAATCATTTAAGATCACCAGGAATGATCGTGGAGATGTTCTTTATCACATTTCTTGTTGATCTTGATACTGTCATCATGAGCGACAAGTTCTCTATGTAGGATTAGATGTAATCTTCATACTTTAATGTATCTCTTTATATATATATATATATATATATATATATATATATATATAGTGGAATATTCTAGTGTATTTGAGTTAGTTGTATTCATTAGCTATTAGTTGTTAAACTATCTATTGTAATCTATATATAATGAACCCTTTGGGTTTCAATCGAAATGTATGAATAAGAAGATTCATATTCAATATGGTATCAATAGAAGGTTTCCCTTTTTTTTTAAAAAAAAAACCTTAAGTCATCTCTCTCTGTCATTTCCCAGAAACACTATCTAGTCACCTCCAATTGCAAAAACAAGGCCACCATTGACTCAAGACACCATTTTTTGGTCGGTCGACATCAGCCCCGTAACCAGGAAGTACTCTACGTGCCACCATTGAATTTTTGTCCCAAGGGCATATGTGAGCCACGCGCCGTCCTACCAGTGTTTGTTTGTGGCGTGACTTTTTCCGTTCACCTCGTTGGCCTTCCTCTTCTTGTTTGAGAGTTCAAATTGTGTTTTTTGAGAATATTTTGGTTGGACATGTTCCTTTCCTTCGTAGTGACTTATGGACTCTTCTTCTTTATCCGACATTTCTTTTGGTGCCTCTCCTAATTCTGATGGTGTTTTCATGTCTAAGGCTGAATATGAGCAATTTCAGAAGGTGATGCCCCAATTTGCTAAAACAGCTAGTTATGTTGCTTAACAAGGCACAACATTTCATGTTGATCGTAGTAATCGTTGGATTCTTGATTCAGGGGCTTCTGATCATATGACAAGTAATGCAACATTGTTGTGTTCTTATACGCCTTATTATCAACTGCCACAATAAGAGCAACCGATGACAACTTCTCTACTATTGCTGAAAGGGATCCATTAAACTTTCTAAACACATTACTTTGAACTCTGTCCTTCATGTTCCCTCTCTTACTTGTAACCTCATCTCTATCAACAAACTTACATCTAAGTTAAATTGTGTTGCTAAGTTCTCTGTCCATGCATGTTTTTTTCAAGAACAGGACTCGGGGCTGAAGATTGGCAGTGCTAGAGAGGAAGAAGGGTTTTACTATTTTGAAAAGGATCCTAATGAAACAAAAACTTTTGCGAACCAATCATTATCTTTGTCTGATGATTGTAATGATGTTTTGTTGTGGCATCGTCGATTAGGACACCCAAATTTCTTTTATCTTCAGAAGTTGTTCCCAAACTTATTTATCAATAAAAAAACCCAGTTGTTTTTCTTATGATATTTGTCAATTTGCAAAGCATTCTTGTGTTTCTTATCCTTCTAGAGTTCATCACGATTCTTCTCTATTTACCTTGATTCATAGTGATATATGAGGCCCAGCTCGTGAGAAAAATATCTCTAATGCTCGTAGGTTTATTACTTTTATTGATGATCATTCTAGGGTATGTTGGGTATATCTTTTAAAGGATAAGTCTGCTGCTGCAACCACCTTTAAAAACTTTCATGCTATGATTCAAACTCAGTTCTAGACCTCTATCCAAATTCTTTGAATTAACAATCGTATTGAATATTTTAATTCTGTTCTTGAAGACTATATCACCCGACATTGTATTCTCCATCAAAGTTCTTGTCCTAACACCCCTCAACAAAATAGGGTGGTTGAAAGAAAAAATAGACATTTCTTGAAGTTGCTCGAGCTCTTTTGTTTACCATTCATGTCCCTAAATATCTATGGGGGGAAGTTGTCTTGCATGCATCATATCTCATCAATCGGATGTCTTCTAGTGTCCTAAATGTTCATGACCTTTATCTTGTCTTACCGACACCTTTCCTTTTTTCAGGAACAATCTTCCCTTCCTCCCAAGTTGTTTGGCTGTGTGGTTTTTGTACATGTTCCTTCCCATCAAAGGTCCAAGCTCGATCCTAAGTCTATTCGATGTGTCTTCATAGGATATCCTCCTAACCAAAAGGGTTACAAATGTTACTCACCTTCTCTTCGTAAGGTCTTTGTTTTTATGGATGTCACATTTTATGAGATACAATCATTTTTTCCTTTGACTTCTCTTCAGGGAGAGTCTATTGGGGTAGGTGAAGATAAGTCTTAGAAACCAAATGAGTATCCTAGTTCCAGCAACCCAATACCTGAATGCACTGATGCAGTCGACCTAAATGTGTTTATTGCTCTTCGAAAAGGTACTAGATCTTGTACTGTTCACCCTATTTCTCATCATATCTCGTATGAAAATTTATCCCTAGTTTTTCGTGCTTTCAAAACTATTTTAGTTAGTACAAAAGTACCAAAAAAACATCCAAGAAGCACTTGATGACCCAAAATGGAGGAATGTAGTCTTTGAAGAAATGGATGCACTTAAAAAAATGGAACTTAGGGATTTGTAGCATTACCCAGAGGAAAGAAAACAATAGGTTGCAAGTGGGTGTTCACAATAAAATTTAATGCAGATAATAGCATCAACAAGTATAAGGCGAGATTGATTGCTAAGGGATTCACTCATACTCATGGGATAGACTATCAAGAGACATTTTCCCTAGTTGCCAAACTTAACACTATTCGAGTTCTACTATCATTTGCTGTCAACCTTGATTGGCCCTTGCAACAATAAGATGTAAAGAATGTCTTCTTGAATGGTGATTTACATGAAGAAGTTTATATGAATCCACCACCTGGTTTTGAAAATGGAGACGGTTCAGTATGCAAGTTGAAGAAGTCTCTATGGGCTTAAACAATCCCCTAGAGAGTGGTTTGAGAAGTTTACTCAAGCTGTGAAGGGAAGAGGATTCCTCCAAGCTCAGACTGATCACACTTTATTTTATAAACACTCTGATGGTGGAAAAATTGTTATTCTCATTGTTTATGTTGATGACATAATTGTCACAGGAAATGATTATGAGGAGATAAGCTCTTTGAAGCAGTGTTTAGTTGACCAATTTGAACTGAAGGATCTTGGAGTTCTAAAATATTTCCTTGGCATGAAGGTTGCTCGTAGTAAGGCAAGAATTTCTTTACCTTAGAAGAAATATATTCTAAACCTGTTGCAAGAAACATGAATGCTTGGTTGCAAGCCAACAACGACTCCAGTTGATCCTAATATTAAATTGGGAATTGAAGATGGGAAAGAAGTTGACAACGAGTAGTACTAGAGGTTTGTGGGGAAGTTGATATACTTTTCTCACACTCGACCTGATATTACATTTGCGGTTAGCATGGTTAGTCAACTCATGCATTCTCCTAAGAAAGAACACCTTAGTGCAGTTTATAGAATCCTCAAGTACCTCAAAAATACCCTTAGTCGAGGAATTTTCTTTCAAAAGGGACACAAGAGGATGGTTGAAATCTATATAGAAGCAGATTGGGCTGGTTCAACAATGGTTCAAAGATCCACTTCAGGATATTGTACCTATGTCTGGGGAAATCTTGTGACCTGGAGAAGTATGAAACGAACAGTTGTTACTAGAAGCAGAATTTTGGGCTCTAGCCTATGTTATTTGTGAAGGAATCTAGTTAAGAAGACTTTTTGAGGAATTGAAGATCTTTTATTCTCTACCTGTCAGATTGTATTGTGATAATAAGACTGCTGTCAATATTGCTCAAAATCCAGTTCACCATGATAGAACTAAACATGTGGAGGTTGATCGTCATTTTATCAAAGAAAAATTTGAGGATGATAGGGTATGTTGTCATATATACCTACCAAAGAGCAGACAACATATAGAGTCTGAATTGAATGAAGTTACTCTCTATGTTATGTTGCTAGGAATAGATCATAGTGTATAGATTGCAATCTTACACTTGTTTCTAATGCTGGAATAATTATTGAATATGTGAGGAATCGTTATGGTATGATTTAGCGTGTGCATCAACAACGATAGAGAATGATTCATATGTGTAAATTTCTTTAGGATACTAAAGAGTCGAATGATGAAATCTAATCCTATGTTTTCTTGATTGAGTTCAAAACCTTTTTCATTGCTTTTCTTAGAAGTATAGGCTTTGCAACTTTTACAATATTTACTTTTATCACAACAAACCAATGAACTTTCGGTCAAACTATTGCATTGTTTAATATATCCAAGAAACTGAGCAACTCAAGTTCCTATCTTAACTACAAATTTTGTAAATTGTGATGAACATTGGTACACTTGCTAATAGTATAATAGATAGCAGTTATTGGCTCAACTCAAGGGTGTTGGATCTCTTACATTTTTGGCATTGAAGGTGGTTTCATATGCCATTCCAAGCCTTTAAGATAAATGGCCTCTAGGAACTTTTAAGCACGACGTTTGATGACGTTGGATTAACTATGCACTGATGTTGATTCTTGAATTTCTTACAAACATTACATCTCAAAAGCATAAGAAATTTCACAGAAAATACAAATTTAACATTATTTTGAAAATGCAATTCATCAATACAACAAAAAGTTTGAAAGGAGCAACTTCATCTCACAGTAAGTCCATTACTTGGCAGGACAGAAATCATTTGCAAATAAACTGCCTTGGTGCAAGCCCCTCCACAAGAGGACCAACAGAAATTCTCCCCGCCCATTTAACTAAAGCAGGAGCTTTTGTTTCAACAAACAAATTTCATCCCTTGATTCCATTCACCTTCTCTATAGCACTTAACCAACTCCAGTTGAAATGAAAAAAAAAGTTTGATTCCTCTAAAGTGAATAAATGTGTAATTAAGAAATAACACTGCATTAGGAAATAAAATATAGAAGGCTAAGAAAATTGTTGTATTGATACCCGTAAGTGAAGTAATTAGAATATGAAAGAGCATTTATTGTCAGCTAAATGCTACGAAACCTGCTCTCACTTGTTGTAGACTGCTAGGTTCTTTCTTTGGGACAAAAGCAAATTTGCATATGCGGTATTGTTGCAACACGACAAGTGCACCGCTCGTTCAAGTAATAAAATGATAAGTAGAATATCGTTCCCACGAGGATTGAGGCACTAAAATTAATATTGGAAAAGGAATAATAATGTTGAGAGAATTTGGTTGTGGTTGGGTTTAATTGTATTAAATAAAAGAACGCTCAAAACAATGTAAATTGAATGTTACGCAAGAATTAAGAATAATTATGGTTAAGCACAATCACCTCTGTTCCCTCTTATTTAATTGAATTGATAATTAACTTAATTTAGTAGAATTGTTCAGGTAGTATGCTGTACTAATATAGTTAAACCCTGATTCCTCGGTCATTTAACCCTTCAACCTAATTTAAGAACCCTAATTCGTTAGTAGTTCCCTTTAGATTAAGCTTGAAGCTAGCATAATAATGAATCTGCAGTTCTCTATCCATATCCCTAGGTAATATCGTCACTCTACTGTTTTCAGAAACTAAAGCCCCAATATTCCTATTGTGAATTATAACTCTAAGTAATCTATAGATTGATCAATTCTAATTAGATATAATAAGGGAAGAATTAAGTAGAGTAAAACACTTATAATAAACTTTATTAAAATCAATTCAATAAACACAAAGTTCACATTGGCTCTTGGCTAAACCATAATTACAAAGGAACTAGCCAGACATGTCATGATTATGTCTGGCCTAATACACTGTAAAGAAGGAAGAAGAGAAAGAAACTAAGCTATGAAGAGCCACAAACCCTTCAATCTTGCCTCCTTCTTGTTCTTCTTGCTCCTTAGCCTTAATTCTTTTTTCCTTTTCTCTTGCCTCTTTTACTCTGTTCTAAACTGTCTATTGATTCCCCTAATGCGTTCTACCAATATTCTATTTATACTTAGGTCATAAAACCCTAAAAACCCATCACTTTTATGTTATCTTTAAGTTAATTCAGAAATCCCGTGACGTCCGCACGCCTGGCGGGAGAATCCAGTGTTGCTAGCGCGACTAGCGCGAGATTGGCGAGGCTAGCGTGAACCTCCAGTAATTATGGCGTGATTAGCGTGGTCCTGGCGCGGTTAGCGCAAGATCTTAGATTCAGTTGGCTCTTATTTTGCTTCTTTTCTTGCTTTTCTTGGTCCTAAACATCAAAATAGCATAAAATCAATGATAAACATAAAAATAATGAATTTTATACTTATTCTAGCATTTATTTACTATATTCTTCTTACTTTCCTAATAAAATTAAACTAAAAACTATATACGCTAACAGCATATCAAATAATTCCCAGATTTAGATATTGCTGTCCCTAGCAATAAAATAAAATAAAACTTAATTGTAGTGGTAACTATATTCAACAGTCAAGCATATCATCACATATACAACCTTAGAACTACTTTGGTAAATGTAATTGAATTCCATGTGAAAAAAAAATCTAAAATACTTTTCAAGTCCATCATTATAGAATAATAACTTGGATACCCTTCACTAAGAGATACAAGTCCCTCATCACTCAAGTGTTTAGGGTATTGTATAATCTCTCAATTCCTCCAAAGCTATAATACTACCATAAGCTTGA
>CM023958.1:15817716-15854781 GCA_013407115.1 Glycine latifolia | reverse complement strand
GCTATAAATATCCTCTTTTTTGGTCGATCCAGTGTTTAGGTTTGTTAGCTATAAACATACTATTGTCCTAATATCTGTCCCATTAACCTTATAATTCAAAACCAAGCTTTTGATTAATATCCAAAACTTTTGCCCCAACTTAGAGATAGAATTATATTTATTAATTAACTGTGCCGATGATCAGCATTGCAATTGTTTATTTGATTTGCATAACCTGTTCGGTGGGAGGTTGAAATTAGCACATAATCTAAGAGAAATTCAATTTTATTCATATTTTTTTCATAATTAAGAGAAATAAGGAAAAGAGAAAAAATATCAAATTAAATGAATAATATAATAAAGAAAAAAATTAATTATATAAAATATTATAAAAATAATACTATGTCATAAGAATAAAATAACTTTAATTCAAATGTAATGGATCCCATATATCCCACCCTCGTCGGTTACCAGGTAATGCAATATTAGTGCATTAATTGATTGATGGAAGCAGTAGCTACCTTTAATTAATAAGCATGTCTTAATAAATTGATAAGTGGAGTAAGAAACGTTGGGTTGAGGGATCCACATTTGGAACTATACGAAACCCTTAAAAAAGCAGGAATAGTATGGTACATGTGGAAAGTGATTAAGTGACCATCCATTACTCATCTTAATATTATGGATGACTTAGATATCGTCTTACTTCAAGGATGAATCCTTATATACTACACCAGGTAAAGGTCATTTAATAATAATAATTCGAATGGAGAGAAAAAAATCTGTCGTCTAATGGGTCAATCAAGTGCCCATACTTTCTTCGTCATTGATTCACAGCTCCATCAATTATGCTGAGAAAACATCCAAGAGCATTGGGAGAAAAGAGGTAATGAACTTAGATTGTCACTAAGTTGCCATAATTTTCTTCACTACGGTCCATCTATGCAGAGTTTGATGTATGGGTCTAGACAGCAGTGTATGGATGCGATGGAGAGAATGGAATGTTCATGCAATAAACAGTTTTATTATATGGTTGTCATGTAAACGTACCGGTGATATGATAATTAAGATTGCATAACATGCATGGTTACTTTCCTCAAAGACACTACGGGGAAAAAGCCATGGTATAGTGTCTAGTGTGTTAAAGTGTTAATGTGTTATTGTATGAAAAAAACTAATATACCTTATGTCGGGGTAATGGGGCTAAATGACAAGCTCTCCGTGAGCTGAACTTTTTACTATTTGTAGCTAGGGAAGAAGAAATTCTGAACAGAAGTAACTTTTTTAAGATATGTTACTTTGTTTTTTTATTTTTGCTTTTTGCTCTCCAAACTTTAATTTGTACTAGTTGTTTGTTTACATACTTTTTTAAGTAATTATGGCAAAGGCTTCTTCCTATTGGCTCCGTTGGTGGTTGCTAACCCATCTTCCACTTAACTATAAATAAATGATTTATTTGTTTACACATTATAAAAGAATGATTTATTTGTTAAGAAATATCTTACGTAAAAAAATGAAAAAACTATTAGTATGTTTGGATTGACAAGGAGTATTCAAAAATCACATGTCCTACCATGATTTTCCACCACATGAGAGACTAGTTTTAAGACTATCATGATGTTTTCAACATGGTCCATCGCGTTTCCAAACACGTACTATATTTGGGTATCCTTTGTTTGGAAACTTATAAAAAAGGCAATACATTATGTTTAAAATATAGAAAGGGAAACTATAACATAAGATTCTTACCATCACATTCAAGATGTGAAGCTAAACACATTATAATTAAGTAAATTAATACATAGATATGTAATGCAAAGTATGACTGATATTTCATGAAATGGGAAATGGGGCTACTGGTGATTGTTTGTTTGTATAATACCACAATACCACAGTCTGTGACGGTCACGAGCAAGCACTGAATAATTGAGGAGTCATAATCAGTGAGTGATTGGCCATCTTTATAGCTAGCGGGGCCAACGAGTCCACCGGCTTCAGATTTCTGCCTCACTAGATTCCAGAGAGGGTCTTATAAGTTTCTTTTCATTCAGTAATAAGAACAAATGGCAAACCTACAAAGTATCTTAAATGAGAGTCATGTGGCATGACCTAGCAATACCCAATAGTATTATTTCAAGCGATTTTTGCGTGGACTGTAAGTTCTTTAGACAAGTGGGTGTGAATAATTCAATTTGTAGATTTAGATGCATATGGTTGTATTGTATTGTATATAACTTTCATGTTTGAATTGCTTTGGGATCAGTGAGCGGCAAAAGAACCTAAGTGGTATATTTTCACAAAAAAATTACCAATCTGGTGCAGTTTGGAAACATATTACCAATCTGGTGTTCGAGTCACGCCCAAATGTAGGCGAAACCAGTCACGCCCAGCTCCAGGCGGAACCAGTCACGCCCAAATCTGGGCGTGTTCCACCAGATTGCGCCACGTGTCATGCATAGATGGAGCGAAAACTTCGGACGGTCATAACTTTTGACTGGAATGTCCGATTGAGGCGTATGATATGTCAAAACGATCGTAATTGAAAGGAGAAGCCCTTGGCAAGTTCCAAAGGGAGTTGGCCAAAATTTTTTCCCAAAAGAGGTCTCTAAGTGCCTCAAAATTGTGATTTAAGATTCAGGGTTTCTTCTTTTCTAATTTTTTATTTATTTAATTACTGAATTGCATGCTATTTTTTATGTTTTTAGTTACTTCTCTTAATTTCGAGCGTTTTGACATAAAATACACCTCCATCGGATATTTCTATCAAGTTATGACTTTAAATATTAAGATTAAGCTTATCAAAAATGGGGGTGCATTTAGCAAATATTAGGTTTTTTATTTTTTTTAATTACTTCTCTTAATTTCGAGTTTTTTTTAAGGTATGAAATATAAGATTATATTTAGAATTCCCAATAAATAAATATTTTAATATATAATTATTAAAAACATATTTTTATAAAAAATATTAAAACTCAATATAGAGATAAAGATGAAAGATGATATATTATAGGGATAGGTAGTTAAAAAATCAAAATGTAAATCAAGATGTAAATCAAAATCAAGATGAAAGACTGATAGTTTGAAATGGGTAAGAAAAGATTTTCTTCTTAGTTGCACAGCTAGTGTGTAAAATGTAAATCAAAATTAGATAAGAGTGAATTCTTAGTTAAGAGAGAAAGTCTCACTCTTCAAGAATTAGAAAATAAGAAATTTTTTGGAGGCTCGAAGATTAATTATATAAAAAATTTTGAAATCAAAATTTTGAAATTAGAAGATTAGTTATATAAAAAATCCAAAAAATATTAAACAAAATCATATAAAATTAAAATAATATTAAAAAAATAAAAAAGATCATATCTATGGTGAAGATCGGTCTAAAAATACTTTAAAATTAGATTAAAATAACAATTAATAATATTAAATGATATTTTATGTCAAAAATTAAAGCATGCCAATTTTAGTCTCTATATCCGTCGCTAACAGTTTTTGCGACGGAATTTTTCGTCGCAAACATAAAAAAATACAATATTCTGTCGCAAAATCCGTTAGCGACCGAATTAGAGACGGATTTAGAGACGGATTAAGTCACGCCCAAATTTGGGCGTGACCCAGACACCAGATTGGTAATTTGTTTCAAAACTATGCCAAATTAGTAATTTTTTATCAAAAAAATACCACTTGGGTTCTTTTGCCATCAGTGAGCCCTTGAATCATATGATTCATTCAAGTTTGACTCCAGGATTTCCCTAGATATAATAGAAGATAATGGAAAGATATGTAAATGAAAGAAATCTATGAAATTAATAGTTGTCATTATATATTAATCAATCCAATACACAGCACACAGGAAAAAGGCCCCAAAGACCTTTTACCCCTATGTGAAAGAGGGTTCTCCTCTCTTGAAGACAAATAAAAAAATTCAAGGTTCTTAAATTAAACCTATATATACGCGTGTTTCCATCACACGCGCCGACACCAGCCATTGGAGTCCTGTATAGTTAGGCCAAAACTCATGGCCAAAAAAAGGAAAAAATATATAAACAGCTCCCGCAAAGAAAAACCAAGAAAAAGAAAAATCACACGTACACACTTCATTGGCACGCATCAGAACCGACTGCACACGTGCCAATATCCAATAAAAAAAAAGGTCCACGATTTGTAGCCAAACTTCAACTTATTGCCCTTCAATTGTTCTTTACTGTTGAGGGTATCCCATCGAAGTAATAGTAACGTGGATGCTGAAGAAGCAGTGATTCTGGCCAAGAAATGAAGCTTTGCTTGACTTATGAATACCATGATATGAACATGGAACACTTCAAACTTCTAAGTTTCAACTTTCAATAATCACCAGAGCTTTTCATACCTTCTCTCTACTTTTTTTTCTTCTCAATCTCTACAGCGTTGCCCCCACCATCTTTCATCTCCTTCACCTATAATTAATGCAAACTTTGAATTCCAGCCCGCAACTCACTTCTTTCTTCCACACTCACAGGTTACAAGAACAAATCACATTAAATTCTTCTACCACTGTTTCAGTGTTTCCCTTCTTTCTTGTCTCATTTACTCTCCCAAGGTAACATGTTGCAAAATCCCTCTCCCCTAGGTGAATTCTGCAAACTCAATATTAATAAGTGACCAACATAAAAATAAAAATTACTCCAAACCCACCAAACTCTCTTAGTATATACGATAGAGATATATCATATACATACTATTATAATCTACACCCTCACTCAAGTCATTTTTTAATAGCAAAAACCCTCTAAAAAATGTTGAGATTTCTAGACAACTTGGCCCACCTTATTCCCTCTCTTTTTCTTCCCTTCTTTTATTATTGTTGTTCCTTTTCTCTTCACTAGAGTTTCCTTTGTCATCTACCCACAAGCGGTTATTTAATTTCCTCCTCTTACAAGACAAGGAGAAGGAGGTTGAAGAGGATGATGATGATGAGAATGATAAGACAGTACTTGACCTCATTCGGGTCCGAGTTGTTACTCGCAGCTGCGGCAACACTTTAGTATGGAGTTTCCTTTGGTTATTGTTAATCACAAGCTCTTGCATCAACTGGTAGCACCCTATTACTTTTTCCTGCAATAATCACATATACGTGCTTCGGCAATCCGATCCATTTAACATATACAAAAACCATCGCATCATAATTTAACATACTACGCTTACTTTTCTTAGTCCCTCGCACCATGACTCAGTATTTTCGGGCTTAACCACAGACCAATTAGGAATTTCATTAGCTGCAGTGAGTATGGCTGCAGCAGCAATGCATGAAGGCCAGTAAGCAAGAAAGCTAGCCTCTGTGGACAAAGTAATCAAACAGGAAACTCATTAATCTTAGTTACTCAAAATACAAACCTTCATTAATAGTATTCGATATTTCTTAAAACTTATAGCTTTATTCAATAAATTGCATATCATAGAAATGGATACCTTGGATATTAGATACGATGATTTCTGTTGCCCGGGAAATGAGGAACCGGGTAAAAGTTCCAGTTGAATCTACTTTGCACGCAAAGAAAGCGAGGAAGCAAAGTGGTGTTACTGATCTTAGCCTCCAATCCAATACACTCAGCACAAGTAGCTCCATCCTACGAATTGTTCTCGGCTCAAATATGTACTTGGCACCTTCTATCTGCAGTTTATAAATACATTGTGAATTACGTAGTATTGTATATGAACTGACATGCCAATATTTCAACATGGAAGTTTTATCTTTTAATCATTAATAATGATTAGTTTTTAATCATTAATGTATATATAAACAGAAGATAATATCATATTATCTTCGCACCAAATTCAATAGTGCATGTGTAAGCCCATGATTCTCCTGCAAAAGGTAGCGTATGTTTGGGTTCATTTTATTGATTGCCCAACTGTCAAAAGTTTTCATTACAAAGGAGCGTATGTTTGAGATCATTTCATTACAATGATTCTACTGCAAAAGCAAGGAGCGTATGTTTGAATTCATTTTATTGATTCCAGTGCAAAAGTAAGGTCAACACATAGGAAATTTGTTAATTTTTATTAATAAAAAATTTAAATCCACCATTTTTTCATTACTAATTTAATCTTATATCTTCAGTTTCAGATAGAACTTATATATTTATATACCTGAAGGTCCAAGAGAGATGGAACAAGAGGTTCCTCCATCTTTGCTGCCAAAGACAAGCATGCAACAGATACAAGTTGCAGAGGCCACCCATTTGTTTCCTGTAGACATGTACGCACAGGATCGTATCAAACAGTGAATCCAAAAGGTAATTATAATCATCACCACAATAATTGCTTCCAATATCTCGATTAGTAGTGGTAATAATACTTTTCAAACTTTCTGGCACAAGTGCCAGCATGTATCCCTCACGTGACATGCACCTGCAGATAAAAGTACTAGAATCTTCTTCTGCAAGCTGTCACTATCCCAGTATATAGTACTACAACAGTATATATTGCCAAATACGCACATTGTTTATATTTACACGCTGTTTTCTTTTAAAGTAAAATTCCCTTAATTCTCGTACGTATAAATAATTTGTATAATACCTGTAATAACTTTTGCTTAAAATTCAACATTTATAGAAAAGCGTGGCATTAAGGTTTTGTCGCACATAAAAAAATAAGTGCTTTGTTTAATCAATAATTGAGAAGCTATTGGAATAGTAACTCCTTTTTAGATTCAGCATAAAGCGATCCGAAACACTTAGAATTTTCTTGACATAATAATTATAACTTATAATTTTTGCACGTAACCGACGACAGAAAAAGTAGCATGATAGCAAAGATATTTTATACATAAATATACTCTGCATATAATTTCATATTTTATAGTATTTTTTAATGCATGTCATCCCAACTCCAATATAAATGAATGTACCACTATTAACGTTACTCTCACATTAAATAACTTCGCATTACCTACCTACCCAATATTCAGGTTCACATCTTTCAGAAAATTATATTATAGTAAATATATATAACTTTTTATCCAAAAATAAAGAGAAAATATGATGAATAATTTCAGAAAATGAAAAATATTAAAAAAAAGTGCTATGTTAATACAATGACTTTATAAGCAAGAAAACACAATAAAGTATGAGAATGTATTGCCGTAAGCTTCAAGTCTGAAACGTCAAACATAATAATTACCGCATAGAAATGAAAATTTCTTTGCTAACACTTAATAATAATGACAAAAATTGATTTTTATATCAATATCAATTAATCAAGAATTATTATTATAATTTTTTAAAATAATTATCATAAAATTAACAAATTTACATAGATAGCTTGTGATTAAATAGATAAAACATTTTTAATATATATAAAATAAACTTTTGGATTTAATTTTAAACATTTTGAAACGAGAGCTCACCGGCAACCGGCGAGAATCCAAAAACCGATCCATATAGTTGACGGCGAGGTACGCTGTCAAAGGCTGAAAGCCATAGTACGCGTGTACCTGCGAAACACGCATCATCAAACAGTCACTAATCAATTCGCATGAACAAATCAGAAAAAGCCAAACGCCGTCAATCCGCAGTGAACTCCGTACGACGCAGATCTAGAAGATACTAGAAGGCCGTTACGGAGAAGAGACGGTTACACTTACACCAGCGGTGCATTTAGCGTAGAGCAGTTCGAAGAGCGGAGTGGCAATAACGTAATACAAGCGCAACCGCGTGTCCGATTGTTGAAGTTTTTTAGTCTTATTTTGTTCAGTTATTTGTTTTTTTTGTTTGTTTAGTTATTTCTTATTTTACCTTGAGAATCCATCCAACGGATTCTTCTCTGGCGTTGGCGTCGAGGGAGCGAGATTGAAACCGCGACAGGTACTCGAATCCGGGAACGAAGTTGCGCTCGTGCTCGATGAAGCTCGCGATCGAATAACAATCCTCTGTCGTCGGCGACGGCGGAGGCGCTGAGGAGTCGATGTCGGAGAAGGAGCATTCCGGTGAATCTCCGGAGAGGATTCCGGAGGAGTCCTCGCCGCAGAGGAGGTCGTAGTCGGAGAGGCAGGAAACCGACATGAGGAACGCCGGCGGTGATTCCGCATTCATTATGTTGCCATGCCGAGTCGCCGGAGAGGCTGCCGGAACCTGACCGGATATTTCGCCGGAGAATTGGTTTTGCTGCAGAGAGGGGAGAGAGAGTGGTTGTTGATGAATGAGAGACAGATATTGTTGTCTTGGTTTGAAGGCTCTTCTGCATCTGATTGTTTGACCATAAATATGCGTGCTTCTGTCTGTTTTTCCTCTAACAATAATTAAAACTATTACTATTAATATTTCTTTTTACCATATTATTGAAATATCACTGACTTTGTCTTTCATATAATATTTAAATTTGAGATTTTATTTGAAAAAATCAAGAATAATTTCATTCAAATTAATAACTTTTTGATAAACTATTACTAATATAAATATTCTTGTTACACTTTTTTTTCCCTCAAATATCTACGCTGGGAGTTTTTCATTTTGGCCAGCAATGTTTGAACTTATAATTAAAACAAAGTTGAGAACAGGAGTAGTTAAATTTGTTTAAGTTTCATTGTGTCCAGAATTTAATTAGAATATAATGATAATATTAATAATTTTTACATTTCATAAAATAATAAATTGTTATGTGATTGTTAGTTTTTATAATAATTATTTTAAAATTTATATATAAAATAATTTCAATTAGTTAAAGTGAATAATTATATGAGATAGATTATTGACTTAGGACAAACTCTTGCAAGGGGTTGACTTGGATGTGTTTCAATAGATTGAGAATTTTTTTTTTATGAAGAAATGATAATTATCCGTTGCTAATTAATTTTTGTTAGTGTAAGATATTCAAAATTATACTTTTTTCAACTATAACCGTATAATTAATTAGTTTCTTAAGGTTGATAGATGGGCCAATGCTACTTCGCGCTTGTGAAAAATTGGTAGGTATTTACCAAAAGTACTCTCCTACTCAAAATCAATAATAATTACGTCCGAGTAATGATGAATATTAAATGGTTATCTACTACAAGTGATATATACAAGACTCACTATTAGAAAAAATATTTTTTACGTCGATTACTTAACTTATTCCATGATGGTTCAAAAATCGTCTTTGAAGTTGTCGTTGTGAAAAGTCAATATTTTTCACAACGGTTTTCAAAACCGTATTAGAAAGTCATCAGGTAATCGTCTACGACGGAGCAAGAAGTCTTGCTATTGACAAAAGCAAAGTTAAACAACTAAAAGTGGCTCAGCGTCATTGATGTGGCATGACAAACCTTCTAGAGCTAGAAGTCAAAGCTCGGAGACTCAGATGCGTCATCGATTTGGGGAATGGGTGGGGGGTTTCATTCAATCTCCCACAAAACTCCTTGACTCTCTCAGTCACATTCCCAAATCAAAGAAAAAACCTAACTCACCTTAGTTGATGTTGTTAAGCACTCGAGTCTCTCCTATCTCCGTCTCGCTCCAGATCTTTCTCTCCTTCTCGCTCTCCTAACCTTCTATGCTTCCTCCCAAAGCTTTCTCTCTCGGTTGATGCTCTCCTGCAAAGTAGTGCAAATAAAAGCCCTAGGGATGACCTAACGTGTTAACCTAACGCAACTATATCCACCTTTTCAAGTTCCGTATTTTGAATGAATACAAGATTTTCAAAGACGGCTTTTCGAAAATCGTCTTTGAACATTTGTTTTTGAAGACAGTTTTATAAAAATCGTCTTTGATTCAAGTTCTGTATTTTGAATGAACGCAGGATTTTCAAAGAAAATTTTTCGAAAACCATCTTTGAATACTTGTTTTCAAAGACCATTTTTTTAAAAAAAATTGAACTTAATTTCAAAACTGACACAGCTTATTTTCTTACATCAATTTTTTCATAAATCAACTTAAATTCAATTATTAAAACATGTTTTTTATTGCATTGATTTTTTCAAAAATCAACTTAGATTCAACGATATTAAAACATGTTTTTTTTAGTGTCTCAAAGATGAGTTGAATTTTGCGTCATGGGGATGTAGTATGATGTTTTTAATTCCTCTTAACGTTGATTTCAACCGACGCTTGTAAGTATGGTTGATCCAGTATTTGGATATAAGAGTGTCGGTATACGAATTGGGTTTAGCTCACGTTCATAACAAATTTAAAAAATTTATACTCAATTTATAAAATTAACCAGAGATTTTAATTTCAAGTTCTAATTATAAAATTGTGTTAAATATTTAAAAAAAATAATCTCCTATAATTATTATATAAAATTAGAGTATTACTGTCTCTCATAAATAAATACGTGGTATATAAAAAAATGAAACATTGTCTTTAATGTCTAAGTTTATAACTTTTTATTAACTTTGTACTTTAACATTTGATACATAGAACTGTACGTACTAGCAAGCAGTGGCACGTTGAGTAAGTTTGGGAATACATGTGAGATACAAAAAATAGAATTAAAATATATTTGAAAAACATTAAATTTAAAGTTTATCATATATAAATTTCTCTAACTATTTCACTGAAATAACTCAAAAAAAATCAATTAATTTTTAAAAAAATTAAGATTCCGTATGATGTGATTGTCAATTGTCAATTTTCAATTTTAAAATGTATTTTCAAAACAAAAACACGCAAAGTTTGAATTAATTGGTTTTATACATGTTATTAAAACAAATCTTACCCCATTTCAAAAACAATGAAAATAGATTTATTGGGTTTTGTTCAATCTTTATTTTTACCCTACCCCACATCCCTCACTCATGCTGCCTTCACCCTTCACGCCATTGTGTTGTACACTGTCTATCTGTGCCCTTCAATCTGCGCCCCTTGACGTCGGTTGCCGCTTGTCGCCGCCTCTAGCAATCTCCTCCCTTGACGTTGTTCTCCCTAGTTTGGACCTCTCTCTCTCTCTCTCTTTCTCGTTCAAACCCGGCCATCGTTGGCCATTTGTTGCTCGTCACCGCCTCTGTCAGTCCATGAGTTCTCTTTCTCCCTCTCGTACGTTGCACTCTCTTTCTCTTTCTCTCGCTCTCTCTTTCGTTCTGTCACTTTTTCTCTCATTGTTATGGGTGATAATGGGGAATCAAATTGAGATTTTCATAGTTTATTCATAAGGAACTAGAAATTGGAGAAAATGTGTGATGAGTACCAAATCCAAATTGAAGGATATCGTTTATTTATTAGGACAGAGTAATTGTTGGAGAAGCTCCAATTGACAATAATTACGTGGAGTTCTAACAAATTCTGGAACTAGAAATGTTCATAAGATTAATTGTGTCTTATTTCATTTTGGTACAAGTTGAATATTAATTGAAGCAGAAACTCAAGACTATGGTAAAATCATATTGTGAAAAGCATTAGTTCTAATTATTTGTTGTCCCCTTATTACTGCATAAACAACTTGGCAACTGGTTTAAAGTTTGGGAACCTACCCATATCATCTGTTACTAGTATATTTTGTTTTGTTCATGTTCTGATAAGAATGTACAATGGTATTGAATCAGATATTGGAAGCACATGCTCAAATAGAACTTCGTTGGAAAACACCGCCCCCAAGGCTTGATAAAATTTAATATTGATGCTTCGGTTAAGCAATCCAAAGGTACTGGTTTTGGTCTTGTATTCCGGGATTGGCATGGTGAGATTCTAGCCTTTGCGACAAATTTCTTGCTGAGTGTGTGTCACCCAATGTGGCAGAAGTGCTATGCTTGAGGTGGACAATTGAAACAACAAAACATGAACTCTTTTTCCAAGTGAAGTTCGACACAAATTACAAGAAATTACAATTGACTTGGAAACAAGAAAACCATATTGGTTATAGCTACTTCTCAGGACTGGTTGAAGGCGGTAGGAAGCTAGCAAGTGGAAACACTTTACATCCCTCGTTTTTGTAAAAAAACCGCTGATAAGCTTGCTACTTTGACTTTTTCATTTCATGAGACATATTGGATGGAGGAATTGTCCCTTTGATTGAGTATGGTATACATTGATTTGCTTCTTTGAATAGAATTAGACAGTTCAATCTTAAAAAAAATGAATAATACGTTTGTGTCATTATTTCATTTTATAGTTTTAACATATTTTTTTTGTTGTAGAATTTTTTTATTTTTTAGTACTTTTTATTATTTTTTCATATTTAATTATTTTTTATTTTAAATTATTTTTGTGTCAATATTTTTTTTATATTGCATGATTTCATAATGGAACGAGATAAGATAGAATATTTGATTTATCTTACCTATTTTTAATTTACACCAACTTTTCTAAAATTAAAAACCAAAATAAATTGAAACTGAAAACTCAAACCATAAACTAGTTTTATTTTTCAAATTTTCAAAATTTGTTAACAAAAAATCAATCCGAATGAGGGCTAAGTTTTTTTTTTTCAAATTTGAAGATGAGGGTGAGGGAGATTCCTAATTTTGATAAGCAAAACATTATGAACTATTTGTTTCATGTTCGCACATGGTGATCAGCTTCATAACTCACCAAAACATTATCATTTTAGTAGCATTGATGGAAGATAACTTTGAAGAGGGGAAATATGTACAGATAAATATATAGTTACAAGTTGGAATTCTAGTAAATGTATAGTTGGTTTTCTATATTGTAAAAAAAAATTGTACTTTTGGCAAATCAACTTTTGATAAATCTCAAATCACTTTTTAGGTTAGATTCATTGATCATGTGTTGTTCTTTTGTATTGGTTCTAGCAATGGAATGTAAAGTAAGTTAATTATATATGATTTAAGTTAATCTTGTTGACAAAGACTTCTATAGTTGACTTACTTGTAACCCAGTTAGTTTGGTTAAAAAAATCAATTATTTGTATGTTAAATAAGATATATATATATATATATATATATATATATATATATAAATTTTCATTGGTAAGATTAAATTTTATCTTGTAATTATATTCAATGACGTCCTCTCTAGGTACATACAAAATCTTCTCCCTCTCCTAAATCTTTTTCTTTGTTTTGTTCCATGGAAATCTCATCTTGTTGTACCATTTTCTTTTTTTCTTTTTTGTTCATAGGGAGGAGTCGAACTCTAGTACTAGAAAATTTATAATAACTTACACATACTGTTCAACCAACTCCTGTTTAGTTTGTTACCATTTTCATAATACAAGAAGCTAGCTCCAAAAGCTTCAAAAGTCATTAAAGTCAATTAGATGGAAATGCAATATTGCCTTAATATTAAAAATTAAGGGACAAATTAAAATTTTAATGATAAGGGGGACAAATTGGACAAACTAAATAAAAGAGAGACCAAAAAGTAATTTAGCCAAATTATTTGGTGTTGTTTTGAGTTGTTGATATGCCACTTTATTTAATAATATGGCCGAAATATGTTATTGTTCTTGGTGCTTCAAAATATTGATCATGTTGTCCAAATATTATTTCAACAATTTTGGAGGATTTTTTGTGCTTTTGATGCATATAATACCTTAAAAGCCCACATAGGGCAGGGCCAAAAGAAGCCCATACAAAGAAAAGCCCATTGGTCCAAAAAGTCTACAAAGTCCTATGGACTAGGGCCAATCCATGAGTCAAAAAAAAAATAGTCTAGCTCATTTCATGGACCAACCTACTCCTTGAGTTAATTAACCCACTTTATGGGTTAAGTACTCAATAAATCCTCACTTTTTAAATATCAAATATAATAAGTATACAAAACTCACTTTTTAAAATAATTGTATCCCCTTGAAATAAAATTAAATATTAATAAAGTATTTTATAGAATCGAGAATCTACTTGTTTATGTATTGCTCTTGTCATGGGAGGTGTACGACATATGATATTCCTAACATACTCCATAACCTAATTACAAGTCTCATAATCACAAAGAAAGAGAAGATATATTTCACTCACTCAAGTGCAACCTATATTTCAATCAAACTCCATAACATTCTTACAAGTCTCAATTACAAATTTACATTTTTCATATTCATTCACCTTTTGCACCATACATACTTCATTGTAACATTAGAACATCTATGGTATAATCATCCTAGGTAACAATTCTTGAAGCAAAACATGTTTAACAACACAATAATCAAGCAAAGGTTGGTATAACCATAATTTTTTATTCAAATAAAAGAGCATACGTAATTAATTAACCGTCCAATACAGTAATTAGAAATGATAAGGAGTCAGCAACATAATTAATACAATTTGAAATTTAAACTCCATAATTGTATCTCCACTCCCTTTTGTGATAAGTTATATATCATTGCATTTGGAAAAAAAAATTGGGAACTTAATTTATAGATTGCAATTTGAAGCAAATGCTCAAACATAAAGTTAACAACAATTAACTATAATGCTAATATAGCCAAATGTCTCTTCATAGAAGCATAACTTTTAAATATTATTAATTCACAAGGACATATATGAAACAAAGAATCATGTACTTTATTGTAAACTCTCTTAATTGAGTCTTAATCAAATTTAAAATCAAAGGACAAAAACAACAAAAAAATATGAACCATAAACTGTATACATCTTAAGCATTAATGTTCTCTTCACATATTCCTATAATAATAAACAATTAAATGATCAACGATTAAAAAAAGAAGTAGAAAACCAATTATATAACTCATATACAATACAAAATCATATAATTAAAAGGATAGAAGCTCCACTTTAAACATCTTAGACTTCAGGATCTTAAGGCACATTAGACTCATCTATTATTGCCAATGACCAAAAATATTAAGCACAACTTCATCTAAAAATACAACCAATTGAAACACAATTAGACAACTACTCTAGAGCTAATTATTCAAGATATCACATAATTCTAAAAAAATAAAATATAAAGTCTTATTGCTAGGATTTTCGAAAAAATCGTGCAACCAATTCCTGGCAATCAACATTTTCACATGTTTATGAAGAATGGAACTTCTGTATTTGGTAAGTACAGACCTACAAATACTAAAAGCTTACTTTGATGTCATTGTAGTAATAGAACACTAAGAATGTTGAAGTGAATTAGTTGGTCACTAGAAGGAGGGTTGAATAGTCACAACACAATTGATTAAGCTAATTTATGCACAAACATGCTTGCTTTTGATTTTTGCTTCTTAATCTTTTCACTTGGAAATCATAATACTTATAGGAGTACGAAATTTATTTTCAAGCACTTGGTTAAGAAAATAATACAAAGTAAAATCTCAAGATAAACTTGAATATTACATCTTAAGAAGCTACTCTTAAAATCTCAAATTTTGTTGCCCAATAGTTTCTGGTTTTCACTTTTCTTACTTAGAGTAGTTGTTGCTAATGAATAGTAAAATTATTTTATAAAATCCTTTTGAGCATATACTAGACTTAAACTTTTCAAAACAAGGTTTTTCAAAATCAAAATTTAAGTTCATAGCAACTAAAATCAACGAGAAATAGAAAGGAAGGAAACAACACACCAAGGAATTATATTGGTTCACCTCAACTCGAGATAGTCTTGTATCTACACCTATAAGCTTTCTCAACTAAGACCAAGAACCAAACCATGGTATTCTCTAAGTCTTCTCAGGATCTACTCAAGTATTATTTAAAAAACATCTCCAGGCCTCACATCCTTAAGTAGAAACTGGTACTGGACTCACACAACACCTGTTGTGTTCACATTGAATTTAGAAGCAGTAATCTCCCTAACTACTCTTTTGAGTTCTTTCCCTCTAATCTAGGAATGTTCATTACATGTTTTGGGATACATTCTATTGAGGCTCCTCTTATAAAGGTGTTTACAAACACTCCTACAGATGTAGCTCTACCATGGATCTACCTAGAGTATTTTTGGATTCAAAAGTTCCTTCTGATAAAAGATATTTTTTATAGATTCTTTTCTTATCTTACCCTCTCCTTTTGGCACTCTTTCCTTGGAAGTTGCTCCTTCGAATTTGATCAATATAAAGAGAGATCCAGAGTTAACCTTTGTGGTCATTGGAGGTTGAATTCAACTTTCAAATTGTTGCATTAGTTGTCCAAGTTCCTACAGCTAGCTATTCTTCACATCTTAAATCCTCCATCTTCTGCAACTCCTTTTACTTAGTTGTCTTCTTCATCTTTGTTATTTCCCATTGTCATCCAACTTGCACATTTTGAATTTAAAATATATCAGTTGAATGATCCATAGAGTGCTAGCTATTGGTCTCGGTGGTTCCACATGATTTTCAAATTTGAATCATATGAAGTTATTGAAGATTGTTCTACATGTCTTTGTAGATGTTATTGTGACCGTACTGCAATGTGCTCCAATCTTCATTCTGCTGGTTACTTGTTCTTTGACTAGGACATGTTGTCTTGTTTGAATTCCTTTAATTGAGAATCAGCAATGATAATGAAGAACTCATAACTTTAGAATTAATGCTTTCGAGTGTAAAATATAGGAACACTTCACACTTAACCAAGAGGGGGGTGAATTGGTTAGGCTTGGTAAATTAAAATTTCCTTTAACAAAATCAGAGTTTCCCCTTAGGATCTTTATTACTTTTGAAACCAAGAATACTTATTCAATCAAATGCTCAGCCCAAGGTATGCAATTGTTCAAGAATAAGTTGATAACCAATACAAGACAATCAATATATTTGGGAAATAAGCAAGCACAAATTTAAACACAAGACACAAGAGATTTATACTGGTTCACTTCAAACACTATGAAGCTACATCCAGTTTTCTTCCACTCAACACTAGAATGGATTTCCACTATTGCAATGTTCAGTCTTACAAGTAATTACAAAGTCTCCCTTTATCAACCCTAGATAAAGTTCAGAAACCTAAAATCCTATTAGGTTCTTAGAGACCAACCCACTGAGAACACTACTAAGCACACCCCTAGAGAAACCCTTTCTCTAGATTACAAGTAAGAAACCCAATTACAATAGAAATTCAAATACAATTCAAAATAGAGTTACAAACCCAAAGCTAAGGAAAGAATTCACCTGATGATCCAATGAATGATGATGCATATGAATGAATGAATCAGGTTTAAAGATGAACACAAAACTCAGAACAACTCATTCCTTAAGCTTTGAAAAGAAACTTCTTGCTTCAAGAATCAATCAATAGCCCATAGATGTTTTAATGTAAGCAAGAGCACCCAGAACCCAGAAATCTCCAAGAAAGTATTTAGAATGCTTTATGTAAGCTCAAAATTCGAAATTGACAAGTTACAAATCAAGCACAGTAAGAGTTCTATTTATAACAAACGTTTACAACTGTTAGTAATCGATTAAACGTGCCCAATAATCGATTATTTATCATATGTAATCGATTAAATAGCATATGTAATCGATTAATCTGTTCAATAAAATTCTGGATAAGGGCAACGAACTAAATAATCGATTATTCCGTCTTGTAATCGATTAACACAGTGAGCTTTAGAAAAACTTGAAGTTTAGAGTGTAACTTAAAATGCACTGTGTAATCGATTACTGTATTTTGTAATCGATTATGACAGACAGTTTCATAAAACTAGAAACAGCCAAATGAACTATGTAATCGATTACGGATTTTGGTAATCGATTAATGTATAACAAATAGTTAAGCAGAAGTTTATAAAGTAATCGATTACAAGTATTGGTAATCGATTAAGATGTTTATCAAGGCAGTTTATGTGTAGATTAAGGTAAAATAATTGATTAGTCCGATACGTAATCAATTACATTGTTCTTGAAGAGTTTTCCAGAAAGAGCTAAGAACAAAGTAATCGATTATATGCTTAGGTAATCGATTAAATAGTAGAAACTTGTATTTTTCCAAAAACCTTTGTTTCAAATCAAACTTTTAATCAAATTATCAAAGCCTTGTTAATTCTATAACTCTAGTTGAAAGTCTAAATGAATGATATGAATGCAATGCACTTGGATCACCAGAAATGCTTCTTCCTTTTACAATTAATCACAAATTAATCTTCAAGTCTTCAAGGCATGTTGAAAGTTCAAAACCAAGCTTGATCTCTTGTCCATTCTTCAAGTGACTTCTTTGAAACCAACATCGAGCACTGATGCATGTCTTCAACTGATGTCTTCACTAACCATCTCTGCAGTGAAACTTATGAAAGTCATGTGTAGTTTTTGATATCCATCCCTTAACTTAAACTACCCCAAACATCATGCCTCTAATCATACACAACTTCTAATATCTTCACTTTGACAAAAAACATGACTATCTTTCTTATTTTATTTTTCTTGCTATACGTCACACTGTATGTAGGTTGTACCTTCCTAGATTCGATAAGTATTATTCTTATACCTCAATATATGTTGGGTGTATGGACCCATTTCTATCATGAGTTGCTATGAAACAGGGCAGAGTTATTTCATCAAAAAATTCAATCAAGAATAGCACCTAGATGAAATCATATATAAAACTTCAATTCGATTGTTGAAATTGCAACTGAGTTTCGTTTCTTGTTTGTTTAGAAATTACAGACTGGTCAATATTGACAATAACTACTTGTGGCTTTTTTTTGTCCTCATCACAAATTATCTTGGAAAAAGCTAATGTTACACATTAAGAAAATTATGTAAGAAATTGATCCATCGCTTAAATTGAACATACGAATAGGTGCATCAATCACTTTAAAAAAAGAGTTAGCATTACATTGCTAATAATGTAATTGCTTAATAGATAAAGGTACAAATACAAGTAATTATCTGTAAATTTGATGTGAATGAGTGTAGGTACAAAAACCTCAATACCTATCTCACCTCATACAAGCAAAAAATATATACGGTAAATGATCATTTTTATTCCTAAAACTATAAAGTGGTAATAATTTAATTTTTGAAAGTGTAATAAGTACATAAAAATAATCTAGTAGTTAAGTATTGAACGTTAAGTTTAATATATACATATTTTGTGGACTGTTTTGTCATTAAGTTATAATATTTAATGATTAATTTGATATTAAGTTGTAGTTTTCAAGGACCAATAAATCACATATACTTCCTCGGGCCCCTATTATAAGCAAATATTTCACACTCATCATGATGGCTGAAAGGTCTTGCCAGAATAATTTCCTTTCAGTGGGCTTTGGTATTATTAATTTAATTAATTTCATTAAATTATGTTAATCCCAAATAATAAGTTTTTCTTAAACTATCCTACATTGGAACTTGATATCAAGCATAAAAAGTCTTTTGGTCCTATTAAATAAGGGACATTTTGAAAATAGTCTCATTAAATAATACAAAGTAAATTAACTTTTGTTTATATTTGAGTAAAAAAAATAGTGATTTTCGTTACTTATAATCAAGACCATAGAAATCACTCCCTCCGTCTCATTGTCGTGTAAGAAAAAATTATCCCAAAATAATTGTCATTTTAATTTTTTAATGTAACATTAATTACTTTTTTACTTATATATACTTTATAATATTAATGGTGGATAACAAAATTTATAAATAAATTAAAAATTATTATATAAAATTAATTTTGTAAAATTATTATTTTCTTTATCTATTTTTTTCTCAATCTATGTAAAATAACCTAAGACAATTATTATTTTTGGGACGAAGGGAGTATAATTTATTAAAATCTACTAGTATCCATTTGATTAACTTGAGAGATGCACTACGGCTACATCGAACTTCAAAGTTTTTAAATTTGTTGTAGTAAAATTTATTGTAATGTTCTATATTTATGTTTGTAATGTTTTATAAATATTTTTTAATTAACAAAAAAATCTATTTTTAATAATATTTCAACTAACAATTAAGAATAAATAACATATGCACCAATAATGTTAAGATTTTTTATATTGTCACCTAATCACAAATCGTTTGTCATATGATACATTTATTAACTTATATAATAATTATTTTAAAAATTATTCTAGTGATATTGTTTATTAATTAGCTTTAAAAAAATTACACCTAAAATACCTACCTATTAAACTCTTTAATTGGTTTATAATTGTTTTTCAATCAACTTTTTATTTGTTGATCCTAGGATCATAAATATATGTATATAAAGGTGAGATTCTTGAGGTAACATACATTGTTCATTTCATTTATTATTCTTATTTATTATATTTAGGGAGATCTCTTACAATTGTCATCACGAAGGGTCTTCAACATACCGAAAAGAAAAAAAAATACTTCCTCTATCTCAGAATTAATTATCGTTCTAGGTTATTTTACACAAACTAAGAACAATAAATAAATAGATAAAAAGAGTATTAATTTAAAAAAATTAACTTTATATAATTATCAATTCATTTATAAATTTTGTTGTCCACCATTAATATTATAAGAAATATAAATAAAAATAAGTAATGTTACCTTAAAAAAATAAAATGATAATTATTTTAATTTTTTTCTTACACACCATAATTATAACAGGAAAGAATACCTTAGTGTACATAATGCAGGTGCATATACGAAGTAGCATATTTAATTGGGCAAATAGTCATTTTCGTCTCTGAAATATGAAAATTCAAATTTTAGTACCAAAAAGTGAAAAAAGTATGACAAATACATCCATCCGTTAACTTTTGTCCGCTACTGTTAATGAAAAAGCATACGTGGCATATTCAGGGACGAATTTGTTAGCTCTCTACACATTTAGGGACAAAAATGACTATTTATCCAAAATATACTTTAATCTTTATCTTCTCCTCTTTTTTAATCATTGCAAAAATGAAATTATAATAAACACTTAAAAATTAGGAAAACAAACATAAGTTTGAATAAACATAATATTGATTAATAAGCATATTCTATTTGTTACTCTAAAATTTCTATTATAACAACATTAGGTAGTGACAAAATCAAGTTGAACCTCATTTTTTTTGTAAGGATTAACTTAATGATTATGCATTTTTGTTTTAGTATCATATTTTGGGTAAGATACTGCCATGTTAGAAATTTCAAAACAAAAATATGAGATAATACTTTACCCAAAATATGAGACTCAAACAAATTAAAATGCACATCCATTAAGTTAATGCTTACAAAAAATGAGACCGAACTTGATTTTGTCACTACCTAATGTTGTCATAATAAAAATTTCAGAGCAATAGACAGATTATGCTCATTAATCAATATTATGCTTATTATTATATTTACTCTAACTTATGTTTGTTTTATCTATTTTTTTAAATGTTTATTGTAATATTATGTTTGTAATGATTAAAATAAGGGAGAAGATGAAGATTAAATTATATTTTGGGTAGAACGCTGACAAATTCGTCCTGGATGTGTAAAACGCTGACAAATTCATTCCTAAATGTGTCACATAGGCTCTTTCATTAACGATAATAGATAAAAGTTAATGGATGAATGAATTTGTCACATTTTTTTCATTTTCGGAAACAAAAATTTAAATTTTTATCTTTTAGAGATGAATACGTGAATGTTCTACACATTGAAAAATAAAAATGACTATTTAACCTGTTTAATTTCATGTTGAAGGATCTATTGTCATAAATGCAAACAAAACCTTTAATAGTGTTCGAAATTACTATAAGATTGGCACATTAATCTACACCTTTAGTTTCGGGTAGTTGGCCGAATCATTTTCGTTATACTTGGAACAACAAGTCAAAAGAATTAGACTCACACAAATATAGTGGAAGTATGATGTGGTCTTCTTTGCATTGTATGTCCATATCAACTGGGCATAGTTTGATAATTAATTAGATAACCAAAAGAAATCTAGTTACCCGTGTGTAGATGGCATGGAGGATAGATTTTCAAATTTTCGGACATCGTGTTGAACAATATCTTTGTTGCTAGAACCAAAATGATTTTAGAAAGGATATCATTTGTTGGTTTAAGAAAAGGTGAGTAACTGCTAGTTTAATATTAATTAATAATGTTTATATTTAAAAGTTAAAAAACCCTATATGTTAAGATAAATTTCAGCATTGCCAATTAATTTTAAAATTTTATGAAGTATTGTAAGTTGTTTTTTTTCATCAGTAAAGTATTGTAAGTTTGTAACTTTAATATAGTTCATGAGGACTGTTAAATAGAAACTCAATTGTTATAAAAAGTTGCATTATATATTATAAGTATCAATATGTATAAGCATAAGTAAATTAAACTCTTTCTAGCTTCTAAGCCCTCCTTTTGATAAAAACAAAAGCAAATTAAACTTGAGAATAACTATTAATATAGCAATGCAGTACTTCAATAAATATATAAAGAAAATATTTTTTTATTTAGTATTTATTAAATTTTTGAAAACTATTAATGTTGGGTAGTTTTAAGGATTTGAGTTTTTTTTTTTTTTTTGGGGGGGGGGGGGGGGGGGGGGGTTGAAGAGAGTAGTCATAGGGATAAAATAAATTTGGAAAGGTGGTTTTAGAGGCAAAATAGAAAAAAATGTGTAACCAAAATATCCTATTCCCTCTATTAATAGAATAGATAATAAATATATAATTAACTTTACTAATACTTAAATATTATGTAAAAAAATATTACGTTTATTAAGTTTAATAAGTATAATAATCTATGTTTATTAAATGTATGTTGTTTCATCTGAATACACACACAATGTAATATATAATTAAATTTAATAAATAGCATTTACAATGATCATTCCTACTATCCAAGAGTTTCAGGCGACCATGGAAGCTAACCATTTCACACTCTCAAGGAGGGAATCAAAGTGTTGATCATATATTTGGCTAAAGTTGAAACTACTTCAAGGGTTCTTCTATAAGTTTTAAGTTTTTGAGGAGGTCTTTACGGCATTTGAACAAATTTACATGACTAGCTACCTTATATATTTTATATTTATTCATAATATCATATCATATAATGATTTTTACTATTAGTAACTCAGTCAATTTTTTTTCAATAAAAAATCATTAAAGTTCCTTAAGGGACCTCACAATACATCTCATTCTTTTATATTTTTTATTCATCTTAATTTTAATTTAATATATTTATATGCCAATTGTTAAACAATAAATATATACTATATTTTAATTAAATAGATATTTTAATTTAAAATTTAAAATACATAAAAATAATACAAATTAAAATTAATGATAACTTTCAAAATACATAAAGACACACAAATGATAACATTTGATACATGACATATAACATTGAGAAAAATGATTGTGCACTGACAATATAAAATTTTTACCCAACCATCCAATCACAATCTATCATATATGATAAGTTTGTTGACTTTTAACCTAATTATCTTAAAGTAATCCAAACGGTGATTTGTGATTGGATGATAGTGTAAAATTATTTTACACTATCAATACATAGACATTAAATTCAATAATATTAATATTATTATTAATCAAAGTTATGTGCACGTTTGTGTGGAGTTTTTAGGACATGAAAACTTTGAATGTATATACATTAGACATTAAGGAAAACTAAAACATAAATCTATTATAAAACTTATTACAAACTTTTGACACAAAGTGCCATACGTAATATAAAGAAAGACACATAAACTCTCGTACACCAAGAGGTAATTGACGCTAACATATTTTCTTCTGCAAGCGACTCCAAGCTCCTCTTCAAGGATATCCACCATCTAAATTTGAAAACATGTAAGCTTATAGGAATGAGACATAAGTCTCATTGAGTGTTCTAAGACCTCTAGGTTGACTCTACCCTCCTAATGACTATATTTTCTTAAACTCACATGGGCTCACTTTTCACTAGGCTTCTAGGAATTACTTTTACTTATAAGTAACCTATGTTATCTAACTCATGTCATACTTTTCATCTGAAATTCATCCTCACAACTATTTTCCAATTAGGCTATCATCACCATTTCACTACACTATGTCTTATTCTTTTCTTTGGTACTTAGAGTTGACCTCCATGATCAATCCAAAGTCCACTAGTGTCTTAAGACTCTGAACCTTAATCATAAACCTTGACCCTACATTAGAGACTTACTTACCTATCAAATCAAATTAGAACATGCCATTCCTTTTTCTTTAACTTTCATACTTGTTCCACAATGATTCCATAACCTCTCCAAGGGAAACAACCCATCACTTATCCTTGAAGCTAACACATATCTTACACACATTCACAACAAATGGTATAGGTTTAGTTGAAATATCTCACCCAGTCACTAAGCATACCATTCCTTGAGCTCTTATTTATATACCACTCAAGTTTGAGTAGTCTATTTACATTTTTCCCTAACCAAAGAATGTTACCTTTTTACTTTAAAGCATTTCTTAAACCAAGAGGAAACCTCCCACCATTGTTAAGGAAGCATTCATTAGTCTTCAATATACTACGTGGCCTTTCACATGAGGTTGATTGTTTATGTACATACTTTCTCAAGTAGATGTTACAATCATATGAATGTAACACTTATAGATACCCAATGTACATTCATCAACATAGACACAAAAGCACAAGGATAAAGCTATTCATTCCCAAGATGCAATTACTCATAATCCAATCATAACAAGGTACAACAAGGAAATAATCCATAAAAATTAAGCTAGTGTGTGTGTGTGTGTGTGTGTGTATATATATATATATATATATATATATATATATATATATGTAGAGAGAAAGAGAGAGAGAGAGAGAAAGAAAGCATTAACATCAACATACATAGCCTTAACCTAAAGCCTCACGCCTAGGGGTGACAAAATGGGTGGGTCAGCACAACCCAACCCAATCCATTGGACCAAGGGAGAAAGTGGATTGGGTTAGGTTGGGCACACCCATATACTATATGGGTTTCATTTTTTGAAGTTCATCCATACCTAGTGGTCCATCGGTTCGGTCCATATTGACTCATTTTACTTTTTTGTCTATATTTATACAAATTCAAAAACAAATAAAAATATTATGCCAGATTAGGCTCGATTGAATTCGAGCCTATATTTGTTGAGCCCAGGCAGGCCTATATGCCTGACCCAAAGATGTATGATTCTATTTGGACCAACATTTTCTCAATCCAGCCCGACCAACTAGCCAATAGGTCAGCTCAGCTGGCCTAGTTCATTTGCCCAACTTTACTCACGCCAAGCACAAATTGGCCGTACTTAGTCTTAATCATTTTTCTGGGGTTCTCATGCTTAGCCTGAGTAATTCCCATGCTTAGTATGGATCCCCTAGAGCTTAAACACTCCTTTGGGGCTCTCACACTTAGTTTGGGGAATTTCCATGCTTAACCTAGAACCCCTAAAGCTTAAACAGTTTTTCAGAGTTCTCCCACTTAGCCTAAGGAGTTTCCGTACTTAGCATGGAACTTATGAACCTCAACACCCCCCTTCTTTTTGTTATTATGGGTGAGAAATCCCTATGCTTAGCATGGATTGTAACTCTAAGACTTTGTGAATCTTTACGCATGCTTCCCATAGCCACCCATGGCCATCCAAACCAATATCAAGTATGGTGATAACTGATGTCGTATCGCTTCAAAACAATTAAACTACGCTAATTCTGTAGCACAGGATTAACCTAGGTCTACTCAGAGACACAATTAATATGGTTCCAACTTCAATTCACTAGTAAATAATAGGAGGATTTTTATCGAACAGTTTGCATACGTGAATAAAAATTGCAAAAAAAACGTAGCAAAATAGAAACTAACAGAATTGATAAAAGGTATTCTAAAACAGATTAAAAAACATCAATCCAATTCACCAAACCAAGCAATACGAATTATCATAGTTCTCAGATAATGATTATGTTGTGAAAGTTCATTCAATTTCATTAGAAGCAGTTCAATCGAATTAATCCCTAAATTAATTGAAACCACAAACCTAATTGAAATATCATCCAAATAATCTGTGATTAAAATTCGAAATTAGGAAATGAATCCATAACCTAATAATCCATTTTCAATCCTAAACACATTCATAATCACGAAAATTGAATAGAGGGTTGAAGAAGAAAGTGAACATTCACACAAAATTTGAAATACCAAACCAGAACTCAAATTCTCCTTGCTTGGGCTTGGATCCTTGGATTGATTGATTTTTTTAGCCTTCCATGATCATCACCAATGAAAGTCCCATGAAATTAATGCAAGAAAATGAAAGAACATAAATAAAAATGAAGAACAGTGAAGAACAATGAAGAACAGTTGAGAGAAAATAAGAGAAAGAGTTTTAATTCTAAAAACTTCTAAAAGTCACTACAAAATGTGTTTTTGCTAAAATGAAGCGTGTCCATCCAAATAACTAAAATCACTAAAATATAGTGACTGAGTCAGTAGGAAAGGATGAGTCATAATTGAGCCCAACTAATCTAACTAATTACTAATTACACCAATTTCGTAGCCCAAAATTCAAGTGCAGTGGTTCTGACTTCCAAGCCTCAAATGACCCTCAAAATGATAGAATTGGCCTTGGCTTATCTCTGACAAACTTGTAGATATTTTTCTTATATTTCCAAGGACTACTCATATGCTCCATTTGGAGTTCTGTAGAGCTCTCTAGGTCCTGTACAAGGAAGATAGGTCAAGTAAGCAAAAACTCTGAAAATAAGCAACAATTAACAATTAAGCCCACTTGTTTGCCTAAGGCAAAAACTGAATTAGAATGGGAAAATAAAAGTCCAAGAGAAGTCAAATAAGCTAAGAAGAATAGAAAAATATTAAATTAAAATTACTCAATCATATGGCAATCACTCACAAAACACTTATATTACAAAACATAACCCTAAGACAACATCTCAATCAAGAATTTTTATTTTTTTAAAAAAAAAATAGTCATGAATCTCCAAGCTTAAGGTTCAAAAAGGGGAAATCATGGAATCAAGGAGCAGGGGAGGACTAAGGGGAGACACTCACCTCACAGGAACAAATGGAGACAAGCTTTGAGCACTTGGTGCTTCCGGAGCTATTCTCTTTTTTCTTCCTTTCTTCGTCTTTTCTTTCTTGTATCTATTTTCTTTCTTCTTTTCTCTTCTGCTCTCTAACTTTCCCTTTATTTCTATATTTATAGATAGGTATATGAATGTTCTAACACCTTTTATTCCATAAATAATTATTAAATAAAATCATTTCATAAATAGATAATGTTATTATTTTAAAACTTTCTTTTCGATAAAAAAGTCATCACATATATCGTCACTTTAATTTAAAGTTAAAATAAATAAATCTTTGTAAACAATAATAATAAAAAAGCATAGTTAAAAAAGCTTGGCAGTCCAAAGGCCATTGGGGTTTCCATACCAGGTCTCTAAATCCCTTAAGGTCGAGGCTATACCTATCATGGCCTCTTCCACCAGGCTCATATCTTTTTTCACACAAACTCAAAACTCAATTAAAAGGATGCATGTCACTTCTCAATGCAAACACTAGTCCTTCTAGACTTCTCATCATACACGAGTAAGTCCTGTTAGAGTCAGGGGGAGTTCAAGAGGATCAAGAAGTTGAGTCTCAAAGGCTACAAAGTATTTAGGCGTTTCTACATGCCAAATCAATTTGATTGGTAGTTGTAATTTGTGTATGAGATGAAACTTCCTATTATCCATTGCATAAAGCTCATACATGGTTTTGCATTCATGTTTTTATAAAAGCGTAAGTTTTGTGAAAAAGCTTTTCTGAAACAAAGAGTTTTCATGATTGCATAAAAAGCCAAAGTGTTCAGTGTTTAAGTTTTTGGAAAAACCATTTTTCTCTGTTTTAATCGATTACCAACAAATGGTAATCTATTACTTAAGCTTTCATGAACACTTTAATCGATTACAAAAATATGATAATCGATTACATTTCACAAAGTCACAGAAAAGTCTTCCTGTGATAATAGATTACGATATTGTTGTAATCGATTACTCGGCACATATTTGAAACAAAGACTGATTGTGATAATTGATTACATTGCGAATTAATCGATTACATTGCTCATAAATATTTTCCAGAAAGTTCAAGAACACTTTAATCAATTAAATGTGTTAACAATCGATTACATAAGTGAATTTAATATATTACATTAGTGAATTAATCGATTACTGACAGTTGCAAACAATTTTCTATAAATAGTTGTTGGGTGTTTGAAAAAGAACAACAAAACATCAAAGTATTTTCATTAGCTTTCTAAAGTAAGAAAAGATTTCAAGTGCTAAACTCTGTTGGACCCACAAATCATCAAGCTTCAAGATTTCTAAAGAGGATTTCTTCTTGGGCAAGCTTTCAAGAGAAGTTTTGGAAAGAAAGTTCTGAAGTAGCTTCTTCCACCTTTAATCAAGTCTGGTAATCTTTTGCATACATCATTACTAGATCATCAGGTGGTTTTTCTTTCTATACAAATTTGTTGTGAACTCTTGTAAGTTTCTTTGGTGTATTAATAACAATAGGTTTTCTTAAGGCTTTTCTAGGATAGGTGTTCCTAGAGGTAAAAGTAGAGATAGGTGTTCTCTATGTCTTGATCAAAGATTCTAAGTGAGTTAGAAGTATCATTCTTGATCTAGGTGTGATTAAGAGTGGTTGTAAAAAGCTTGTCAGAACATTTTGTTATTAGTGGAACTCTAACTTTTTTTTATTAGAAGAACTGGATGTAGCTTCTCTAGGTTGAGAAGTGAACCAGTATAAATCCTTGTATTGACTACTTCTTTCTAATTTTGTCTTGCTTTTATAATTTGTCATTCATTGAGGCTACATTTCCTAATCAACAGAAAAAGTTTTTTAATTGCATTCTTTGAGTAGTGGTGTTTGATTGGTTGAAAGCTTTCTTGGAATGTTTGTGATATGATCTTGATTACTCTGATTGTTTAAAGAATTTTTAGTTGACCAAGATCAACCAATTCACCCCCCTCTTTGTTCTTATGTGTTGTTCATACTGTTTTCAAGCCCATCCTCCTCCTTTATAGGTTAGATCACTACTAATGAGATATCACAATAGGTCATTCTTGCCATATCGTAGGCTAGGTCACTTGTCTTAATGGAATCTAGTTACATCTCCAACTCAATCCCCAAGAATCATATCATATACATGTTCACAAGCATACTATGTCTCGAACACACTAGAAAGCTATAGCACATCAACATTCACTTATCAATGAATGTACAAGGAAACATATATTGTTTTAGTCATTCCAAAAGATATTTACAAGCATATTAAGTTTTAAGCTCTCATGCATTTTGTAACGAAATTTTATTGAATTTAAACATAAAATAAGGCATAAGTATGTTGAAGTATAAATAGGTTTCAACAATCAAAACTCAGAAAACAAGTACATGGATTTTGCGCTCATCGCAATGACCCTTCCCCACACACACTTACACATGAAGTAATGTGTTCTTTGCCATTCTGTGTTAAGTGCCACAAAGTATGAGGTTAAGTGCCAACCTTAATACTAAACGTCAATTTGGCAAAGAGGCTCCCCTACTCTTTGTCATTCTTAGGCTTAGTACCAAAATGAGGCTAAACATGAATTTGCGATTTTGCATATTTGCATATCGTGTTTTGCAACTTTTGAGGCCCTTTGAGGTCTCTCAGATTGTTCCTAAACATCTAACTCATACTAAGGGAATTAAGATTGATCCTAGCAAATTTCTAGTTGTTTTAAAACAAGCAACACAAATTTATCGATCAAATATTCAATCACTCAGTTGTTCTTGAATCCCTAATTTTAAAGAACATCAAAGAGGGAAACAACATACAATTAATATTGGTGATTCTGGGTGTTCAACCTAACCAATTTAGAAAATAAAACTTGAAACATAAATTTAATTAGGGTTTAGGGCCAACCACTCTACCCATGGATAATGTCACACTCATGAGCAAAAGTTCTCACTTCCCCTTACCTCAAATGTAAAAAATGCAGCAAGGCATGACAACGATTCCTCTTTCTCCGACTTAAGACTTTAATGTAGTTCCTTGAAAATTCTCTTTTAATGACTCTATAAGACATCACCATATTTCTCGAAAGAGTTAGAAAAGTAGCTTATGTTTCAGGTTTGGGATGAAAAGGAGACAACATATGCTCTACAGGGTTATGAAAACAAGGCCTACTAAATGAGTTCAAGGAAAAAGGTTGTGCATCATAAAACAAGGCCTAAACATCCATTTTTAAAATCATACTCATCCTTGGCCCATTTAATTTATAAAACCCATTTTTAATACATGTAACCATATCTCCCAAAATATTATACTTAATTTAATTTATAAAACGTTTTCACACACAATACACATTTAGGTTGTTACTATTGGTTGTTGGACGGTGGACGATAGAGATAAGGTGGATGAAAGTGGTCGTCTAATACAATTCTCTTGTCTTCTGAATAGGTTATCCAATATTTTCTAATCTAGTGGAGAGTCCAATCATGTAGAAGGGAGCATCCAGTTTGGTGGATCATTAGCATAGGTTGTGTTGTAATTGTAAATGTTTTGTTTTTCTATTGTTAATATTTTTGGTTCGACAGTTAGTTGTTATCTCCTTTATAAGGAGCTGTATATTCTGGGTTAGAGAGTTTAAAGAGTGTTTTGAACCCTTTCATTGTAAATTTTGTTATTCATAATAAACTTAACAATTTTATGTGATATCTCTCTTTTCCTTCTATCATTTGTGCTTCTAGGGGTGTAAGCGGATCGAACCCGCCTAATCTGACCCAACCCATTTAGAATTTTGTGGCTTGGATTGTGTCATTGGTTTGATTTTTATGAATCCAATTGTAATGAGATTGGGACGAATTTGAAATTTTGGACCCAATCGAACCCAACACAACCAGTATATACTAAAACAAACATAACAAAAAAACTAATTATATATTATATACTAAAACTTAATAGTAAATTACTTATACAGAAATTAGAATACTCTAAAGGTTAAAGTCACTTAGTCTGACACTCACTCTCGTAAGCCACAATAGGCATGTTTCCTAAAATCCTAGCATTATTTTAGTTGTTCATCGTCACCGCCATAGTTGTAAAACCATAATTGAAGGAGTCATGAAGCAAATGAACAAAGGAACAAAGGAGTAGAGTTGATTGCCTTATCTTTTGTAAAACAATGTTATATTTTGATTTGTAAAACAATATATTCATGGTTTATCTTTTTTCTATTTATTATATGAGTTGTACAATGTTTTATGAACACTGATTTTTAAAATTATCCCTTACTTTTTTTGAGTTTGAGGATTTTCTTAATTTTTTTCAAGACTTAAAGAGGTGATTATTTTTTAATGGCCCAACCCAATAACCAACCCGATCCAATCCAATTAAACTTGGATTAGGTTGAAAATAAAAGAAGGTAAACCCAACCCAAACCAATCCAATTAAGTGTAATTGGATTGGATTGAAAAACACACAAAACTAAACCCAACCCGGGCCACTTACACCCCTATGTTTCCCTATATATCTTAATAGAATTTCTCAAATCTTCCCAACAAATTGGTATCTAGACCTTTGGTTCAACATCAATTCTGCATCTATTTTGTGGTAGATCAAGTCATCAGAGATCAACCCTTTTGTTTGTTATTTATTTGTGCTATGTCTTCAAGATTCTATCAAGAATATGGTCAACACAATCAAGATTGAGAAATTCACAGGGAAGAATAGCTTCAATCTTTGGCACATCAAGATGCAAGCCTTGTTGAAAGAACATGGCATATGGGCTCCTCTCTTCGTTCAATTATCGAAGATTGATAAGTCAATGTTTGAGATACAAGAGAAAAATGCATATTTGCTAATTCTCTTATCTCTGTCTTATGAGTTTCTTTATGAAGTTTTTGAAGAAATGACTACTGTTGAGTTTTGGAGAAGCTCTTCACGATGAAATGAATCTACAACAAGTTGCTTTTGAAACAATGTTTGTTTGGCCTCCAATGAGGGATGGTACATTACTGAAGGAATATCTTGATGAGCTAAACTTTGTTCTAATGGAGTTACGCAACATTGATGTCAAGATAGAAGATGAAGATCTGACAATGATTTTGTTAGCCTCTCTTCTTCCTTCCTATGAGAATTTTGTAATTTTTCTTAGTGTAGGCAAGGACTTCATTACACTTGAAGAAGTAAAGGGTTATCTCTATTTTAGAGAGCATCGACTAAAGGTGTCTGGGAATGGTGATGAAGCCTCTACGACTAGATTATCGGTGATTGATTCTACTAAAGGGAAGAAAAAGAAGAAAGGCAAATGTAGCAAGAAAAGCAAAGCTGATCCTAAGGACATTTGCAATTATTACAAAGAATAGGGTAATTGGAAACGAGACTATCCAAAGAAAGATTTTGTTGTTGCTCTTGTTCAAAATGACTCCTCATCGAAAAACGATTTGGTCCTGGCTCTTGGTGAACAACTATAACAACATTCTAAACAATGAGTACTGGACTCAGGTTGTTCTTATCATATGTGTTCACACGAACATTGATTTGTGACATGTGAGAAGAAGTCTAGTGGTAACATTCTCATGGGTAACGATGCTCCTTGTAACTTTGTTAGTATAGGTTTTGTACACATAAGAATGCATCATGGTGTCGTTAAAACCTTGACTGAAGTTCATAATGTTCTAGAGATTAAGAAAAATCTTGTATATGTGGGTGCCATAGATTCGAAAGGTTTTTTCTTGCTAGGTTGAATGTGGAGTTCTACAGATCAGAGGGAAAGAGAAATCTATGTAATGTAGGGTACCAAGTAAGGAAATTTGCATATCCTTCAGGGGTCCACTGTGACAGGCTCTATCTTTGTTGTTTCACAATCTGGATGCAATGCATCCAATGGCTTGTTGGATAATTCTCTATGGCATTTGTGTTTAGGCCACATGAGTGAAAAAGGTCTGGATATTATGAGCAAGCGAGACTTACTTGGAAATCATAAGGTGGAACCTCTTTAGTTTTGTGAGCATTGTGTCTATAGGAAACAACATCAAATGAAGTTTCCAAAGGTTGTGCACACAATTATGACCATGTTGGACTACATCCATTCTGACTACTAGGGGCCTTCGAGAGTTCGATGATTGGAAGGGGCAAGGTATTTCTTCTCCATCATCAATGATTACTCCAAGATGAAATGGGTATTCGTGATGAAGTAGAAATCTGAAGATTTCAAATTTTTTAAGCATTGGACAATTTTTATGAAGAATCAGACAGGAAAGACAGTAAAGTGTCTTAGGACTGACAATGGCTTGGAATTCTATTCTATTCTACTAAATTCAATGAATTTTGTAGAAATGAAGGAATAACAAGACAACGTATTGTACATTATACTCCTAAAAAAATAGAGTAGTTGAAAGAATGAATAGGACCATCTTGGAAAGGGCTAGATGCATGCTATCTCGTGAATCGCCACCATCAACTGCCATAGACTTCAAGACCCCTATTAAGGTATGGTCTTACGAACCAACTAAATACTCAATGTTGAAGGTGTTTGGATGTTTGGCATACTATCACGTAAGCAAAGGTAAGTTAGAAGCCAAAGCCAAGAAGGGATTCTTTATAGGCTATGGAGATAAAGTCAAAGGATTTTGTGTCTTGTCTCAATCTGAAAGGAATGCCATTATGAGTAGAGATGTCATTTTTTATGAACTTTCAATATTGCATTCTAAATCTTATGAATATTTGAGCAAGGCTGAGAACATCACTAAGTAGGTGAAGTTTGAGAGCTCCACAATTAGAAGTAGTTTAAAGCACCTGATGAGACTGATCAGGATCTTCAATTGCAGCTTCAACATCAAAATTCAACACCAGTTGAGGGGACTGACTAAATGAGTCAAAACCATCCAAAGCAACCCAAAACCACAATATCTAGAAAGTTACAAAGGCAAATCAAAGCTATTGAAAGATATGGCTTTGACATAATGTCTTATGTGCTACAAATAGCAAAAGAAATCGATTCATTCAAACCATCCACTTATCAGGAAGCAATTTCATGTTTTGAAATTGAGGAGTGGATGATGACTATGAATGAAGAGATGGAATCCCTGTAGAAGAATTGGACTTGGGATTTAGTTGAGCTACCTGAAGGAAGATCAGTAGTGGGGTGCAAGTGGATCTTCAAGAAGAAATCTAGATCATCCACTAAAGAAGTCATTCGTTATAAAGCACGTTTGTTAGCTAAAAGCTACAATCATAAGGAAGGAATGAACTACAAAAATATATTCTTTCTAGTAGTTTGAAACACCTCCATGCATGTTTTGTTGGCCCTAGTGGCAACTCTAGACATGAAGGTAGAGCAACTTGATGTAAAAATATATTTCTTCTTGGAAGATGTTGCGCATTCGGCAAGTATACTGATCGTTCCAAGTAATATAATGATAAGAAAGATATCGTTCCCACGAGGATTGTTTGACCGATTAAATTATAATTAATATCAATAGGTTGGATAACAAATATTTACGAGAAGTTGTTGTTGTGTGTGTGTAATAATGAAATTAAACCTAATTATGAGCATTAACTATTATCAACAAGTAAATAGGGTTATAACGATATTCGAAGTAATGTAGCTCGGGCAGCCCACACTAAATGCTTCCTACCTTCTTACATGCATTGTCTACTATATTCATCTATCTCAAGTTACTCAACATGCATCTTCATACAATAATAGCTAAGCCCTACTCCCGTAGTGATCTTAACCCTTTAACCCAAGTAATTACCCTAATTCCTTAGTGGCAGCTGTTAGGTTAAGCATTAAACAATGCAATAAATGGTTGCAAGCATACACTCCTATCCCTAGTTAATGTAAAGCTTGTCACTTTACCCAAGTCCAAGCATAAGGCTCCAATATTCCTATTGTAAACCCTAGCTTCCAATACCTAACTAGAGTGATCAGTTCCAGAGAGATAGAAACATACATTCAACAAGATAAAGTGAAATAACTTGATATAAATGAAAGATAGCATCCAATACAATCCAAAAGAGGTTACATTCAATGCTTGGCCCTAACTACAATATAAAACTAGCCAAACCTCATTGTGGGTGGCTGTGTTACAAAACAAAATGGCATACCTAGCTGAAGTAAGGAAGAAGAAGATGGAGAAGAATCTCCACTTGAGCCTCCAACTCCCTTAAACCCTAGCAAAGGCACCCAAGCTTTCTAAGACCCTATTTTGTGCTATTTCCCTCCAAGAAGTCGTGCATTGAATGCTGAGGGTTGGGTATTTATAACCTAGCTGTGAAGTCCCTGTTTTGCCCTTAATATTCTGCTTCTGTTCGACCTATGGCGCTCTTGGCGCGAGACTGGCGCTGATGGCGCTAACTTACAGAAGGAATGGCGCTGATGGCGCCATATTGGCGCTCTTGGCGCGGGATGCCAGTGGGTATGGCGCTCTTGGCGCCAGCCTGTCGCGGATGGCGCCAGGTTCCAAAGCTTGTGGCGCCTTTGGCGTGGTTGTGGCGCGGATGGCGCTGCCTTCCAGTGTCTTTGGCGCTGATGGCGCCAGCATATTCCTCCAAGCTTGGTTCTTTTCTCCTGATCTTTGCTTAATCTTGGCACCTTTGATTGATTTCCTGGCAATTTGTCACATTAGCTCAGTTCATAACACAAAAGGGCAATTATCCATGCTTAATGCTCAATTCTTGCTTCTAAAAGCTTAGGAAACCTTATATGCTGGGCGCATATCAGAAGACTGGAGGAAGACAATTTGATGCAATAACCTAAAGGTTTTCAGGTGGAAGGAAAGGAAAATCAGGTCTGTAGATTGAAGAGATCTCTTTATGAGTTAAAGCAATCACCAAGGTGGTGGTACAAGAGATTTGATGAGTTCATTGTCTCTCATGGGTACATTAGAAGTCTCTATGACTCACAAGTTTATCATAGCAAGATGGATGTTAGACACTAGACGATCCGGACATCTCTTAAGGTTTTGATGAAAGCAAAGATATAAATTTGTATTTTACATGTAATTCAATAGGTTTAATGATTGGAAGTAACACCAAGTGAGAGTTATCCATTAGTGGATACCTCGTCTACTGGAACCAGGAAGTACTTATCCAGTCCATCCAAACACTGATTGAAATGTGCATTTTATTTGAATTATCCATTTATGCCAGCTTATATGATTTTTTTAAAAGGAATATATATGCGAATCAATCTTGTATTTCCTTTTATAAGTCTAAACGAAACTATTGAGTTATTAATGACATATATGGAAAGTTCTGATCTTATTAGACAAAAACGCATAGTATTTGCTTATTTCAAGAAACAAGACTAATATGCACAACGATCATATTAATCAATCCTAAAGATACTCTCCATAATTATGAGCTTCTCTCTACCTAAATACGACATCAAGGATTAAAGAAAAAGAAGAGGAAATAAAAACATTTGTTTAGAAACACACTGAGTTAAGAGAGTCCATCCTTTGTGATATATAAGGTACTTGTGAGAGATTAAAACTTCATCGTAAATTCTTTCACTGAGTGTTGTAAAGAATCTTTGATTTTGTATCAAACTTTTGTTTGTAAAATCCAGGAGTGGCTTTTTGACAAAACAATACTTGAGTGTTCTTATATTCAGGGGGAGTCTAAGTGTTATGCTAGTAGTGGCCTTGAGAATACTTGTAAGCCAAAATTGGAAGGAAAGAATACTTGTTGTAATCAAGTTTGATTAATGGAACCCTTTACTGGTGTTAGACTTTTGGCAAGCGTACCAATTTGTCGTTGTAAGTTACAAAATCTATAAAAGTTCGTCTCCACAGGGACTTGTGTTACTCAATTAATCCAAATAAAACTTAACAGTTTAATAGTTATGTGCAACGAGTATGGTCGAAATTTTGATGGTTTTACGGAAATAACGAAAGATAACTAAAAAGTACGAAAACTAATAAAATGATTTTAATTAATTCAAGAAAAGCGTAGGATTGGATTTCATTGTTCTTACCTCAGTATCCAATTAATATTACCATGTATAAATCATTTTCTATTATTACTGATGCACACATTAATTCACCTCGAATCGATCCCTCGCAAACGAGTTCTAAGGATATTTATCGAATATCGATCCCTCACATACAAAGTAAATAACCCAGCATTACAATCATAAATCGCGTGCTATTTACAATCTAAACGTTATGCTCTATTCCTAGCAACGTAACGTAAAGAGTAAAATTATTCAGTTCAAATTCTAAGAGTACTTCCCAGTTAAACTTAGAATCCAATTTCATGAAACTAGTGATCAAATAGAATCAAGCATTAAGAACGGAATAAAATTACCAATAATAAATAGAAAAGACTAATGCATAAATAAATATTA